>CAKOAT010797376.1:144253-155152 GCA_932364175.1 Eruca vesicaria subsp. sativa | reverse complement strand
GATGAAGTATATATGCGACCGCCACCAGGGATGGAAGGCATGGTCAAACCTGGTAATGTATTGAGGCTGAGGAAAGCAATCTATGGTCTGAAGCAATCCCCAAGAGCCTGGTATCACAAATTGAGCACAACCCTTAATGGAAGAGGATTTGTGAAATCTGAAGCTGATCACACTTTGTTTACTCTCACCAGCCAGCAAGAGATCATTGTGATTCTTATATATGTGGATGATATTATCATCACAGGCAGTGACAAAGAAGGGATCAGCTCCACAAAGGCATTTCTCAAAGCAACTTTTGTCATCAAAGACTTGGGAGAGCTCAAATATTTTTTAGGGATAGAAATGTGCAGATCCAAGGAGGGACTGTTTCTGTCTCAAAGGAAATATACTCTGGATATATTAAAGGAAGCTGGTGATCTTGGTGGAAGAGCTGCAAAGACTCCTCTAGAGGAAGGGTACAAGGTGATGCGTGAGGGGGAGATTGAAGATAAGGCATATGGAGATGTGAAACACTATAGGAAGATGGTGGGAAAACTCATATACCTTACTATCACTCGACCAGATGTATGCTTTGCAGTTAATCAAGTGAGCCAGCATATGCAAGCTCCTAAAGCACACCACTGGAACATGGTTCAAAGAATCCTAAGGTACTTAAGAGAATCACCAGGACAAGGAGTTTGGATGGGTTGCAACAAGAGTGCTGAGATTGTTGGTTATTGTGATGCTGATTGGGCTGGAGATAGAGTTGATAGGAGATCAACTACTGGATATTGCACATTCATTGGAGGTAATCTGGTAACATGGAAGAGCAAGAAACAAAAGGTGGTTTCATGCTCAAGTGCTGAGGCAAAATACCGTGCAATGAGAAAGCTTACAAGTGAGCTGATATGGATGAAGGCTCTGCTTAAGGATTTGGAAATTAAGATCACAACGCCTATCACAATGCACTGTGATAACCAGGCTGCCATTCACATAGCCAGCAACTCAGTCTTCCATGAGAGAACCAAACATATTGAAGTAGACTGCCACAAGGTTAGACAAGCTGTAGAACAAAGAGTGATTCTACCATGCTACACAAGAAGTGAATACCAGTTAGCCGATATCTTCACCAAGGCAGCAAGTATTAAAGTGTGTGAGTCCAAACATCCAAGGTTAGGACTCATAGAGCTCCCATGTCACTAGACTCTCCTCCATGAAGTGATCTACTCTTTTTCCTTGGCTTAGGTTTTATCCCATTGGGTTTTACTTAGCTAAGGTTTTAATGAGGGATTGCTTCATGGCTTCCAAGCTTGACTTGTTCTACATGGTTAAGCTTGAGGGGGAGTGTTGACATGAAGGAATTACTAAGATAAGAAGAGATGACCATTGGTACGAGCGTGACCATGAAGAGCTTGACCATATGGTCAACTACAAATAAGATGACCATTGGTGCAAGCGTGACCATGAAGAGCTTGACCATATGGTTAACTTCAAATAAGATGACCATTGGTGCAAGCGTGACCATGAAGAGCTTGACCATATGGTTAACTTCAAATAAGATGACCATTGGTACAAGCGTGACCATGAAGAGCTTGACCATATGGTCAACTACAAATAAGATGACCATTGGTGCAAGCGTGACCATGAAGAGCTTGACCATATGGCCAACTTCAAATACGATGACCATGGGTGCAAAGCTTGACCATGATGGAAGGTGACCATATGGGCAAATTCAAATTCTCTTCTTCTGCTCTTCCACGTGCATTTGACCGTTGTGTACCAACTTGTATTATTTTAATTATTTTTTATTTCAGGCCACTTGTCTACTTATCTTGATGTAATGCACATTGATTTAATTAAGGAAAATATTTCCTCCTTCTATTCTTCTTAACTCACGAAACTCTCTCTCTCTCTCTATTATTTGTTCTTCATTCTCCAGCAACAATACTTTCTTAATCTCTAATTCTAACACTATCTCCCTCCCTTAACCAAAAAAAACCTACACTTCTGCTTCCAAAACATTTTTTCTGCCTTAAGAGCGTCAGACAGTTCCTTTAAAGCATCCGCAATCTCCTATGTAGTGGCTTCATCGTTTGATGATAATTGATCCACCTTTTCTTTCAACTCCTCCACACTCTTCTCCAAATTCAGATTATGTTGTCTTTTCAAGTAAGATAAGGCCCTGCGGCAACTTGCAATATGCTCCATGATACTTGCGTCGGGTGGAAGATCAGGTGATTTTCATCCCTCTAGAATGACTTGCCTGAGCTCCTCATTTTCTAGCCATGTCTTATCAAACTTAATTTTTTTTATCCTCTCGGTTTCTTTTTAAGAATGTCAGCCAAGATTGGACGATGATCCGATCCCCAGAGTCTCATATACTGCACTTTAAAATGAGGGAACTGCTCATGCCAGTCCTCATTCCCAACAGCTATGTCAAGGCGGCATCTAAACGTACTCCTCCCTGCTCTTTTTCATACCCAAGATAGCATGTTCCCCGTAAAAGGAAAATCCAGCATACCGCAATCGCTCAACATTTTCTTGAAAGGTAAGAAAGAACTGTCTATGCATTGCCTGCCTCATTCCTTTTCCTCAGACAGGTTATTTCATTGAAATCACCTATCATAAACTAAGGTCCATTTTTTGTTGTTGAGAAACGCGTAAGACGTTCCCATACTAAATCTCTTTGTTCAAGTACATGATCCCCATAAACAAACGTCATATCGATTTTTATTCCATCAAAGATTTCCTGAATGTCAATCATTCTATTATTTGAAAATAAAAAATTAACTTGAAAATCATCCATATAAAAAAGTGCTAAACCTCCGCTGAGACCAAGTGTCTCAACGGTAAACAAACGATCAAATCCTAAGTCGGCCTGAATGTCTTGCAACAACAGCCTTCTATTCTTCGTTTCAAAAAGGAACACGAGTCCTGGGTGATGCTTCTGCCACATCTCTGTAAAGCGTCGAACTGTGAGGTTGTTCCCTAACCCTCGACAGTTCTAACTGATTGTCCTCATGGATGAACTTTTGATGGGTATTTGGAACCCATCAAACCATCACTTTTATTTGAAACGCGACCTCCATTATTCCCCCATGTCTGCAGCTCATATTCTTCTCATGACCTCTTGGTCCAGGGGATTTTGCAACAAGGGTTCGTGGTGATCCCCGGCGAAGAAACTCAGATTTCTTACTTTGAATGCCCAAAGGAGCATTCGTCCTAGAAGACTTGGACATATTCCGGCGAGACGTAGAACTCTTCGAGACTGACCGGAATTGAGTCTCCTCCGTTTCCTTGAGTTCTCTTTCCCAATAAATCAAAGTCTTGACCTTCGCACTCCAGCATCCCACCTTTAGACTGATCCACGTTTTCCACATCATTCAAGGCTCCTATCATTTGATCATTCTCCAAGAAATTAACTTCTACTTGAAGGCTCTTGGGGGAAAATGTAAGAGCTCTAGTTGCACCTTTAGCTTGAATGGTGATGTTCCCCTCATGCGTATGAGAGGTGCCAACTGGGGATACAATATCACTCGCAAGCCACTTCCTTGAGGCAATCTCCTTCCTCTCATCAGTGTCAGTTCGAGTACTGGAAGTTGCAGCTATTTCGGGGACATCTGAAATATCCGGTTGCTCATAGGGAACAACATCATGATCTCCTAGAGGTGTAGAAGATCTTCCTTGTCTCTCAACCATCGTTTCCTCTAATTTTCCATTCCTTGACTTCTCACGCCAAACATGTTCATTCTTTCTCATGTAAGGGCCAGTTCTTTGACGAGTCTCTTCATGTCGATGTGTCTTACGTTCATCACGGGATCTCATGATCCTGTCCTTGTAAAAACTTGAGTGTTTAACATCTATGCTACGTCCTACATCTGCTATGTTGGTATCTCATGTTCTTGTTGTCAAAAGGGATATGTCTAGGATTGGCAACATTATTGCGAGCTTTGTCCTCATATAACGGATTGAAGGTCTGATCATGAGGCACTTGCACACGCGAAAACACATCTCCCCTTCCAGCTCTAGTACTATCGCGAGGTTCAACCAAGCATTGACCTTTTTCATGTGACATAAGAACACAAGTAGTACAATGTTTAAACAACAACTCATATTTTATTTCA
The DNA here is from genome assembly GCA_932364175.1 of Eruca vesicaria subsp. sativa. Classification (NCBI taxonomy): domain Eukaryota; kingdom Viridiplantae; phylum Streptophyta; class Magnoliopsida; order Brassicales; family Brassicaceae; genus Eruca; species Eruca vesicaria. Next base: position 151,049 of record CAKOAT010797376.1, on the reverse strand, counting down.
ATGGAAACCTCATCCCCCTCAGGTGATTGCACTTGTCTCTTGAAATTCAAAGGCTTCCTAGAATCCACATATATTAGCATACGTCCCTCTGTTAGCTCGTTGGTGTTGACTTGTCCAATCCGTCGACCTATGTTCCTCAGATTCTTGTCTGTCCATAGATGCAATGGCATCCCGACTATTGAAACCCAGAATGGAATAATCCATGGATAATCATCATGAACTATAGGTTCCCAGCGCACTAACACGAACATATATAAATTAAAGTGGAAGGGTCCTTGGTGCAAGACATGGTTCAAATCTTCTTCAAAGGCGAAGTTAAAAAAGAAACTTCTGTTTCCCCAAGTAATTTGCTGTAATCCGATCTTGTACACCCCATTGAGTAGGCATCTTCTCGATCAACTTAATGACGTTTTGCTTCCTCGGGTTTAGTACTTTTCGGATAAGGGACATACTGTGTTCTTTGATAACAAAGGAATAGTCTTGGTCAAGTAACTTGATTGGAGAATCATCATCCTCGTAGAGGTTCCTTTGCCCTTGATGTCTGCCTTATGGAAAGATCCTGATCAAGCTACGGATCCCATACTTATGATACAAATTGTGATTGTCCCGTTGGTTTCGTTGCAGAAGAGAAACGGTTGCGAGAGACACAAATCATAACGGTGGTGATTATCCCGTTGGTCTCAATAAACACTTCGATCTGTGACTGATTTATCTGTCAAAGGACAAGCCAATCTGGTGATTGAGTAGCCAATGGAGAACTCAGCACAAATCCAAGACAGAACGTAGCGTGCGGCAAAAGAAATTAAGATCTGCGGTGAATGATGGATTGATCTCGTCGGAGCACACGGAGTGTCGAGTAGTCTCCCTTATGGAGGGATGAGAGCCGTCGAGACCACCGGAAGAAGAGATCGCCTTCAGTTTCCCCGGGATCTTGGAGTCTCCACGAAGTCGCCGTCAGAGAGCATTAGGGCTTACGTTTCCTACAGTTCGAGTCTTACAAATCTCTTTGAACTATGATTTCCATTATGATTTTATAACTCACACAAAAAATTATATACAACTATGAAAATAGTGCAAAAATATCTGATTGGTAAGCATGTATCGTTTTTAGGTGAAAAATAAAATTAGGGATTTTTCCTTCGATTAACATTGATAAATAAGATACCGTGGAAGGAACACTAATATCATTTGAAATTTTGAAAAACTGTTATGAAATATGAGACCTCTATTTCTTCAGTCTCGTGTGTGATTATTTCTTAGTTAATTTAAACATCAATTGCTATTTTATTTTATTTTATTTTATTTTTGTCAGAAAAATCAATTGTTATAATTACATTAAGAGAAAATAACTAGAATAGCACACAAAAGTTGGTGTATGACTAGAATAATATACATTTTCTAAAAATCACTAGAATTTTTCAGACTCCTAGTAAATTACAATAAACACCCTTATTTAATTTTGTTATTGTTGATACAAATTTTAATTATCAAATCCACATCACTAATTAGGCAATCCATGTCACTAACTTATGTGACTCGGGAAAATAAATCGTCCCCATATTTCTTCGTCTTTGAAAAAAAAACGTCATAACTTTCTTACACCGTCGTTAAACCCTAACCGTTACCAAATCGTTTCGTCTAGAACTGTCTCTTATATCGTCTTTGTCGATAACGTCTTCTTCGCAAAAGTTTCTACGCAATCGTCTTCGTCGCAATCGTACTATGAAATCACCTTCTCCGATATGTTGTGACTGAGTTTGATTTACGATGTGGATGAGTTATAGATTATATTGTAACTGAGTTATTTTATATTGTGGCTGAGTTTGATGTATGTTGTGATCTACTGCGCCTGAGTTATTGATTATGCTGTGGCTGAGTTATGTATTATGTTGTGGCTGAGTTTGTTGTATTACGGTTCAGTCATACTATGTTGTGGCTGAGTTTTGTTTCTATAAAGACTAAATTATTTATTATGTTGTGGCTGAGTTTTGTTTCTATTACGGCTGTGTTATTTATTATGTTGTGGCTGAGTTTTGTATTATGTTGTGGCTGAGTTTTGTTTCTATAAAGACTAAATTATTTATTATGTTGTGGCTGAGTTTTGTTTCTATTACGGCTGTGTTATTTATTATGTTGTGGCTGAGTTTTGTTTTTATTACGGCTGACTTATGCATTATGTTGTGGCTGAGTTTTGTTTCTATAACGACTAAGTTATTTATTATGTTGTGGCTGAGTTTTGTTTCTATTACGGCTGAGTTGATTGATTTAATTTTTCTATTGCGGCTGATTTATATATATATGTGTGTTTAGGATCAGAAGGCTATTTCTGAAGATCAAGCACGAGATTATCCTCCACGACTTTACGCTGAAGAGGCTTCTAATCTAGAAAATAAAGAGATTAATCATAATTTGCATATGGGAGATTTCCCTAACGTCAGAGAAGCAATATGACGGGATGTGTGGGATCACCTGAAGCAGAGTCCTCTTGGAATAAATGTTAAGCTAGCTGAACGCAAAAGCGTATGGTCTGGTAGGACTGTACACTATCTACTATGTTGACAAATTCGAGTATATAAGAAGGAGATTTGGAGTCTAGTTGGTGATGAACCTATCAGGTTTAGCTTACACGAATTTGGTGAGATCCAGTCCCAATAGAAAGTTTTGAACCTGACCAATACAAAACGTTTTGGGAGGAGTTGAATCTGCCGCTTGGGATGGGACCCAAGTTAGATGAACTGAGGGAAGCATTAGAGGTATGTCCGGCCTGAAGTTTTGAAAAGCGTAAATGGTTAGGGCTGTTACTTCTTCAAGCGATGAGACTTTATGCTTTGCATCATAATTCTTGAATACTGTTTGAAAGTGCACAAAGAATATTCGACGACGAAGCCATGAGGACATATCCATGGGGTCGGAGTGCATATGAAGTTCTTATTGACTCTATTAAGATGTTGAATCCACAAGGAAGGTCATACACCATAAACGGTATGAAGGACGTGTTATTGGTTTGGGCGTATGAATTTGTCATTTGTTTTGGAGAGCATTTTGGGAGAGTGGTCAATGAGCAAGAAGTTCCGCTTTTTCGATGGGGTGGAAAGCGTACACGTTCAAGTTTTGATACCATCATTACTGAGGAGATTAGAGAACATGGCGAGGTAAAGTGTCAACTGATTTATTATTTATTTGTTGGCTTAGTTAAGTACTTATGTATTAAGTGGCTGGGTTTTTTGGTATTTGATGGCTAAGTTAGTATATATATAGTGGTTGGGTTTTTTGGTATTAGTTATTTGATGGCTGAGATAGTGTTTATATGGTGGCTGGATTTTGGTATTTTGTGGCTTAGTTTTTAGTTATTTTATGGCTGAGTTATTAGTTGTTTTATGAACACATCAAAATAGTATTAAAGCAAAAAAAACCCAGCCATCATATAAACACTATCTCAGCCTCTTGGTTTTAGTTATTTGATGGTTTAATTAGTATGTATATAGTGGATGGGTTTTTTTTTATATTAGTTATTTGATGGCTGAGATAGTGTTTATATGGTGGCTGGGTTTTTGGTACTTTGTGGCTGAGTTATTAGTTATTTTATGGCTGAGTTATTAGTTTTAACGGCTGAACTATTAGTACATTGATGGCTGAGTTATTATGTATTTGGTGACTGGTTTTGTAGGTGCACTTGAGAAAAATGGTTATGAAGGACTCCGTAGAAGAGATGTTTTCTCAGTGGAAAGGATGAAGCAGATGACACACAACTCGTTAACTTGATAACAGACATATATACAGGTCGGTTTCTTAGAGGTTTTTGGGGAACACAGATGAAGCGCAAACAAAAAAAGGCTGGTGTTTCGTCAAAGGCTGAGCCACCTATTAAGAAGCAGAAGAAAGTGATCAGCTTCCAAGAGGATGAAGCTGTTATGGAGGGAAATGGTGCTTGCGAGAAGGAAGGTACGGATGATATTGGGAACAATCTGATATTGTTGAGCATAATGTATACTCTGGATATAATTGCCTCAAAAATAGACAGCTACGATAACATATTCGAAAACTTTGAAGCGTGATTAGCCAGAAACGAGTCCAGAGATACGAACATTTCTGATTTAGTCAGAGTTACAGTGGAGGAGTACTTCTCTAAAGTTCCCGAACAATCTTTACTGTTGCCATCACCATCACCGCCACCGCCGCCACCGCCGAAGTCTTTTCCGCAGCACTCAGTCAATAGTCCACATGCTAAGGCCTCTGTTAATAGTCCACCTGCTAAAGCCTCTATCAATAGTACACCTGCTAAGACCGTGGAAAATAATTTGGTTGACGACATAAATTTCGTTGGTATTTCTCCTGCAAAGGACCCAGCCTTAGGACGCGGATGCATGGTAAGGTTTAAACTAAAAGGAGATGAGGTTAAAGAGAAGGACAAAGAGGAGTCTAAGTTAGCAAAGAAGGAGGCGTCTCCTAAGAAGAATGAGGCAGCTGAGTTAGCAAAGAAGGAGGCGTCTCCTAAGAAGAACGAGGCGTCTCCTAAGAAAAACGAGGCGGCTGAGTTAGCAAAGAAGGAGGCGTCTCCTAAGAAGAACGAAATGGCTGAGGTAGGTAGGAAAGAGGCGGATGAGTTAAGGAGAAAAAAGACAGCCGAATTAAGAAAACGGCAGGCTGAGGAAAATAATGCGGCTGAGTTAAAGAAGAAAGAGAAGGATGAGTTAAAGAAGAAAGAGAAGACTGAGTTAAAGAAACAGGTCCCAAAAATGGTGACATGTCTCGGTGTAATAACAGTAGCTGTACCTTAGCCGAAACAAATTCAAGCCGACAGTGAGCTTGCGGATGTTACGACGATTTTTTTGCATCACAAAACGAAGTGCTTCTGGAGTCTGATGTGGAGAAAGAGAACATGATTAGATCCGAAAGAATAAATCAATATCGGGAGAAAAATGTTCAGTTATCTCCAACTGGGTGTGCATTGTTCGCTGATAATGCTCCTTCGGCAGGAGTTTTTGCTCACATTGGAGACAATGGAAAGACGTGCATGAGGAAGAATTTTGAACCTTCGCCAATAATATATGATCCTTTAGCACCGGTTGATCCAGCAAAACTGGATAAACTTAAGGAACACATAGAGAAACATAAAGACGTTCCCACTTCAAAAACAACATCCCATGAGGGTGAGTACTACATAATCATCATCACTAAAAGACCGTGGCCACAGAGAGAATATGGATGGCTGTTTGGTAATGTAAGTCTATGTTACGGCTTAGTTATATACTATGTTGCTGAGTTAAGTGTTCTATACGGCTGAGTTAAGTATACTATGTGGCTGAGTTTAGTATACTATGTGGCTGAGTTTAGTATTCTTTGTGGCTGAGTTTAGTATACTATGTGGCTGATTTAAGTATACTATGCGGCTGAGTTTAGTATTCTTTGTGGCTGAGTTTATTATTCTTTGTGGCTGAGTTTAGTATACTATATGACTGAATTATGTGCTCTTTACGGCTGAGTTATAGATTCGTTTATATTGACTTGATTTTGTGTTTTTGCTTAGCATGTTAGTGTGTTTCTGCGAGTCCTCATCAAAAGGTCCATGCGAGATCCCAGCCCATTCTGGTCCAAGCGCATTGCATTTATTTGTGTCTAGTTTCTCAGTGTATGGGTTCACGATTATAAGCAGTACATACTAAATCCGTCGTGGATGAATTTTAGAGATAGTGGCTATAAAGAGTTAATAAACAGTAGGATGCCCGCAGACTGACGTACAAACTTGAAGTCGTATGAGGATGTGGATCACCTGTACGGAGTGCTTCAAACTTCAAGTGATCATTGGGTTGCGTTTCAAGTGGATCAGCTTAAGGAGAAGATTGACTGCTATGATCCAATCATTAGTCAGGTAACACCCGAAAGTGAACAGAAAATTATAGATGGAATTTAAGCCTTTTACGCAAATGCTACATTCGATGTTGAACCAAAATATTCCTGCCACACTCTGAAAACCCAGAAAGACGCATTTTGCGTTCTGAAGGAGGAAAGGCAAATACATTCCACAAAACGACCAAGTTGGCGATTATGGAGTGTATGCATTGAAGTTTATGGAATTCTTAGCGCTTGTAGTGACTTTTGATGGGATAAATGATAAGAATATTCAAGATATTCGGGTGAAGATGGCAGCAGAGATCCTCGATGAAGGAGAAAATGACATGTATGAACAATTTATGTAGCTTTTGAACGATTTGTACTATTTGACTTTCGTTTAATATAATCCAGCCGAATCTTATTTATAACCCAGCCGTCTCACTTTATATAACTCAGCCATACCTCAAACAGATCCTAAAATAAAAAAAATTAATATAACCCAGCCGCATCGTTTTTATAATCCAGCCGTAACGCTTTCTATAACTCATGCATACCTCAAACACACCTTAAAATCAAAAAAAAGGTTTAATATAACCCAACTGCATCGTTTTTATAATGCAGCCATAACGCTTTCTATAACTCAGTCATACCTCAAACAGACCCTAAAATCGAAAAAGTTTAAGATAACCCAACCGCATCGTTTCTATAATCCAGCCATCTCGCTTTATATAACTCAGCCACACCACAAACATACTCTAATATTGGGAAATGTACTTTAAAAGTTATTATAAATTAATATTATCAGTTTTAGATGAATATGTAATCAACATAATGTGTATGCTTCATTAAATTTACAAGTTTTCTTACAAATTCTTAAGACCTTATATAACTATAAATACAAAGTATACCATATAATTTTTGTTTTCAACTAAATTTGTGTAATTTCTGGAATTTTATAGTGGTA
>CAKOAT010797376.1:128061-140481 GCA_932364175.1 Eruca vesicaria subsp. sativa | reverse complement strand
CCATTGGATTACATTAAATCAATGGCTAGAAACTGTTATCCATGATTTAGAATATCAACCAATGAGAAACAAGGAAGGAGATAGACACTAAAACGGGGGTGAGAGGGAAAATCAATTATTATCCCGCCTTAGTTATGCATAGCATTTCATAAATGAAAGTGCGATGTATAATATGATTCTAAAAAGCGTTTGCATAGTTAGAATCGGACTAACTAAATATAGCGTTTGCATTTTCACAAACGCTATCTAAAACTAAGGGTATGTCAACCATAGCAGAAAGATAAAAAACGCTATCCTCAATTGCTATCAAAACCCATATTTCTTGTAGTGAGATTTCTTTTTTTTTCTTGTTGAAAGGTCTCGGCTTGACTATATTTCTCCGGGTATGTATAATCTCTTGATCAATGTATAATAAAAGGTTTCACTATTGTTTGGGTTTCTTAACTGTGGTTAATTATTGTTTTCTTATACTTGCACAATTTGCGGATTTACTAGAGAGCTAATGCAGATGAAAATTAGTCAGCGTATCAGATGTTGAAATCACAGTGGATATGTGAGTCTATGTCTGACAGATTCATGGGAAATAATTTGATTGAACTTAAGGATAGTCTTCTTATGCTCATCTCTTTATCTTCTCGCTTTTTTTTAGCTTAACAAATAGGAGATTGTGATATCAATGTTCATATTGAAGTGGTGAACTACATAGAATTTACAAAGCTATATTGCTTTGAAGCATCTTCCAAGATTCTTTGAAGTTAAAAGCACTATCAAAGTTATAAAACTGTTCTGTCAGATTCTCAATAACAACAGCAACACACTAACTACACAAATATACATTACATTCACACATAAAAATAGAACAATAGCTATGTCAACATCTCGGCCCCTAGATAATTTATAAAGATATGTAGATAATTTATAAATATTTATAAAAAAATTTATAAAGATTATATACCTTTATACAGGTTTATAAAACATTTTATAAAGATATGTAAAATTATTTGTAAATCTATACCATTTATAAAGGCTTATAAAACAAGTTATTAAAAATATAAACCATTTATAAATGTTTATAAGGAAATTATGAAAGCTTATAAATAATGTTTTTTTTTCTTTTATGCAGAGCCGGTTTCTTGAAGGATGTCGTAACAAGGAAAAGCTTATAATGACACCTAAATAATGGTTTGTATGATAATTTTTAAGGGTTTATAAGGATATGTAAACAATTTATAAATGTTTATAAAAACAATTTGTAAAGATTATACAACTTTATAAAGGTTTATAAAACAATTTATAAAGATATGTAAAATTATTTGTAAGTCTATACCATTTATAAAGGCTTATAAAACAAGTTATTAAATCTATAAACTATTTATAAATATTTATAGAAATTTATGAAAATGGTTCTATCTTTGGTTGTTCAACAGGTACAGAGGCGTGGAGCCCTTTAGACAATAAAAGTTTTAATTTTTTAGAGTAACCTTGTTCCATATCTCCCACCCAATGTACATGTCAATAAATTATAGTCTTTTTGTTTTAGTTCTCAAATTTCTTCAACTGGATTCTCAAAAGCATAAAGTATCTTATGCAAGAACCAAATGATCAGCTTATGTCATACAACATGTATGCACATGTGTTTCTTATGTTGTTTATGGTGTTGAAGCCAAATCTTTGTAGTCACATAGTTTGCTTCCGTGGCAGTGAACTTCTTGTGGTATTCTTGCAGTTCTTATATGATCAAGATCCGGTGAAAGACCTCGTAGAGGTATTAGGAGCTGATGATGACATTGAAATTGATCTGTGGGCTACCTCTTTCCTTGTCTTCGCTTTTACCTTCTTTCTTACGTAATATGTTTAGTGGATCAGAATTTTGGTAATGTTACCTGACTGCTTAAACAATCCATAAGCAGATTCAGTGGAGTAGGCTAATGTGTTCTCACAAAGCAAATCCAAGGAGGTTTCTTAAATCACCCTAAAAGCAAATAATATATTTGTTTCAGTGTTTACATTATTGTTTTTCTGCATGCTAGTCTTTCAGCATACATGATTTTACTACTCTTATAATAGTTTATAAAACATTTATAGATCTTTATAAAGATTTATGAGAACATGAGATTAGATTTCTTATACGATTTTATAAGGATTTATACAATTTATAAATGTTAAATCGTTTATAAAGTTTTATAAAGGTTTACAAACCATTTGTAAATGTTTTATAAATCATTTATTAGAGTTTGTTAGTCTTTTAAAAAGTTATAAATAGTTTTAGAACTCTATAAACCATTTTTAGAAATTAATAAACTATATCTTATAAATTATTTATAAGGGCTAACTAGATCGTTTATAAATTATTTATAAGAATTTGTATATCATTCTCTATATTTCTATCTTATAATTCATTTACTGTCTATAACCATTTAGAAAGGCTTATAAAACATTTTATAATGGTTTGTAAAATAATTTGTTAGGGTTTATAAGGGTGTGTATAAAAACAATTTATAAATTTTATACACATTATAAAGGATTATAAAAAAATTTATAAGGGTATGTAAAATTATTTGTAAGAGTCTATAAACCATTTATAAAGGTTTATAAAACAAATTATAAAATCTATAAACCATTTATAAATGTTTATAAGAAAGTTATAAAAGTTTATAAATAATTTTTAAGGGGTATGTATACTATTAATAAGGGTTTATATAGGTGTAGAAACAAATTATAATATTATTTATAAGAATATATAACCATTTATAAACAGTTTGCAGATGACACTGAATAGGTTGTGAAAGAAAGACTTCGTATATCATTCTCTTTATTTCTATTTTATAATTCATTTATTCCATTTCGAAAGGCTTATAAAATAATTTTTAATGGTTTGTAAAATAATTATTCGTATGATCTCAGATTTCCAGTTCAGCGCCTCAACCACTCTCTGCAAAACCTGCAACTAAAATATATGTGAGCCTCCTATGAGACCTGTCAACTAACCAACTAGGAAATCTGACGTCTTGACACATGTTGCTGAAGCATGGATCCTGTTGCACCACCAGAAGCTCCTCCTCCACTTGAGCTGCCGCTCGGCTTCCTCCTACGCATGCTAGCAGCTGCAGCTGCACTTCCTCTCTGTGGAGCTCCACTTCCTACCATCCTTCTCTTATCTTCTTTAACTAACTGAGAGAGACATGAGGAAGCTCTTACTGCTTCATTTAACAGGTCTCCAAAAAATTGTTTCTTCTGGTTGGAAATATCTGGCACCGATGTTTGATAACTAGGCTATGTAACACAACAAGAGCATCTGGATTTAGTTGAAGACTGAAAAGAAGAGGTAACTACACAGTATCACAGGGGAGGAAGAGAACAAACAAGACCTCATCATCGGTTGATGATCCAATACTATCCATGGGTCCAGGAAGTTCATCATCAGTATCACTATCTTGGATGTTCCTTGAACTTCCCTTATGAGCAAATTTGGAACATTTTACTTCGCGCCTGCTGTACTGAAGCATAAAGGAGAACAATGAATTTTTTAAAAAAAATAACTAAGCAAAGTAGCAGATCAATTGCTAATTCACAGTATAAGGAAAGATTACGGATTTTGAGCTTCTTTTTGTCGTCACTCTAATCTTATGTGGAGGTGGGACTAAAAGATTGGATACTGCTCATCCTGAGTGTTATCTGATATTTCATCAAAACTATTGGGGCATTCAGCTATTGGATCCTCCTCTATGGCGGCCTGATCATCGACAAGCTCAAAGTATTCAGCCATGTAACCTATCTTGGAAGAATTTTCTCCATAAGCATAGGTGTGAAACGAAAATTTAGGCCTGACATTATTGTCTTTGACAACTGCATAGACATAAGATAACCAACTCAGAGATTTGGAGACATGATCTGAGTTATCATTTCTTAGTGGTGCCAAATTGGGACGGTACCTTTACTGCCTCTCTTGGCTCTGAGGGAAGATGAGACTGAAGCAATGCCATTCAAATGGAGTAGTGATTTGGCTTCTTTACTTATAGTGGCCCAAGTTGCCACTGGTGGCATCTGAAGGCAACAATAATCATCGTTACAAAAAAAAAAACATAACCACAGCTAGTCAATACTTTTAGAAATGTACTACAGATTGGGATGGTCATGAAAATAACTCAAACGAAGTAAAACATTAGTAGTTAGTAACCTCATCACTTTCCTGAGCAGCGGATATGCATATGAATCCGTCTCTGGTTGAAGAAGCAAAATAACTCTCCTCAGGGGACTCAGGAACTTGTTCAAGAGAGGAAGATATCTTCCTTTGCTAAGAATAAAGAGTAAAATCTCCCATATCACCACCATTCAATTCCATTATTCCTCGAAACAACAAGAGAGAAAAAAAACTCACGGTTGCTTCCAGAGATACATAGCCGGTTTCTTCATCATGATTTAGTTCACCACCACAACCACCTGGTCATGTCAGAAGCAAGCAAGCTCTCTCTCTGTTAAAATGTAATCAACAAAATACAAAGACAAGAGAGAGATACCTATGAGTTTCTCTAGCTTTGTTTGAAGTAGCGATCCTCTTCCCTATATTAATAAATAATAATCAAGCCAATCTGTGATCAAACTACATTATAATTGGGCAAAAAAAATACATTTAGAAGAGATTGTAACATTTCCTCTTCTTTGGTCTTCCCACTTGGGCACAACATTTCTCCCAAACTAACATCTTCCTCTTCCTCTACACAAACCAAAGAGCAGCTTTCAGAATCACTCTTTTTAGACAAATGAAAGACATAAACACGAACATCAATCCTCCTCACAAGATATGCTCAAATCATCAGAATCTGGGTTTCCCTGGAATATTAGCAAAATGGAAAACTGAAATGAATGTTTGGGAGGAAGTAATCGAAAAGCTTAACAATTCACAAGGCTTTTTGGATAGTCACCCGTAAGTTACTTAATCGCCTCCACATTCTTTGTCTCGCCGGCCTGTGTTCCCCTTTTCCCGACCGATCGAGAGTGTTAGATTGGATTTAGAAAAAAAAACAGTACCGGTAACTGCGATTACTTCATGTCTCCGATCGAATCTCCGACGACAATGTGTCAATGCTTAAATTAAGACGCTCAGGAAAGTGAAAGCCTAAACAAAGGCGTTTTAATACTGCACTAACCAAGCTAACCCGACTAGCTCATTTCCATCCAAGGGCACCGCTCGGAATCGAACGGAGCATACAGCGGCTTGGTTTTGCGGGAAGACGAAGACGATGAGCAGGTTCACGGCGAAGCAAGACGGAGATGCACGAGCTCAACCTTAATTTGGAGATGAATTTGATGGCAAAAGACTAGCTTTTAGTTTAGTTAACTAGGGATAAAATAGTATTTTTCCATTAAAATTTTAAAGATAAAAGTGATTGAGTATTTGCATTCTCTATACACACAAAACCCCAAAATTAGAGATATACCCTATTTCCCTCTGTCTCTCTCCTCCCCACTAACCATTCCCCCCGCCCCCAATGTTAAAGTATCTCTATCGTTTATGGTATTGAGACAATTCACCCAAAGTAATTAGTGTAAAATTGAAAATGTGTACAGGGAAATTGGTATTCTTCACAAATTCCCTTGTTTAATTGATATATAAAAATCAATCTATCATATTTTTCTCGTTTTCATATATTTGTGCAGTTTATTTATTTAATATCTTCTAACACTAAAGTTTATTTAATTATATTTAATCTGAAAACAACATCTCTAAGGGATTTTTTTCCTTTTCTTGAAACTTAAAAGACTATGTTCAGTTTAAGATTTGCAAAAGTTTTGTATCAAAATAACAAATCTTCTATTACTGATTTTAAAGAACTTTTAAAGTAAGTGGTTTTGCTAAAATCTCACCATTAGTGATATCGTATCAAGAGTCAAAAATGAATTAAAATAAGCCAACCTTATAGTTACATGGTAAGAAAAAAAATTTGTGTATTTCATAAACCATAAATGTTTAATAATGTGGGCATCACCAACTGCAAGTAATGTTCAAAGGAAAAAAAAAAAGAGACATCAGCAATATATGGCCACAAACATTGACCAGTCCAATTCAGTTTTTCCTTTTAATTTATAGTAATTTACCGCAGAACAACAAATTCACGATATGGTAAAAATCTTCAAGATAAACTGCTGGTGAGAGAGCAGAGGTAAAATAATCCTTCTTAGCATTCACATCCTGTTGATCTCTGTGGATTGTTGGTTCCCACATCGAATGTGTCCGTTAAGTACTAAAGATCAAGAATAAAAAAACAACTGTACCACAAGTTTAAGGCATTTTCTCTGGTCCGCAAAAAAGAAGCTGCATAAAATCTAAAAATCTACATTTCTTCCTCTCCGCCACTCTTCATTGCATCCTTGGTGATACAAAGGAATGTGTCTTCTACATTGCTGCATTCTTTGACAGAGGTTTCATAGTATGGAAATTTTCCTTTTGATGCACACCAAGCTCGAGCTTTCTTCTCTGAGACCACCCGACTGTTTCCACCATCCACATTGATTTTATTACCAATTACAACAAAGGGAAAGTTGTCTGGATCCGATGGACTTGCCTGCAAATCACAATAACAAGGCTTAAATTATAGACACCGGAGCATGTGTGAAAATAGCATGGATCACTTCTTAGTAACGCATACCTGGATCAGAAACTCTTCCTTCCAATTATTGAGATCCTCAAATGATTTAGAGGAATTGACATCATAGACAAGTACACAGCAATCAGCACCGCGATAAAGAGCTACACCAAGGCTCTGAAACCTTTCCTCACCAGCGGTGTCCCATATCTGTTAAAAAAGGCAAGACCATCCATAGCTCTTATGGTCAAACAAAGAGAGCAGTACATAGAGTACTTGGGATCATTTCTTAATCTAGGACCAGGAGACTATGTTACTAAGTATTAGAGAATATCTTACTGCAGAACCCTGTGTCTATTCATGTATGCCAAAAGAAAACCCTTTGTAACTCACATTAGGAACTATTATAAAAGTGTTTTTAATTTGGAATAAATGTACAACTATCCAACATAACTAAAGTTTCCATTGGTAAAAGCAGAGATTATCAGCCAGAAGCTGATAAACTGAGCAAATTTTGTTTCTAATTTTACCTTTGTCACTTGAGAGTGATACTCATACCAAGGTGCTGTTAAGAAAAGAAGAAACTAGTTGAGTTGCTACAACACAAACCTGCAAAGTGAAAATCCGGTCTTCATAATACACTTCCTTAGTAAAGAAATCAGCTCCAATGGTGGACTTGTACTGGTTACTGAACTTCTTGTTAACATATTGTAAAGGCGTGTTGTTAAAACCAAACAAGAGCACATACTAATCTAACTCGAAAAGGGTAAAATATTAAATACCAAAAGTAGAGTCCAAAAATATGTGATGATATCATATCTAGAAAACCAAAGAGTTTAGGATACTGATTCACCAAAGAGGTCTTCCCCACTCTGCACAATTAAAAGTCCGTTGAGTCTTAGCTTAGATTCAGTTGTCAATAACTAAGTGAAGATTTTTTCATAAATACTTATCACATTCTTGAATATCAGGATTCAAATTTTCATAACTGAGTCAGAATTCAAATTTTCTTTTGCCCGAACACAAACTACTTAGAGAAACCACCAAGTGAAAATAAACATGACCTCAACTAATAGCAATTACAATAAGATAACAAAACTTTTATGATTCACAACTTCCTAGCTACAAAAAAAAAATTATATTCCAAGAACATTTTTAAATCCACAATAAACGACCACTTAGCAGAGCATCTAATTCAGATTCGAATCAAACCAAATCAGTAAATCACCATGAAGAAGCAGATACATACATATACACAGAGAAAGAAAGAAAGAAAGAAAACAGACCTGCTATCACCAAGGATTATGGCCTTGAGGTGAGTTCGTCTACGGGGAGTCATCCTTCTCACCAAAACACTTTCTCAAAGCATCAAACGGGATCTCCCTGATTTTTTATTTCAACTGAAAAACTTTGACTCGGTGATTTGCTGGCCTGTCATTGATAAAATAATAAAAATAACAACCATAATTTAAAAAAAATAATCAAATAACAACAATAAAAAATACAGAAACAAATTGGGAAAATGCATAAACACACATTTTTAACTACACTAATTAACATTTAGCTTAAGAAATGGAATATTTTCAAAAATACACTTTTCATTAAATGATAAAAGACTCTACTCTCTTGTTCTTTATATATATAAAATAAATATTTAAATAAATAAAAAACATAAAAACAAATTTTTTTTTTTTTTCGAATTATACTATTTCGAAATTCAAACATAAACCCTAAAAAACAACCCTAAACCCTATAATATAAATTCTAAACCCTAAAAATCAACCCTAAACCCTAAAATATCAATTCTAAACTCTAAACCCTAAATTCTAAACAATAAACCCTAAACCCTAAATTCTAAATCCTAAACCTTAAATTCTATATGCTAAACCCTAAATTCTAAACCCTAAACCCTAAACCTAAAATTATAAATCCTAAATTCTATACAGTAAACTCTAAATTCTAAACCTTAAACCCTAAATTCTAAACCCTAAACCATAAATTCTAAACTCTAAATTCTAAACCCTAAACTCTAAACCCTAAATTCTTAACCCTAAATTCTAAATTTTTAACCCTTAACCCTAAATTATGAACTATATATTTTCTACAAAATTAATTAAAGAGTACTATGGTGTTTTGGCTATCAAAATTTTAAGGATAAAAATAATTAATGTAAAAGTGAAATAGTGTATCATGAATTTGTTAGTTTTAACAATTTCCCAAAAAATTTACCGTTTTAAATTATCCAGTTCTTAGAGAGACACCATCTATTAGTAAATTCTCTTCTTCTTCCTTTTTTCTGGCAAAAGTTCATTTACATTGATTAAAAAATGTTACAAACCCATTTTACAACTGTTTAAATAACTGTGATGTTGATGATGCATAGTTTTTACTATGGTTTATGTTGAATCAGTTATGCCGAATTGACTTTCAGATTTAGAATCCTCTTAGAACTAAAAAAAATCACGATGACTACAGTTTTGAACTATACAAAATTAGATTTGAAATACCTAATTTAACTAAAAAAATTAATGATTTTTTTTTTGTTCTTTTTCTAGAGTATAATTGATAAGTGTTGAGTTGAAAAAAAATGATAAGTAGAACATTTATTTCTTCTGTTTTTTTTTGTAAAGTAATATTTTTTTTGCTGATTTCAGTTAGTTATTGTTTCTTTGTTTGTTTACTCTACATATTTAACAAAAAAAAACTGAAATGAGAATAAGGGATTTATCCACTCAAAGTGTATTTTTATTTGTGATATCCAGTCACACTCCTAGTACAATATACCTAAATAAATAATATATGTTTTTTGATTTGAGACAAAGATATCCTAATGAATGTTTCAATGCAAACATTTGTTATTTTTTTGGTTATGACATCTACAAATAACACTTCACAATCTGTTTTAAAGTGATTTACTGTAAACCCCATGTTCTATGCGTGTTTCTTAATTAGTAGAGATTTATCTTCAGCCTCCATAACCGTTATCACATTGGCAATCAATGACGTTCCCAAAAATTGAGTGTTTCTGTTTTGATCACTTGCAATTTAACATGTATTTTCTTGAATCTCATTCTTTTAAACATGCATCCAAATTGCATTTACCAGTCCAACTCCGTCGCACTATAATTTGCTCGTAGGCTGGATCGTATCGTTGATCCATTCTTCTATGTCGGCTTGTGCTTCTATATAACTTTTTAATGGATTATGATTTTTTGAATATTAACTTACATCTTGACTTCTATATTCTCCACATGATCTAAAAGGAAATAGATTTTTCGATTTGCATATCCCACTATGTTTTGGAACTTGATGTTTGAAATATATGATCACCACAAAATTATCATATGATGGTAATGGTTTCCATGGATTTTGAGACATTCTCCAGATCATTAATGAGATCAGACATGAGCAAAAAATATGTAATATATTTTCTGGTGTTAAGGACTTCTCTGACATATATCCATATATAAAATTACCTTTTGTACGTAATCTAGTTTTTTTTTTCTTTTGAAATAGGGCATTACTTAATCTAGTTGTTGTCCCAAATTCTTGATAAAATCATCTATATGAAATATTTTTATTTTTGGCATGGTCTAGAGCTTCCATAATTTGATTTTAGTCCATGAACATCAACCATGGGGTTTGATGTTTCATATGTCATCTAATAATTACTTTCTCCAGATGTTGTATAATTAAATATAACTTGATCTTTTTTAACTTTTGATGCATGGTAACTAGATTAATATGATTACTTTACTATCTTCCTCACAAAATAACTTTTCTATAAGGTTGGTATTCCATTGTTGGCTACTACTTGTGGAGGTGATCAAATCTCCAACTAATAGATCCTCACCTATCTCAGGCCATATAGCTGATCGGGGGAATCACTTGGTATCTAACTCTCCTTATAGACTTTTGTTGTTTCACCAGCACCAATTATGATGCATAATCTTTTTTATGATAATTAAATCAGTAACAGTATAAATCCATTCATAAAATTGATTTGTGACTTCAAATATGGAGGTGTGTTTGTAATATCAAGCTTTCATTAGTCGTTCAAATAAGGAGGCAATGTGTTTGTGAAGTCTTTACATTTGTTTAACTAAAAGAACACCAGTAAAACTTGCTAAATCCTCAAAACCCAAATCTTCTTTCTTCTTAGGGTCTGCATGGTATTGTAGTTCCATTCTAACAATAACAAAATTGTGTAGTTGTATCTATATATATATATATGTAGAGATTTTTGTAAATATTAATCGATACATAGCATAATTTAAATTGTTACCATTCAAAGCCTTGGAATATTGTATTTTTCATGCAATTCATGATATACTTTTGTATCTTCTTCGTTCTCCTACCGGAAATTCATTAATAGATATGTTATTTCATCCATTATTTATTTTGTTAATTTAAGGCTAGACCCTAAATAAACTGTTATTGAAACTCTCACTGATTTAGTAAGTATTTCTTACTTAGTATGAGGTATAAACTTTGTGCTCTAGTTTGATTATTATCTTTGTTTAAAATGTTTTCAAACATTTATTTCTTTAACGTTTAAATTGCTCCAATAACCCTAGCTATTTATCATCTCCTCCATGATCTGGAATATTTAGAGTGTCCTTATGTTATAGTTGTAGGTCACCAAACATTTTTGAGCCAATAGTGATTATAAATTTGGTTAAATTTATTTCTTGAACTGATAGAAGCACATATTCTTTGAAAATATCTTCAGTTTCTATGAAATTCCTAGCATTTGCTTGACAAAAAGAAAAGATATTCATATGCAAAAAGAAAAGCGCTCATATTACCAATTTTGATTTTCCCCTTTTTAACATAGAATGTTAGATACAGTTAGATTAATCAAGACATCTAAGCTTATTATGAGGAGGTATGAAGATAACTTCTTGCATATTTCCATATATAATGAATGGATATTCTTATACACTTCAAATTCGTCATAATCCATTTGTTGAAATGTCTATTGAAACTGAAGGCTTTTAGTGTGTATTCTAAGAAATTTCCATTCTAAATGATCATATGCTTTAGTGATGTGCATCTATTTATCACCATATAAGTATGTCAGACTGTTTTCTTTGATTTTAATAAGTGCATTAGTTCAAACAAAATTAGGACGTCACATGTTGTCATTATATCATGTATGAAGGTGCTTTGAGATTCAAATACTATTGTGTTGATTTTGAAATTGATTTAAATGTCTGTGCACCAGTAAAAATTCATATTCACTTAGTACAATATGCCGTTTAGGATTATGAAAACTAACGTTAGCGACAATGATGTTTTAGAGGGAAAAGAGGCATGTATAAATACAGATTAAGTGATTCTAAATTATATTTTTCACACAATCAATATAAAAATCATATATGGGTGTTTGCTTCAATCATATTTTACTCTCTTACGTTTGTTATTTCCTTCGAAGTTATATATATTTTTTAAATTATTTTGTAAATCACATTACACAAACCAGTGGACCTATATTCATATAGTTTTTTTCACTTAATTGTTTTAGGATCATACAAAAGTTCGTATGGCTGGATCCATCTTTCATGTATGATGTATCAAAAAAAAATTAACTTCACATACCACATCTTTTCCAATCATGATATCCCAACCGAACTAATACAAATAAGGATTTTTAACATAAAAACCCATCAACTAAGTTTGTTTTGGATAAAAACCCATAAACTAAGTATTTAATGAAAAAACCTCCAAACTACATTTATTTAGTGAATTAAACCCTCGCCAGTCATAATTACCAGTGCTACTGGTAAATTTTTAGTTTAGGGGTTTTATCATTAAACATAAAAAATAAAAAAAT
>CAKOAT010797376.1:7383-122992 GCA_932364175.1 Eruca vesicaria subsp. sativa | reverse complement strand
TGAAGTCTATGTCTGGTTCTTCTTTGAACTTCAACCCAGTGACAGCATGAAATTCTTGCATGGAGAACCTTAGCGGCCTGTTTGCAAACACAAACCACAACTCGTGAAGCTTGGAAACCTTGAGCTGCTTGCATATAAAGCTGTGAATGATCTTCCCTGAGTAAATGAGTTTGTTGTCTACAATTGCCAGAATCGGACCAAAGACAGGGTCTTTCAAAACTTGTTCATACTCATCCTTAAGAAAATCCTTCAACAATGCAAGCATCGTACGTCTACATGTATTGTTGATCTTATCAATTCGGAGCTCAGCTCCGTCTTCACAAATCCGCTTTGGAAACTGGTAAGCCATTCCTACAAGTGTCAAAACATAAGTAAAATGTTATACTTTACTTATGTAATTGCAAACAGAAGAATCAAAAAGTATAAACATATCAAACTCATTAGCCTTTTCAAGTCTATTACGAAATCAAAACGTAATACTAAACCGATAAATGACAAAGTATAAGTCAAAATCAACTCAACAACCAATGTTTGTTACTGGTTCGATCCCAGACAACATGTAAAATGGACCGGTTTTACATGTCAAAATCATTAGCCTTTCAAGTCTATTCCGAATTCAAACCATAATACAATACAATATCAAACTAAATATAACTCATAATCAACTAAACAACCAAAGCTTTGGAACGGAGAAACAAAAATCAGATAGAGGGGATTTCAACACAACCAAAGTTTTTAAGCAATTCCATATATTTCTCCGACATGCACATAAACAAAACAAAAAAAAAACAAGATCCATAAAGGAAATTTCAAAACCCTAACCTTCGAATTTTGGGAACAGTGATGAAGGAAGAGCAAAAGAGGGACAATGAGAAGCAAATCGTGCGATTTCCGAGAGAAGAAGCCACTTCGGAGGTTAAGGAACTCCGATATCGATCGCCGGGATTTACAAAGATGAGTACAATCGGCCGAAAGTAAAGAAGAAAGGAGGACGACGAAGAGATGTGAGGACTATTTCGAGCTCTCCGGTGAAAGACTCTCGGCGAGAAGCAAATCACCTCTTTCTTCTCCGAGAGAGAAAAGGAGTCGCGAGAGCTGAGGGTTATGGGGTTAACTGCTCTTCTTTTGTTATCGGAGGGTTACTTTTTGTTACTTATTTTGTTAACTTACATTTTTTTACTTAAAAATGTTTTTACATTTATTTATAAATTAAACTATTAACAAAATGGAAAAGAAAGGGACAAAAGGGGATATTCATTATAGTTTATACTATAGGGACAAGAATTCTGAATTATATTCTAAAGGGACAATAGTATGGTTATTTCATCCCTTTTTGGCAATTTTCCCTATTATATATCCTAATCGTCTCTACTATTTTTGTTGCATTACCTTTTTGTTGATTTTATATTAATTTATTTTAACGAGTGGTTTGAATAAATTCTAAATCGAGATTTCACAATAAAAAAGAAAAGAAGAAAAAGAAAAATGCGAAAGAGAATGATAAAGTATTCAAACCACAATTTTCGAAAATCTGTTGTAAAACCTTAACAATAATTATTGTTGGCCTCAAATATGGCCCGCTAGCTGAGACTAATGGACTCGAGCGACAGGAGTTTACTATGGGCCACTGTAAGCCCATTGGTAATTAATCTTTTGAGAAAATAGTTAAAAAGAAGCCGGAGGCTGTTTGCTAAGGAAGGAACGTCAACAAAACAGGTCACACAGGAGAGCTCCGGACCTCATTTACAAAGAGCTAATAGGAATAGCTCAGGCTGGTTGCGCAGGACCCGGTCAAAAGGAGACTGTTGAGAATCCCCCAACTCACGGAGCAAATCTCGGAGGTTGGTTAGGATCGTTCAAACGTGGCTGAGAGCTATTTAAGGAGGAGGAGGAGATCAGAGAAAAGAATCCTCTCTCGATTCATTCATTCTACCATTTACACACATTCTAGTTCACAAATCATTCTCATAATTCTTTGTAATCATCAGAATCATCTTGATAATCATCTTTGTAATCATTCTTTCACCAAAAACATCAATACAATCATAATTCATTCTCTAAGTTCTAACGGGATTCAGCCGACGTTATCTTCTCTCCAATCTAAACCTAACCTAAAATCAAGAAGTGAGTTTTATCCCTCACATTTTGGCGCCGACTGTGGGGACGAGATAATTGAATCCTTTACTCCGTAACTTGAGAATGGATCCATCCAACCTGGGAAAGAACCCATCTATCCCTGATCCCGTGATCCAGATCGACGGCTCACCGAGCAGGAGAGACCCGGACCCTCAGGATCCGGAACTTCGATCCGCCGATCACCGATCCGAGCAACAGCCTCCGGCTAATGCTCAACCGAACAACACTGGAATAATTAACCCGAGATCCTCCAGTGGAAACAACTCAGGGGTTACACCCCCCAAAAACCCTCAGCGTCAACCCGCTCCGAACCAATCGGAAGCTCAGCTATCCGGTGCGTCGAATGATGGTGCAATTGGTAGAAAGGGCTCAGGATAATGAGCGTACGTTGCAACAACTAACTGCTCGACAGCAACGGTTCGAAGACGTGACTAGATCTATAACCGAGACGACTCAGCCATTGCAACGTCAGGGCTCGGGAGTCACTTTCCGAGATCGACTGACCGAACCCACGTTCCCTCGCGGACGTCTGGATTTTTCCCCTAACAGCACTGCTCAAGATGGGCAAGAATCTGTTCCCCAGACACCTCATGCTGGAACAACCCAAGCATTCAGTCCACCCGTAACCAGCGCTATGGGAAGTAACATAGCAACAACAAGCTCTGCACCCAACAGGGTTCCCGAACAGAGCACACGTTTACCGCCTCCGCCACCTGTTTTTAGGTCCGGAGAAGGAATATCTTTCCCTCCTAGGGGAAGAGCATCAGCTTCTGCTTATCAGACTGGGAGCGCGATTACAAATTGAGACAGCCACCAGAGGACGGAAGCTGATCCTACAGCTCACCCCCTGGTTGTGTCCCTCAAAACGACCCTAGAGCTAGTGAGCGATTTAGCCCACCTAATGCCTGGGAGAACGACCACACTCGACTCCGTCAAGAATCTCCCCATCAGATTCATCATGACGACCCAACCGTCCTTCCTCTAGAGGGACTTGAGGCTATTCGCCGATACATGGAGCAAACTCACGCAGCTCCAAAATTTGAACGCTCAAGTCCACAAAGCAACAAGCTCCGCTCCCGAAATCGAGAGCTTGATTGAAGAAACCTGTGGAACCCCATTCACAAACAAAATCGCTAGCTCTTACATAAGGGATACCCGGAAAATTAGGATTCCAGAATATGATGGGACCTCAGATCCTAAGGCTCATTTGAGAGCCTTCCGATTAACTATCGTGAAAGCTCATTTTACGAGAAAGGAATGTGAGGCAGGTTACTGCAGAACATTCGCCGAAAACCTGGTCGGAACAGCTCTCGAATGGTTTTCCGGCCTCAAGCCAAACTCAATAGAGAATTTCGACCAGCTGACCAATGCCTTTATGAAGCAGTATTCGAACCATATCCTCAAGTAAGCTTCCGAGGATGACCTCTGGAAAATCAGACAAGGAATGGGAGACTCGTTACGGGTCTACATCGAGAAATTCAGAGCAGTAAGAACTAAGCTCTCGAATCCCAACGACCAAGTTGCTATCGAGCCCCTTAGAAGAGGTCTCTGGTANACCAGCTGACCAATGCCTTTATGAAGCAGTATTCGAACCATATCCTCAAGTAAGCTTCCGAGGATGACCTCTGGAAAATCAGACAAGGAATGGGAGACTCGTTACGGGTCTACATCGAGAAATTCAGAGCAGTAAGAACTAAGCTCTCGAATCCCAACGACCAAGTTGCTATCGAGCCCCTTAGAAGAGGTCTCTGGTACAAATCGGAATTCTGGTCAGAGCTAACGCTCAATCCTCCCCCAACTATCGACGATGCTCTTCATAAAGCATCCAGATATATTACCTTGGAAGAGGAAACAGCCGCACTCGATAAAATCCATAAGAAATCCCAGAATCACCCAAAAGGTGAAACCTCGGAAGCAAAAGGATCTTCTAGAAAAGGGAGCTCCCGGAATAATCAGACCCAGGGAGAACATTCTTATGCAGTCGAAGAAGTCTAACATGAAAAACCTGTTGCCGCGACAAGCAAAACCCCCTGGTCAAAAGGCTACGATGAGAACAAACACTGCTCTTATCACGATCGAAAAGGGCACTCAACTGAGAAATGTTGGGACCTCCAACGACAGTTGGCAGCTAAATTCGTAGCTGGGGAACTAAAGGACGTGGAACTCAAAAAACCACCACCTTACCAGAAAAGAGGTCCCAGAGATATCTCTCCGAAGCGCGAAAGATCGCCTGAGAAGGAGATAGACTCACCTCCGCCAGCTCCCAAGAAAAGAGTTGACATGATTCTTGGGAAATTCCCCCAAGGAAAAAGTCTACAAATCGAGGCCCTCTTGAGCAAACCACCACCTCAATCGAGTCCCAATTCGAGGGTGGATTACATCCTCGGAGGTTCCGATATATGTCAAGACTCCGTTAATTCAATCAAGAGTCACGTACGAAAAGCGTTTTCCAATGCTCAATCTAAGCCTCCCAACCCCGAGTCAAACACCAAGATCTCTTTTTGGGAGAGCGAGACATCAGACCTCGATAGACCTCACGACGATGCTTTAATCGTCACCTTGAACATCGCAGGTTACGAGGTGCCTAAGCTGATGGTAGACACCGAAAGCTCTGCCGACCTTATTTTCTATAACGCCCTGAAAGGGATGGAAATAGACGACTACGAAATTATTGGCCAGAAAGCTAACCTCGTAGGCTTCTCCGGAGAAATGGTTACCTCTCTGGGAACTATCAAGCTCACAGTCATAGCTGGAGGAATCATGAAAATGACCAATTTCGTAGTTATCGACACACCTTCTCCATTTCACGCAATCCTAGGAAGATTCTGGATTCATAAGATGAAGGCAGTAGCTTCCACTTATCACCAATGCGTGAAATTTTCGACACCTGACGGAATAACCCCCGTACGAGGTAGCCAGAAGATCTCCAGGATCTGTTACTTGGGAGGATTCGGAATCCTCAAGGAATCACCCTAATAGCAATTACAGATCCAGGAAGGTCGAGAGATGCAACAGAATATTCGAGGTCCTCCTAGGAACCTAACTGAACGAGTTAGCATAGACGATTCTGGCCCCGAGAAACAAGTGAACATCGGATCAGAGCTACCTCTTGAAACTAAAAAGGAGTTAATCGACTTCCTGAAAAGCAACGTCAAAACGTTTGCATGGACCACCAGTGACATGAAGAGTATAGACCCAAACGTCACCACTTATAAGCTCAATGTAGACCCTACTTTCAAACCGATAAAACAAAAACGCCGTAAGCTGGACCTCGAAAAAGCTCAAGCCGTCAACGACGAAGTAGATCGACTTACGAAAGCATGATCCATTCGAGAAGTACATTACCCCGATTGGCTGGCTAACCCCGTAGTAGTGAAAAAGAAAAACGGGAAGTGGAGAATCTTTGTAGACTTCACCGACTTAAACAAGGCTTGCCCTAAAGACAGCTTCCCGTTACCTCACATCGACCGCCTCGTCGAGGCGACAGCTGGCCATCAGCTCTTGTCTTTTATGGATGCCTTCTCAGGGTATAATCAAATCATGATGAATCCTGAAGATCAAGAAAAAACCGCATTCATAACCGAACGCGGAACCTACTGTTACAAGGTAATGCCATTCGGATTAAAAAATGCAGGAGCTAACCTATCAAAGGCTCGAGAACAAAATGTTCGCCGGACAGCTCGGAAAAACCATGGAGGTGTACATTGATGATATGCTGGTTAAATCCTCAGCTGGGGAAAATCACATCTCCGACCTAAAAGAATGCTTTGATATCCTCAATAAATACGATATGAAACTCAACCCCGCAAAATGCACCTTCGGAGTGCCCTCAGGCGAATTTCTTGGTTACCTCGTAACCGAGAGAGGCATCGAAGCCAACCCGAAACAGATACCGACCTTCCTGAAAATGCCGTCACCTAAGACAACTAGAGAGGTACAAAGACTGACTGGAAGAATCGCCGCTTTGAACCGATTTATATCTAAATCCACCGATAAATGCCTCCCGTTCTACAAACTTCTAAAAAACAACAAGAAGTTTCTATGGGACGAGAAATGCGAGGAAGCCTTCAAACAACTGAAAGCTTACCTCTCCGAGCCTCCGATCCTATCCAAACCAGTAACAGGAGGACCCCTGTACCTATACCTCGCCGTATCAACTGCTGCAGTTAGCGGCGTGCTGGTACGAGAGGAGCAAAACGAGCAAAGACCCGTCTATTACATGAGCAAAAGTCTAATAGACGCCGAAACTAGATACCCTACCATGGAAAATTTAGCTCTGGCAGTCGTAACAGCTGCGAGAAAGCTACGACCTTATTTCCAATCACACTCAATTGTGGTAATGACCTCACAACCAATACGCATGATTCTGCATAACCCTAGCCAATCAGGACGATTAGCTAAATGGGCCATAGAACTCAGCGAATATGACATCGAGTATAGACCCCAAGCAGCCATAAAAGCTTAGGTCCTCACCGATTTTATCATCGAGCTATCGTCCGAACAACTAGACCCGAGAGCTGAAGCTCCGGAGTGGAGCTTGTATGTTGACAGAGCCTCATCAAAACAAGGTTCCGGAATCGGTCTAAGGCTGACCTCTTCAGCTGGGGAAACCATCGAACAATCTTTCAGGCTCGGATTCAACGCTTCAAATAATGAGGCTGAATATGAAGCACTAATCGCAGGGTTAAAACTTGCCCTAAGCCTCGGAATCCGAGAGTTAAACGTTTATAGTGACTCACAGCTAGTAGCTAGCCAATTCCACGGAGAATATGAAACAAGTGACGAAAGAATGGGGGCATACCTCGAAGTCGTCCAAAGCCTCACTAAGCAGTTCAACAAGTTTGAGCTGACAAGCATCCCACGAGGAGAGAACTCCTCGGCAGATGAGTTGGCTGCTTTAGCATCCACTTCAGACCCCCTCGTAAAGCGAATTATACCTGTAGAGGGAATCGAAAACCCAAGTATCGATATAGCTACCAAAGCTGAAATCGATAGCAAACCAAAAGAGCAAACAGAAGTTAGCTATTCCGAGACAATAGCAACCCAAGTTCTCACAACATTCTGGTTCCCAACAACCAAATTTCGCAATTTCAAAAAGCACAACTCCGGGAGCACAACCCAGCCTCCAAGCGCACTTGTCTTCAGAGTAAACACTCGCAGGACGAGATATTCCCTGGAACCCGAAACTTCAACCGGAGACATGATCCCGGCCCCGGAAATTGACGACACACCTGAAGATATTCCTCCAGATCCAGGCTCCAACGAACCTAACCGAAGGAATATCCCCGGGGGCACGACCTCCGGCCGCAACAACACCCGGGAACCTGATCTAACACAGGGAACTCCTTCATCCCTTCACGACAAAATCATAGGAAGAGAGGACTGGAGAATCCCAATCATGCAGTTTAGTTCGGAGGGCAAGGTCCCCCCCAGATAAATGGGAAGCTCGAAAACTCAAAGCAATAATGGAATCTATCCTTTATAAACGAAGCGTATCGGGACCTTACTTGAGATGCGTCCACGGCCTCGATGCTATCAGACTCATGAAAGAAATGCATGATGGTTCCTGTGGAAACCACTCCGGTGGTAGAGCCTTAGCTATCCGAATCAAAAGGCAAGGCTATTTCTGACCTACCATTATCGCTGACTGTGAGGTCTACTCATCCTCGTGCGACAGATGCCAGAGCCACACACCATTTATACACCAACCCTCAGAGAAATTATCCTCGATATCTGCCCCATACCCATTCATGAGATGGTCCATGGATATCGTAGGACCGCTAGTCGTGTCAGGAACATGAAGGAAAAAGCTACGCTTCCTACTAGTCCTAACAGACTATTTCACAAAATGGATAGAAGCCGAAGCCTTCCAACAGGTAACTAAAGTTGAAACCGAACGACTCGTATGGAGAGACATAATTTTCCGCCACGGCGTCCCATACGAAATCGTAACTAATAATGGATCACAATTCATATCTAACGACTTCAAGGATTTCTGCGACAAGTGGAAAATTCGCCTCACCATGTCGACACCTCGATACCCTTAGGGAAACGGCCAGGTGGACGCTGCTAATAAATCAGTATTAGCAAACCTCAAGAAACTCCTTGGAATCGATAAAATTTCGTGGTCCGAAAGATTACCTGAAGTGCTTTGGGCATGCCGAACCACCCTACGAAGAGCTACGGAAAAACCCCTTTCTCTCTAGCCTACGGGATGGAAGCTGTCGTCCCAGCCGAAACTATCACCGGGAGCCTCCGCCGAGAGCTCTGTACGACAAATCCCGAATCTAACAATCAGCTCTTATCAGATAACCTCGACCTGATCGAGGAACGACGGGACCAAGCCTTGCTCCGCATTCAAAACTACCAACAAGCAATGGCCCGACATTACAACTCAAAAGTCAGGTCCCGACAATTCGTTGCAGGTGACCTAGTACTTAGAAAAGTTTTCAGTCATACCAAAGAGCCGCGCACTGGGAAACTAGGAACCAACTAAAAAGGTCCCTATCGGATCATCCACATGGTACGACCTGGTGTTTATAGGCTCCTGAAGGTACGAACCTGGGTACCTGAAATCCGATCATGGAACACCATGAATCTCAAGAGATACTATCATTAGGTACCTAAACTCCCTGAACTACGTTAGGCTTGATCACTTGACTAGGTACGTAGGCAACTCTGTCATGAGTACAGCTTCAACCTCATTTCAGCATTCTTTTCACCATAGCCAAAGGGGGCATATGTTTAAAAACACATAGCCCAGACAACAGCTGTATGATTGCTACAACGCGATGTATTCTATAAAAGTTATCAATAAAGCGATTACATGCAAACATTTTGAGTTTCCTTTAAACAAATCCAGGTCCCTACGAACCTGGACCGAAGGTCTTAAAATCCTTCAAACAAATCCAGGTCCCTGTGAACCTGGACCTAAGGTCTTAAAATCCCTCAAAGGAACTCAGGTCCTATGAAACTGAACCTAAGGACTTAAAATCCTTAGTAAATTCGGAAATCTTAAAAACTCCCGAACGAATCCAGGTTTACGTGAATCTACCCTTAATGGCCTTAAAAGCTCTCTGGAAAGAATTTAGATCCCTAAAGATCTTAATCTAATCTCGAAGTTCCAAGAACTCATTCCTGATAATCTCACGACCAATCACAATCAAAATCACTGAGACCTCTAAGGTCACAAGGTCAGCTGTTAACAAGATCCGCGATCTGATTCCAGAAAGATCACATGAATCCCATACTTAAAAAGTCACAGTACATGACTCGAGTTTACACTTCGAAGTCAAACAAATCCAGGTCCCCACGAACCTGGACCTAAGGTCTTAAAATCCTTCAAACAAATCCAGGTTCCTACGAACCTGGACTTAAAGTCTTAAAATCCTTCAGATTAATTAAGGTTTCCACAAACCTAAACCTAAGGTCTTAAAATCCTTAGTAACTTTAAGGTCTTAAAATCCTTCAAATGAATCAAGGTCCCCAAGAACCAGGACCTAAGGTCTTAAAATCCTTCAAACTAATTCAGGTCTCCGTGAACCCGAACTTAAGGTTTTAAAATCCTTCTAACGAATTCAGGTCTCCGTGAACCTGAACCTAAGGTCTTAAAATCCTTCAGACTAATTCAGGTCCCCTAAAACATAAACCTAAGGTCTTCAAATCCTTGGTAACCTCAAAGGTTTTAAAATCTTTTAAACAAGCTAATTCAGGTTCCCAAAGAACCTCAATCTAAGGTCTTAAAACCCTTAACAAAACTCAAGGTCTTAAAATCCTTCGAAAACGAATTCAGGTTCCCAAAGAACCTCAATCTAAGGTCTTAAAACCCTTAACAAAACTCAAGGTCTTAAAATCCTTCGAAAACAGATTCAGGTTCCCAAAGAACCTCAATCTAAGGTCTTAAAACCCTTATCAAAACTCAAGGTCTTAAAATCCTTCGAAAACAAATCCAGGTTCCCAAAGAACCTCAATCAAAGGTCTTAAAACCTTAACCAAACTCAAGGTCTTAAAATCCTTCAAAAAAAAAAAAAATTCAGGTTCTCAAAAACCTCAACCTAAGGTCGCAAAACCCTTAGCAGCATTCGAGATCTAAAAGATATCCCAAGTAAATTCAGGTCCCAGAAACCCATTCTCGGGACCTCTCGCTAAAAGGCTACGGGACCTGTTATCAACAGGCTCCCCGACCTTCACCCGAAAGTTTCCTAGACCTCATGTCTAACGACTACGGGACCTGTCACTAACAAGAGCCAGAATCCTTCGTTCAAGGAAGTAAAAACTTCTACTTAGACGATCGAGTCCGTATTAAGGAATTCATCAAAACATCGATGAAGATCGAAGATCCTAACAAAGCAAGGGTTTAAAAGCCTCCCCAGGCTACTTAAGTTCGAATATCTTAACAAAGCAAAGCTTTAAAGGCCTCCTCAGGCCACAAGTCTTAACAAAGATAAAAAGAAATCCCACTGGACAGAAGTCTTGGGAACACAAAGACATAATCGCTATCTCAACAAAGAGATAGAGATCAGGCAGTTGAGCTTTAGCTTCTGAGAAAAGAGGTCTCATCTCGAAAGCTGGGGGCAACTGTTGTGCCCAAATATGGCCCGCTAGCTGAGACTAATGGGCTGAGCGATATAAGTTTACTATGGGCCACTGTAAGCCCATTGGCAATTAATCTTTTGAGAAAAGAGTTAAAAAGAAGCCGGAGGCTGTTTGCTAAGGAAGGAACGTCAACAAAACAGGTCACGGAGGAGAGCTCCGGACCTCATTTACAAAGAGCTAACTGGAGTAGCTCAGGCTGGTTGCACAGGACCCGGTCAAAAGGAGACTGTTGAGAATCCCCCAACTCACGGAGCAAATCTCAGAGGTTGGTTAGGATCGTTCAAACGTGGCTGAGAGCTATTTAAGGAGGAGGAGGAGATCAGAGAAAATGATTCTCTCTCGATTCATTCATTCTACCATTTACACACATTCTAGTTCACAAATCATTCTCATAATTCTTTATAACCATCAGAATCATCTGGATAATTATCTTTGTAATCATTCTTTCACCAAAAACATCAATACAATCATAATTCATTCTCTAAGTTCTAACGGGATTCAGCCCACGTTATCTTCTCTCCAATCTAAACCTAACCTAAAATCAGGAAGTGAGTTTTATCCCTCACAATTATCATCCAGTTAATGTTTCTCTTATTTTTTGTTATGGTAAGATATTCAGTTATATATATATATCCTAATCGCCTCTATATTTTTTGTTGTTACCTTTTTGTTAATTCTGCATTTATTTATTTTTAACGAATGGTAAAATAAACTCTAAATTAAGATTTCACAATAAAAATGAAAAGAAGAAAATTAAAAATGAAAAGAAGAAAAATAAAAATGTGAAAGAGAATGAAAAGTATTCAAACCACAGTTTTTGAAAATCTGTTGTAAAACCTTAACAATAATTATGATCCACTTAATGTTTCTCTTCTTTTTTGTTATTGTTTATTTTTCCTTCTAATTTCAATTAAAATTATGATGTCCAAGAGAATTATTTTGGTTGTTGATTTTAACTGTTTTGGGGCTTTAAAAAGCTGAAGGAAGATTGTACCATCATTTTTTTTAATGGAAAATGCAAGAACCTCTTAATTTATCAAACATAGAATATTGAAATTTGAAGAGGGTATTGAAACATTATGATTCTAAAGCTTTTATTCAGAGTAATAAATATATTTGACAAAGAAATAAAAATTATTATTAAATTTATATTTAATGAAAATACTTCTAGTATTTCTTATCTTTATAATTTCTTACGTTTATTATATGAATGTAACTTTGACTACTCCCATGATCATGGTTGTGTAGAGATAAAATAGCCATAAGAAATAAATATTTCGGTGTTGTCCATGTTTGTAATCTTCGTTATCAATTATATGTAATCTAACCACGTGATAGTGGTCTAGTGGGTGAGTATCGGGTTGCTAAGAAACCTAAGTTCAAAGGCACTCCCCACACTATACTTCATATTATGGTTAAACGAATATATATCTATTGCTTACAGTTCATCTAAAGATCCAGAAAGTGTACATTTGTGACCTGCACCTTCTTTTGAAGATTAGTATTCAGGATAGCTGTAGATTAAAAAAATAATGTAATCTTTACATTCTTTCAAATATTCTACTATAAAACTATTGTATATAAGAAATTGTCATTTATATATATTAGTCAAAAACCAAAATGCTATTATTGTACATTAAAAGAAAGAAAAAATCCATTCAACCATACTTTATACAGAAAGATATTATTAATTGTTGACCTCAAAATTTTAATTTTATTTAGTAAAATTTTAATATATGATAATATATGAGATCCTCAATAGATATTGAAGAACGATTTTGACTCCCTTATTTGGGCGATTTTTCCTCTCTCTTTTCTAAACGAGTATCTCTTCGTTTTAAGGAAAGTCGGACTTATTGTGAGATTTTTTCCTCTTTTTGTGGCTCCACAAATAGAAAATCTCTTTATTTTGGGTTGGATTTTAGGTTTTTGAGTGTTTTTCATCAGTTTTTCTAGGGTTGATATTCAACCGCCTTTGGTTCTTAACGAAATTTACTGAAGGTTGGTTGTTCTGGTAAAGCTCTGGAGGAAGGATGAATCTAAATAAGGTGTTCGCGACAATGTCTCTGGAAGAAGAGGAGGTTCCTTTTAACCTTCCAGACTTACCGCAATACAGTGCAGTGGAAAGCAATAAATTGAGTATTATTGGGAGAACTTTGAATCTTGAGCATCAGAGGATCAAGGACTTAATCTTGGATATGCATAGGAAGTGGCAGGTGTATGATAGGGTCCGTGGAGTTGCTTTTTCCCCAACGATGTTTCAATTCATTTTTTAGGTATGAGCATGACTTGGAGGAAGTCATCAGGAAGCGCGTGTGGAATTTTAACGAGTGGAGTATTGTGATTGATCGGTGGGTGGAGAAACCACCAGATGACTATCTGAAGTTTCTTCTAGTGTGGGTTCAGATTCGAAACATCCCGGTGAATCATTACACTAAAGACGCTATCAAAGCTTTTGGGGATATTATTGGAAAGGTGGACGTAGTTCTATTGACCCAAGCAAAGCTCAGAGCCAGGAATACGTTCGTGTACGGGTCTTCTTTGACGTGTCGAGACTGGTGCAGAAAACAAAGGTGATTAATTTACCGGGTGGGGATTCGGTGACACTCCGGTATGATTATGAGAGGGTACAAAAACGATGCTATCACTGCCAGAGACTAACTCATGAGGATGAGAAGTGTCCTTTACTAATTCAGGAGAGGAGATATAAAGCAGCTGAACGTCGTAAGAAGATGTTGGTTGAGAAGCAAGTAAAAGAAAAGACGATTCAGAAGGATGACCCTTTGTATGAGGTGTTGAGTGATGAACAAGTTGGCATAGATGCTGTCACTGGGAGGCGGAAAATCAACCCTGAAGTTTTACAAAATATGAGAGAGTATCTTCTTGCTGCTGAGGGAGGAGAGAAGAGGGTGAGGGAAGAACGTGTTAGAAATTCTCTCTTCGACTTGATGAATGATCCTAATGGGCAGAGGGATTTTCTAAGACTGGAAGCTCCACCCTTGGTAATCAAAGATGTAGACAAAGATAAAGGTTTAGTTTTTGATTACGCCTTAAGGTCGGGGGAAAATAAGGATGGTACGAGAAGGAACAAGGAAAATTTTAATAACCAGCTGGTGATTAGAAATCCTCACACTACAATGTCTGTACCGACTAGAGGAGAAAAAAATGCTAATGACTCTCCTTTGGAATTCTTTGAATGTTCAACGGGTTTTAGCGCTGGTTATGCAGATGCTAACTCTTCTGGGACTTCAAGATTTAGAGGTGGGAAACGGTACATGCCTCCAAAGAAGATGCGACGATTTAAGCCTCGACTTGAGAGTGGTGAAAGAGAAGAGGACAAGGGGAAGAGTATTGATGCCGGAGTGGTAAAGTGTTTGGGTAAGAGAAGAGCTGAAATTGTGGCGGGAGACTTTTCAAAAATGACGAGAAGGACAAAATCAATGGTAGTCCCAAATGGGGGATTGCCAGTCAATAATGCGGATTCTGAGCTGGAATTGCCGAGGTTTGGGACGGTCTCAAGACTCGACAATTCCCCGTCTCAAGGAGATACGTAAAATATATTTTCCTGAGATTATGTTTTTCATGGAAACTAAGCAAAATAAAGATATGGTTTGGATTTGAAGGTGGTGTTAAGGTATGATAGGCTGGTGGTGGTTGATCCCATTGGTTTGGTAGGAGGTCTGGCTTTGATGTGGAGAAAGGAGGTGAATTTGGTTATTAGGTTTGCTGATAAGAACACTATAGACTGCTGGATAAGTTACAGAGCACATTCCTTCTATGTAACTTTTGTCTATGGGGAGCCGAGTCAGTTAGGAAAAAAAGAAGTTTGGGAAAGAATAATGAGGTTTGGTGCTGGAAGGAAGGATGCGTGGGGTATGGTTGGTGATTTTAACGACATCCTTCATAATGGGGAGAAAATCGGAGGGCCACAAAGAGGGGATAGGTCTTTTATGGACTTTGCGGAGATGCTAGATGTCTGTGAGATGAAAGAACTTACTGGATATGGTGATAGCTTCACATGGGCTGGGATGAGATACAAGAAGTATATCCAGTGTAAACTAGATCGTTGCTTTGGGAACAAGAAATGGCGAAATGTGTTTCAAGACTCTTCTCAGACTTTCATGGAAAGACTAGGATCAGATCATCGAACGGTTTTGGTTAATTGTTTCTGTGGGAAAGATAGGAGAAGGGATGCTTTCCGGTTTGACAAACGTATGGTGGGGAAACACAGAGTAGAGGAAACGATAGGAGAAAATTGGAGGAATGCTAGAACTGAGAGAGATCTATCTATTGTGGAAAGTTTTGGTGAAGTAAGGAAGTCTTTAGGAAAATGGAAGAAGGAAAATAGTCTCAATTCAAATGTTCGTATGCAGGAGTTGCGACATGAACTGGAACTTCAAACTTCTTCTACTGCTCCTTGCTGGGAGCGTGCTTGGGAGTTGAAGCTCGAGATCAGTAAAGTATTTAAAGAAGAGGAGGACTTCTGGAAGCAAAAGAGCAGAGATAAATGGCTTGTTTTGGGAGACAATAATACGACTTTCTTTCATGCTTCCGTCAAGTCTAGTAGGCAAAGGAATCAGCTTACTAAACTCGTTGATGATGTTGGTGAGGAATATACATCGATACCGCACATGGGAAAGATTGCCTCAGATTATTTCGACAAGTTATTTACATCCTCTACGCCAAGTGAGCTGGATGGATTTTTTGCGGGCATGCCTGCAAAGGTCACAGAGCACATGAACAATATGCTGATACGCGATGTGAGTGAGGAAGAAATACATGAAGCAGTTTATTCTATAAAGGCTTCAAGTGCTCCAGGGAGTGATGGTTTAAATGGATTGTTCTTCCAAGAATACTGGGCGATAGTTGGACCAGAGATAACAAAAGAGGTGCAGAATTTTTTCAGTACATGAGTCTTTCCTCATGAGTGGAACTTCACTCAGATATGCCTTATTCCTAAGATCTCTGATCCTACGAAAATGGTTGACCTGAGACAAATCAGTTTGTGTTCCGTGATGTACAAGATTGTTGCTAAGGTCCTGGTAGCTCGGCTCAAACCCATGATGGAACACATTGTGTCGCCTACTCAATCTGCTTTTGTCCCTGAAAGACTTATATCAAACAATATTATCATCGCGCACGAGATGGTACATGGTCTGAGAACTCATGAAAGAATTGCAAAAAAGTTTATGACGATCAAAACGGATATGTCCAAGGCTTATGATCGAATTGAATGGGACTATCTGGAGTGTTTTTTGGTGGCGTTAGGGTTCCATGAAAGGATCCGAGGATGGATCATGTTCTGTGTCAGATCAGTCTCATTTACGATCCTCATAAATGGTGAAGAACATGGTAAGGTGATTCCAAGCAGAGGTCTTAGACAAGGGGATCCCCTATCACCGTTCCTTTTTGACCTCTGTACGGAAGGGCTACCACACTAGCTGAATGAAGCAGAGAGAAGAGGGGACATTACTGGTATTAGCTTCAATGTTAATGGCCCAGCCGTCCACTTGTTTTTTTCCGATGATTCACTGCTACTGCTCAAAGCGGATGAGAAAGAGTGTAATGCAGTACGAAAGATTTTAGGTGAGTACGAAAAGGCCTCTGGTCAGATGATTAACCTATCAAAGTCTGCGATTACTTTTGGTAAGAAGGTTGATGATGCAATGAAATTAAAGATTAAGGAGATCACTGGAATTACTAACGAAGGAGGAACTGGTAAATATTTGGGATTGCCGGAATGCTTTAGTGGTTCCAAGGTTGAGATGCTACAATACATCTATGAGAGGATGACATCACGTTTTAATGGCTGGTATGCTTTCATTTTGTCTACTGGAGGTAAAGAAGTACTAGTTAAATCAGTAGCAATGGCCATCCCAGTTTTTGCCATGTCTGTCTTTAAATTACCAAAGACAACGTGCAAAAGATTGACTAGTGCTATGGCTAATTTTTGGTGGAATGCACAAGAAGGAAAAAATAAAATGCATTGGGTATCTTGGGAGAGAATGTGTTTGGATAAGAAGGATGGTGGCTTGGGTTTTACAGATATCGAGAAGTTTAACCACGCTATGGTGGCAAAGCAAGGTTTGCGCCTACTTATGGAACCTGAGTCTCTTTGTGCTCGAGTATTGAGAAGTAGGTACTACCCAGATGGAGTTTTTTTGGAAGAACAGTTAGGTTCTAGAACCCTCTTATGCTTGGAGAAGCATTGTTTGGGGCCGGGAGCTGTTGGTAAAGGGTTTAAGACGTAATGTGGGTTCAGGGGAAAGCATAAATGTATGGACGGAGAAGTGGTTTTTTGGGTCTGAGCCGATAGCCCCAATGCGGAAACAGCGTTTCTTTGATGTCAATCTGAAGGTTTGTGATCTCATTAACTCTCAGACCAAAACATGGGACAGAGGAAAGCTTGAGGAAGTCTTTTACCCGTGTGACATCAACTTAATTCTGAAGTTAGAGCCAGCTTTTGGGAAAGAAGATTCTTATGAGTGGGTTCATAATAAGTGGGGAGCATACTCAGTGAAGTCAGGATATTGGTTAGCTTGCGTGAGTGATTGCTCTGATGTGAGAGTGTTGGCACAGTGGAAGCCTTCTGTCAATGTTTGCGCAGCAAAGTGTGGAAAGTTAAAACAGCTCCAAAGCTCAAAATATTTATGTGGAAGGCTCTCTCCAATGCTCTAGCAGTGACAGAGGAACGTATAACAAGGGGAATGAAAATAGATCCTCGTTGTGAAAGGTGTGGGGAAGAAGGTGAATCCTTAAACCACATACTGTTTACTTGTCCTGCAGCGCGTTTGATTTGGGCAACATCTGGTGTGCCTTTCCCCTCTAGAGGTTTTGAACACCGATCGTTGTATGAGAATGTCAGTTTTTTGATGGATTTGGAGAGTGATTCAAAGGTGCCTACGGAGATGGGTGGTGTCTTTCCGTGGATTCTTTGGTTGTTATGGAAGAATAAAAACGCTTTTAGTTTTGAAGGGAAAAAATATACCGCAGAGGATACAGTAGTAAAGGCTTTTGACGAGTATAAACTTTGGTCTGATGCTCAAAAAGCCGCTAAAAGTGAATTTTGTGGTAGGAGTCGAAATCAAAAGGTTAGTAAGAAGTGGAAGGCTCCAGTAACTGGTCAATTGAAATGCAATATTGGGATCTCTTGGTCTAAAAGGTCCTCTACGGCTGGGATGGGATGGATTGTTAGGAGTAGTTATGGAGAAACAGTTCTTCACAGCAGAAGAGCATTCAGTGGGGTCTCATTGCTCTTGGAGGCTAAAAGGTTGGGTTTGATTTGGGCTATAGAGAGTATGATCGCTCACAAAGTTCAGACTGTACTCTTCGAAATAGAGGCTAACGAAATAGTGGGTTCAGTTTTGCGACCAAAAGCGTGGCCTGCTTTCCGGGCATTTGGAGAGGAGATAAAGGGATGTCTCAGTAAGATTGCAGAGTGGAAGGTGTGCTCTGTGATGAGGGAGGCAAACAAAGCTGCTTTCCTTATTGCTGGAAGTGTGACAAAGGAGAAGAGAGTTCAATCCTCTGTGGCTCAAGGTAGTCCTTCTTGGCTTAGGAACTTACTTGCGGCGGAAGGTATGAGACATGGTGGGGTTTAAGGTTTCTTGAAAGGTGTTTTGATCCGGTTTCATTGGAAGTGATGGAGTTCTTATGGTGGGAGCGTTGTTTTAGGCTATGCATTCCTTTCCTTGCTGTGTTTTTCTCGTTTCTTTTTCATGTCTGTGTCGGAATCTTTCCATGAACATATGTAAATGTTTTCTATGAGTTAAAAAAAAATATGAGATCTTTTTTTTTGGTTTCAGTAGTCAGAAAAGAATTAGGGGTTTCCATAAAAGAAAAAGAACTGAAAAGGAAAGAATTCAAAAAATATTTGAAGACAGGGTTGACAGATGAATGATGAATCATCCACAATGATCCAAGGGTCGTGATTTATCAGTAGAAAAAGCATTGATACTCTTTCTATCTGAAAGTATATGACTTTCAATCTCATTAATAAGAGATAAGACCGAGGAAGCATATTATAGAAAAAAAAAGATCGCACCTCTTGACCAATTTGAGTGGACAATCATCTATTAAACATAAGTCTAGAACAAATATCACTGCACCATCACCATAAAAAATATAAAAAATTATGATGGCTTATACTTGTTCTCCTTTTATCTCATGCCCTTTTATTAAGGAAGTTATCGATATTCATATAAGTAAAGATACACATATGTATATTTGCCTTTTTGTAGATTGACTTTGGGATCTTTTCCTATTGTCCAAGGCAATCCAATTGTATATATACAAGCCTAAAGGCTAATGAATAACACAAGTTGATTCCATCGATATTCATCTCTTGTCATAGTATCAGAGCACTTTTGCATCAAATCACCTCTGTTCTCTCACGCAAGAAACAGAACATCCTTATCAGATACACTCTGTTTTCTCATTCAGGTTGCAGAGCTTTCTATCCGATTTAAACCTTCACGATGTCTATCACAACTACTCAAGGAGAATTGAAAAGAAAGACTATCTCACCATACGATTTGACGTCTGGTGAAAATCCTGGAGAAACCATATCTCAGCCACTTCTCAATGGTCTCAACTATGATGAATGGGCTATTAATCTTCGAATGGCTTTGAGAAGTCGAAAGAAGTTCGGTTTCATTGACGGAACCATTCCTAAACCTGAGGCTGGATCTCTTTATCTCGAAGACTAAACCTGACCAAACTGTGGGTGGTGTTGCAGAGTGCACCAACTCTAAAAGATGCAGCTGTAATAAATGTGAGTGTGATCTTAACAGTGCTCGCGACAAGGAACTTGAAGTCTTGAAGGTTCATGAGTTTCTTTCTGGTCTCGATGATGCTGTTTATGGAGTGGTACGTTCTCAGATATGTGCCATCACTCCTCTTCCCGATCTCGACACAGTCTATCAAACTATAGTTCAGAACGAAACTATAAGATCAGGCGCGATTAAAGATGCTGAAGTTATGAGTTTTGCGTCTCAAATCTCTGCATCCTCACGCTCACTTCCTCGTGATGATTCTCGTACTGGAGGATTCTCACAGAATCGTGATGCTTCTCGATTTTTCCCTGGAAATCGCAATCCTTCCCGTGTTTGCACAGGTTGTGGACGCTCAGAACATGAAGTATCAGGATGTTTCAAAATCATCGGTTATCTTGAGTGGTGTGAAGAAAAACCACGTAAGAATAAAGCTCCATCTGGATGTGGTCGTGGTTTCACACCAAAATCAAACAATGCTCAAATCATCGCTGCAAACTCAGCTTGTACGAGCTCTACTTTGCCTATTTCTTATGCTGATCGACAAGGATTAGCTGGTGTCTCAGATGCTCAGTGGCGTACTATCCAAAAGATGTTCTCTTTTGCCAATATCAGTGATCGCTTGAGTGGTAAGAATGGTAGTGTTACATGGATTTTAGACACTGGTGCTACTCATCATATGACAGGACAATCTGAATTACTTCAGGACAGTTTTCCTATCTCTCCTGTTTTTGTCAAACAACCTGCCGGTGAATTAGTTATCTCGTCACAGCGGGGAACCGTTTTTCTTACACCTTATTTGTGTTTGAAAAATGTTTATCTTGTTCCCGGCATTAATACTAATTTGATCTCTTTTGGTCAGTTGGCTACTGATAATCATGTTGTGGGAGCAATAACTGATCGTTTGTTGATAATATAGGACCGCACTACGAGGATGCTGATTGGAGTGGGTGATCGTGAGGGAGAGGGACTGTACCGCTTTCACGAGATTGAGACTGTAACATCGAATCAGACTACTGTCAAACCTGCTGATGATGAAGCTTCCGCTGACATTACTCTTTGGCATCGTCGTTTGGTCACCCTTCTTCTCGTGTACTTGGGAAAGTCCCTTGCATCAGTGGCTTATCTAGTATTAGTTTATCGCTTTTACATGATAGTTGTGATATTTTCTTCTGCGTAAAACAAACTAGACAATGTTTTCCAGATTATTTGATTAATGAAAAAGAGGCTTTTGATTTAATTCATTGCAATTTATGGGGTCCTTATCGCACACCAGCGTTTTGTGGATCTCGTTATTTTTTGACAATTGTTGATGATTGTTCTAGAGCCGTCTAGTTGTATCTTCTTCCCGACAAGACGAATGTTGCTCAACATCTGCGAAATTTTTTGTCTATGGTTACACGCCATTTTTCAAAGAAAGTCAAGACGATCTGTAGTGATAATGGTACGGAATTCATGTGTATGTCTCGGTTCTTTCAAGAGCAAGGAATCATTCATGAAACTTCCTGCGTACACACCCCACAACAGAATCGTCGCGTTGAGCGTAAACATCGCCATATTCTCAACATTGCTCGAGCTTTGCGGTTTCAAGGTAACTTACCAATTGAGTTCTGGGGAGAGTGTGTCCTTAATGCTGCGTATCTGATAAACATGACACCATCCCTGGTGCTTAAAGGGAAAATGCCATTCGAAGTATTGCACAGCAAACCACCATCTTTTAAACACTTGCGGGTGTTTGGTTGTCTCGCTTATGCACACAATCTTGATCACAAAGGCGACAAATTTGAATCAAAGAGTCGACGTTCTGTCTTTGTGGGCTATCCGTATGGAAAGAAAGGTTGGCGTTTGTATGATCTTGATAGAGAAACGTTTTTTACTTCGCGGGATGTTGTTTTCTGCGAAACAATATTTCCATTTTTGCAAGAACAACCAGAGAAACCTGTCTTACAACAGTCTGAAGAACCACCGGTTATAGGATCCATTGAGGATTCCTCTGAAGACTCGGTTCCATTAGTGACTCAACCAGTTGAGATCGACGAAGCTACTGCAAGCCCTTTACCAGAATTAGAAGCCTCTGTTTTAGACGAGTCCCCTTCAATCTCTACAAGTGAACCTCAATCTTCAGAAACTGCTCCACATGGTCGTGGACATCGTACCAAAACTGTCTCTACTCGACTTCGTTATTATTTCATTAGTACAGTCTCTCTCTCGAGCTTCCCTCCGAGTCATCTGCTCCTCAGTCTTCCTCAGCTATGCGTTATCCTCTATCTCATTATATATCTGAGGAAAGTTTTTCAGAGGGATATAGGTGTTATCTTGCTTCTATTACCTCAGCCGTGGAACCTAAATCTTTTAAAGAAGCAGTGAAGTTTGAAGAATGGAAACAAGATATGATAGCCGAGATCAATTCTCTTGAAGATAATCACACTTGGGATCTACAAGAACTTCCTCCTAACAAAACTCTTATTGGGAGTCAATGGGTGTTTCGTGTGAAATTTAAAGCTGACGGTACAATAGAGCGATGCAAGGCACGTGTTGTTGCTCTTGTGAATCATCAAAAGGAAGGTCTTGATTACAAAGACACCTTTTCACCTGTTTCTAAGATGACCACGATTCGTCTCATTCTCGACATTGCAGCCAAGAGAAATTATGAAGTTTATCAAATGGACGTCCATAATTCTTTTCTTCATGGGGATTTAGAAGAAGAGGTGTATATGAACTCCACCAGGTTTTTCTCGACCAGGTGATAACTGTGTTTGTCATCTTCGAAAATCTATTTACGGGCTTAAACAGCCACCGCGGTGTTGGTTCTCTAAACTCGCATATGCTCTTATAAAATACGGCTTCAAGCAAACAAGATCGGATTAATTCTTGTTTGTCTTTCATTTTGGTGGCATCTCTCTCCAAATATTGGTCTATGTGGATGATCTAATTATATCGGGTAATTCTCCTTCTCCAATTAAAGTATTCAAAGAGTATCTCTCTACTTGCTTTCATATGAAGGATCTGGGTATTGCAAAATATTTTCTTGGATTAGAAATTGCTCGTAGCCCTTCTGGTATTTATCTATGTCTGCGTAAGTACGCACTTGATATTGTTACAGAAACTGGTGTGTTAGGATGCAAACCAGCCGGTTCTCCCATTGATCAGAATCAAAAGCTAGCTCTCACAGACAGTCCTCTCATTGCTGATCCATTGCCATATCGTCGTTTAGTTGGTCGACTGGTCTACTTGGCCTCAACACGTCCGGATCTTGCTTACTTGATTCATGTTATATCTCAGTTTATGCAAAAACCTTGTGAAGAACATTGGCATGCTGCGTTGAAAGTGGTGCGATTTTTAAAGGGCACAATTGGTCAAGGAATTCTTTTTGCATTCTGATTGTCCTCTACATGTTACTGGATGGTGTGGCACAGATTGGGCAAGCTGTCCGCTGTCTCGACGATCTCTTACT
The DNA here is from genome assembly GCA_932364175.1 of Eruca vesicaria subsp. sativa. NCBI lineage: Eukaryota > Viridiplantae > Streptophyta > Magnoliopsida > Brassicales > Brassicaceae > Eruca > Eruca vesicaria. Next base: position 100,036 of record CAKOAT010797376.1, on the reverse strand, counting down.
GGCTGGATTGTTCAGTTTGGCGACTCTCCTATTTCATGGAAAACAAAGAAGCAAAAGACTGTTTCGTGTTCTTCAGCTGAAGCTGAATATATGGCTATGGCGGCAATATGTAAGGAGCTGCAGTGGATTAAATCTTTACTATACAAAATAAGAATTGATCACACTGACCCGATGACTCTCCATTGTGACAACAAAGCTGCATTGCATATTAGCTCTAATCCAGTTTTTCATGAGCGTACGAAGCATATTGAACTTGATTGTCATCGTGTACATGACTACATGTTGGATGGTACAGTCAAGGCGTCTTATATACCTACAACAGAACAACTAGCTGACATCCTTAGAAAGGCATTAGGTCGAAAGGAGTTTGATTCATTTCATCTCAAATTGAGCATTTGAAACTTACATGCTCCTGCTCCAACTTGACGGGGGGGGGGGGGNGTAAGGAAGTTATCGTTATTCATATAAGTCAGGATACACATATGTATATTTTCCTTTTTTGTAGATTTACTTTGGGATCTTTTCCTATTGTCCAAGGCAATCCGATTGTATATATACAAGCCTAAAGGCTAATAAATAACACAAGTTGATTCCATCCCATCGATATTCATCTCTAGTCACCTTCTCCATTTGAAGTGGAGGTAACTCGAGAAGAGTTTCATTCTTTCCACAAAATCGACAGACTTCTTCACTCGTCTCGTCGTGGTTCTAAAACAAGACATGAATAAATCCTCCCAAGTGATTGAGTTTCTCTTCTTGGTCGAGCAACTCGTCTTTGCACGCAACCTCATCGCATGTCTTGTCCCATTAGATGATAGGTACATGGCCAACAAAGTTGTTGAGTGTCTAAGTATCTTATGCAATCAAGATTACTACACAAGGCACGTTCGCCATAACCACAAAAACAATGATGAGGTGGTTATACCTTTGCTCAAAAAAATAACTGACAGTTATCTAACCCTCAGATACATCAACGAGAACTGCGAAACTCTTCTCGTTGGAGTGACCAAGAATTTGAGCGATGTCTGGATTCGAGCTTTCGATGATATATACGAGAAGGTCTAAAAGAAGAAACAGTTGGAGTTAGATTAGAGAGGGTGAAAGTCATCGAGGAGATGAAGAGGTTAAGGTTTGGTTCTCTACAACAAACCCGTACTAGGTTGAGTGTACAACACCAAACCCCTATATGGTGGAATGCTCAAGAACAAATTTTTATTAGGTCTAATCTTCAACAAGGAACCCTTATTAGGTCGAGAGTCCGACAGGGAACCCCTGTAAGGGTGAGTGCTCCAAAAGTAAGGGTGCCTGCTCCAGCTGTTAAAGAAGAAGCAAAGGCGGCCGGGACGGAGACGGAGAGGGCGGAGGCCGAAGAAGAGGTGACGCAAGCTGATTATAGGACACTGTTTCTGACGTTTTCCAAAGGATATTCGATTTCTGAATCGGAGGTTAGGGTTTACTTCAATAGGAAGTTTGGTGAAGTAATAGAAACCATAGTGATGGACGAAGGGAAAGAGAATAAACAGCCCTTGTTTGCGAGGATGGTGTTGAAGATGCAGTATGCCGCATACTGTATGCGTCAAAGATTGAAGAGATCGTGACTCCAATAAACAGAAAAAGTTCACTATTGATGGAAAACATGTTTGGGGTCACAAGTATGTTCGCTAGAATCTCAGTTCATCTGCTGCCCCTCCTCCTCACATATGTTTCCGTCTTTTTGAGTTTTATAAGTTGTATTTCTGCTTCTAAATTAAAAAAAAATGATTCCTCTTTTTTACTACATTGTAATTCATTAAAATGGCATGATGGATTACCTATGTTCTAATATATCTTTTGTTTTGAATGCGTGTTTTTTCTATTGGATGTTACAATTTTGAAAATATGAAGTGCAGCACCCAAGAGCAAAAAACTTTTTTTTGTCGGCTGTAAATGTTATAAGATTAAATATTTTAACTAAATGACTGATATACATTTAGAGCATTAATAAATAAATTATAATTTTCACATTAATGAAATTTATAAATTTGATAAATAAATACCACAATATCAGATATCGTAAGTTTACAAAATGAAACTTTTCCTTGACCAAAGTACATTTAGTTACGATAGAATTATAAGGTAACAAAATTTAGGTTGTACTTATTCCGTGGCATGATACTGTTTTCTCTACGATAAAAATAAATCTCAGCACAGAGGAAAAGAGCTACAAACGAACGTGAATATACAACATAGAGAAAGTGTAAGATTTTGAAATAAAAGTGCATAATATTTTTTCCGCGTATGCAGTTTGTAAGAAGATTAATAAATCAAAGATTGATTAGACGATTACCAAACTAAGGTATTCACGATCAAAGCTTAATCTTGACATTCATAGAGAAAAAGAAGAATAAACAAAATCTATCAGATGGTACTACGGAGGAAATTCTTTTCCTGTAGGAAAAACTACCCGTTAAACTACCCGTAATGTCTTTTTGTCAAGAACTACCCGTTTTAGACCAAAAAACTACCCGTTTTAGACCAAAAAACTACCCGTTAAACCCTAATTAAATCCCGTAATGTCTTTTTGTCAAGAAAAAAAACTTGTTATGTTTCCTGTTTACCAAAGAATTTTGATGAATCATATTACTGCTCTTTTATTTCAACATGTGCAAACCAATTAAAAAAAATTAAAACCTTTTATCAATACTTTAGCTTTAGTTTCATATATGGCAATTTGACTTTTGATTAATGGGCTACAGATGTTCGGTACAGCTTGTGATAGCGTTTGAACCATGGTTGTGAAATATGTCTGGAGTACTATTCTGCTGCAACAATCTGAGGAGCTGATGGAGACTTGAAAAATGTGACAATACAATAAAATATTACCGCAATTGCTGGATATGTGGAAATAATGTAGAAAGGAGTCTTCGGGTGAAGACTGGTAAAAGGGGATTCCAGTGCTGCAACAAATGGCTATTATTTATGGAGAAAATGTGGGTGAAATGAAAACTCCAGATACATATATGGAGGATAAGCCTTCAATTCATCCTTTTAAAGACAAGAAGTAGGCTCGTCTTTGAAGTGATGAGGTCAAGGTTCATTTTGGAAAACACTTCTCTCTATTGTTCAAATATGTTTGTAAAAGATGGCAGAAATACTTTTTGACATGTATGTTGAAGTATTGTCAGGTTTAGATGCGTCGACAAAAACTTATAAATTTGCTGCTGCTGGAGTTTATCAGCATAATTACCAACTAATTTTTCGGGACTTCAATGACATTGAACACAATCATGAGAAGAAGTTAGGAGTTATCAGGTCATCAGACTCATTTTCCTTGTTTAAACATATGCTATAGTTATTTGGTCTTCGTGATTCAAAACAATAGATGGAAGATTTACTTGTTTTGGTAATAAATCTAAGTCCAAAATTAAATTTTATGTTTATAGAGAAGTAGCTAATTATGACTGCCAGGATATGCAATCATCTGCTTTATATAAATAATATTTTAAATAATATTTTTTAAATGTATTAAAAACAAATATAAAGATAATACATTTTAAAAAGTAGTTTTCCTATATTTTACTTACAAACTTATTTATCAAACAAACATGTATAATCAAGTGTGTGGCGACAATATCGATCAATCCATTAGCGACAATATATTCAAGTGATTGATGATGGTGCAGACTCGAAAAGTCTTAGCTGAATCCCAGCCATTAAGCCATTTAGGTATATCGTTCACATGTTACAACACAACTTTAAACTTGTCTTTCTTTTCATCTCCTCTCATGTTAGTTTTTTGGGGGTCAAATATCAATAACTTGTATTTGCGTATCACTCAGGGATGCCATATAAGATCACCCCTCTCAGTGTTTGGACTGCAATTACATACTTTTATGTCCTCTGACAAATTCTTAACTTTGTGAAGGAGTCGACCAAAATAGTTTCTTGTCAATAGCTTAACCATGACTCTTGAAACTTTCCTTTTAACAACCATTTTCTATCTCTTCTCAAGCTTGTAACAGACTTTCTCTTGCTTTTTTATCCCATTGGAAAAAATACATGTGTTTGTATTCAATCAGAGCTCCTACTTGTAACAGACTTCTTTGTGTATGGTTTACTTGTTTCTTACTATCAATCTATACTATTTAAACACAAGATTTTTTTTTTTGAGATTTCCTTTTGTTTTGTAAGTATTTACAAGTCAATCTCATTTATTAATTATGAGTTAAAATTTAACTGTTATCAGATAATCGTGGACCATATGAATATCCTTTACTTTATAATTCCATTCTTAGTTTATATAAAAAATTAAAAACATACTTAGTTAGCATCACGCTACGGCTCTAACTGATAACCATTTTAGGAACGATGTGAACAAATTATATTTAGCCTGTTTAAATAAATTAGAATTCAAACAGATTTAGTTAGTATCTGCTTGTGTTTTATAAGTATTTACAAGTCAATCTCATTTCACATCGAATATTTCCCAATATTGTTATTCTACTATACAATATGGATAATGTACTATGTATTATTAATGAAATCAATATTTGAGAATGTCACGGAGATAACATAGAGGAAAAAAACAACATCAAACAAACACTCGCGGCTAGGGCTTCGAGGGAGAAAGGCGATGATCCCAAACTGAGATCTCACTTGAGATTTCGGTTCCTTCTCTATCTAGGATGTTCATTGGCGTCATAAATAGAAACGGCTTGTGTTTTTGTGTGGTTTCTATTTCAAAGCTATCCACATCTTCCACCATTACGGATTACATCACCCTCACCTTCTACGGATTTTCCAAAACTTTTGTGCGAATCCTTCACTGTTGGAGCGGATCTTCATCACAGAGCCAACAAGTAGATCATTTTTTTTATCTCTTGGTCATGTTCCTGTTTAGACGATAGAACCGATCTCCTTAGTGTCTTGCTGATCACCTTTCCCGGCTGTAGCTTATCGTCCTACATGATGGCTTCTGATTCTTATGATCAGATAGCTTTGAATCTGTGAAAACCTAACGGCTGGTACCTATGATTTGGTATTACTGTGTCATCACGATCTGATTCCCTGGCATGGGATCTTCAGAGCGATCTATGTCTGCTCACTTGACGAACATCAAAGGAAAAGGAATAATGTATGAGGATGATGATGCGCCTATCAAGCTTACCGAACAAGATGATTCCTTTGTTATCAAGGAGTATTGTATGTCTCTGATTGGAAAGAATCTTAATCCAAAGAAGCAAAACATTGAGAAGTTAATTCAAGCAATGCCAACCCAATGGGGACTACAAGATCGAATCACAGCAAATGATCTTGGAATCGGCAAGTTTTTGTTCAATTTCACATCTGAAGATGATTTGAATTCTGTACTTAGGAAAGGATCTTTTCACTACAACTACTGCATGTTTGTGTTGGTGAGAAGGGAGCGAATTGTTCATGATGACTACCTTTGGATTATTCCATTATGGGTTCAGTTAGTTGGGATGCCGCTACACTTGTGGACGGACATGAACCTAAGGAATATTGGTGGTCGGCTTGGACACGTTGATACAATTGAGCTTACTGAGGGTCGAATGCTGATTGATATTGACTCAAGGATGCCATTAAAACTTTAAAGGATGGTTGAAAGCCCTAACGGAGACAAGATGACCATAGAAATCAAGTATGATATTCTTTTCAAGCATTGTACCATTTGTGGTTTGATGTCCCATGAAAAAGTTATTGTCCAACTGTGGATACTAATAATCGTCAACCAGGGAGAGGAGATGTCTTTGCACTGGTACAGCCTTCTCAAGATCATTCTGATCATCAGTCTTTGTTGAGAGATCAGCACAATTCTGAGCATGATCACATGCCTGATGAACATGTAAAGGGACGCCAGCCATTGTTGGAGTCGTATCGACTGTCGCTGCCAAAGAATAACATGAGTAAAAGCTACGTTCTCGCCTTTCTGAAGCTCAAAGCAATGTAAATAGGGGGAGATATCAAGATTTAGAGTCGTATCCAAGAGGCTACAGAGGATCTTATGATCGCAGTGCTAAACATTCAGATATAATCATCATAGGTCATGATGATAACTCAATAATTAATAATTATGGTGGGTCTCGTTATGGCAATGGGCCTTATGATCAAAGAAACAACTATACATGGTGCGAAAAGTCGAAGGCAAATAAAAATGCAGGCAATGGGTTAGATACAAATGCAGGTCTCATTCAAAAAGAAAATTGAGAGTCCGATCAGATTGTTCCTTATGAACAAGCAATGAGCAGTAACAATCTCGTGTTAACTGGAGATCATTGTCACCGAGACAGAGAGGAACCAGAGAGTGGAGATGGTCGAGAGAGTAAACAATTGGCCAGTGCTATTGTTTCGCTGGCTCTTCGGACATCAACCATGGAGGTAAATGTAACGGTGCGTAGTAAAAATGTTGTTCATTCTCTCACCTTTTCGCCACAAGCTTCTGGAAATGATCTTAGAAATGGTCAGTTTATTGGTGCTTTGGATGACTTGGAAATACATGACACCAAGGAGGATGACATGATGGCTTGTGATTACGCTGAAGATGATCTCCTAGAAAATGAGCTCCTGGACTTAGAAGAAAAATCAAAGTGAAATTTGGTTGCTGAACGTCCAAAGACCAAACCAACTTCTAGTGTTTCAGAAAACTGGAAGAGTGGTAACAACAAAAATGCCTTTTTGGGTATTCAAACTAAGAAGAATGATTTTCTCCGTAGAGGTTCTCTATGACTACGATCAGCCATGTCTAGCGCACACAACCTACCGAAAGAGAAAGAGATGAAAATGCATTCTCATCATGGCTCCACGAAAGCACGAGGGATTTCAAAAAAAGATGGTGGACTGATGGGTTCCAAAAACCCATCAATAAATCATCAATGATGATATTCAGTTTGAAATGTCGAGGGATTGGAAATGAACTTAAATTTCGATGCCTTATGGAGATGTGTCAGAAGCATCGCCCATGACTAGTGTTTCTTTCTGAGATGAAGAAGAGGAAGCTGCTGTTGCAAAACATTCATGCCGACTTAGGATTTGATTGTTTGTTTACCGGTGAGCTACTTGGTCTCATCTCGATTTTCTATAGATGAATTTCAAATAAATGTTTTATTTTTGAAGAATAGAATGATTGACGTTGAGGCATTAATTGATGGAATAAAAGTCTTTATGATGTAGAGACCAAGTTTGAGAACGTCTTACGCATTTCTTGACAACAAGATCTGGACCTTGGTTTATGATAGGAGATTTTAATGAAATTACTGGTCACAATGAGAAAGAAGGTGGCAGGCAACATTCAGACATGCTCATTCCTACCTTTTAAAAAAAATGCTAAGTGATTGCGGGATTTTGGAATTTCCATTTACTGGTGACATATTATCTTGGGTGGGAAAAAGAGCTGGAAGAACCACTATCAGATGTCGGCTCGATAGAGCAGTTGGAAATGAGGATGGGCAGGATCAATCCTGATTCTATGGTAAAGTATATGAAATTGTGGGGATCAGATCATCGTCTCATCCTAGCAGACATTCTCACTAAGCCATTGAGTAAGTCCAAAAATTTTAAATTTAATAAATGGTGGTTGGATAATAAGGTACTACGGCAAGTCATTCTTGAGGGATGGAAGTCTCCAGATCTTCCATCGTACGCGAGCATTATGGAGCATATTTCGAGCTGCCGTAGAGCTTTGAGTGATTGGAGGAGACAACATAACTTGAACTCAGAGAAGCTTAAAATTAAGGTGGAAGAACTATATGCTAATGATGATGCCACGACTGAGGAAATAGCGACCGCCTTGAAGGAACTATCTGATGCTCATAAGGCAGAGGAGATATGTTCTGGAAATAAAAATGCCAAATATTTTGGCTAGGAGAGAGAGATAGAAATACAAAACTCTTCCACACACTCACAAAGCAAAGACAAGAAAAGAATAGGATTACATAGCTCCTGAATGCCACTGGAAATGTTTTTCAGGATGAGGAAGGACTGGTAGCCAGTGTTACAATTTATTCTCGACAAATTTTTGAGTCCTCTAATCCAGAAGATATCGAGGAAGCACTATTAGAGGTATTTACAACGATTACTGATTCGATTAATTCCGATCTCACACCTCTTGTCACTGAGTGGGAAGTGAAATTAGCTCTATTTGTGATGCACCCAGAGAAGGCCCCACGACCGGATGGGATGAAAGCCCTTTTTTACCAGAAATTATGGGATATAGTAAAGGAGGATTTAACTCATATTGTTAATCAATTTCTTTTTGATGGAACTCTGGAAAATGGACTAAATGATACGAATATATGTTTCATTCCGAAGATAGATAAGCTGACAGTTCTGACCTGTTAGCTTACGTAACACCAGCTATAAAATAATCTCCAAGGTCCTATGCCAGAGATTAAAAAAGGTTTTACCCGACAGAATCTGTGAAACCCAGTCAGGCTTTGTTGCTGGAAGATAGATATCTGACAATATTATGATAGCTCAAGAAATGCTTCATGTCCTGAGAACTAATCTAAGTGGGCGAAACAAAATGATGGCCATTAAGATGAACATGAGTAAAGCATATGATAGAATGGAGTGGTCATTTATTGAGGTAATTATGCGGAAGATGGGATTTTCAGAAACTTGGATAGCCTGGATAATGCGATATATTACATCTGTCAAGTACAAAGTGCTTATGAATGGCCAATTGAGAGGTAATATCGTTCCGAAGAGAGGTCTACGCCAAGGAGATCTTTTGTCACCTTTCATCTTTATTCTATGCACAAAAGCGCTCGTTAGTGTTCTTAATCAAGGAAAGATAACAAGGATGCATGCTACACGCACGTGTCCGTCGGTATCTCACCTTCTCTTTGCTGATGATAGCCTGTTCTTTTGTAAGGCGGAGCCCCGTGAATGTGATGAAGTGATGAAAGTGGTCAGGAAATATGGATAAGCTTCTGGACAATGTATCAATTTTGATAAATCCTCTTTTCTCTTTGGCAAGAGAATTGGTGCAGATGTGAGACAACATATTAAAGATGCGCTAGGGATCTAAAATGAAGGAGGGATGGGAACCTACTTAGGCATACCGGAAGATATCAGTGGTTCAAATTGCAAATTTTTTGCATTTCTCAAGAACAGACTAAGGAACAAATTTAATGGATGGACATGCAAATGGCTTTTAAAAGGCGGAAAGGAGGTCCTAATTAAATATATTTTGCTAGCTCTTTCGACATATGTGATGTCCTGCTTTTTGCTCCCAATGGAAATTTGTGAAGACCTTGCAAGTGCCATTGCACAATTTTGCTGGAGTTTAAACCCACCAAAAAGAGGAATTCACTGGGAAAAATGGGAGAAACTCTGCTTACCGAGGGAGGAGGGGGGGATTGGATTCCGTATGATACATGAGTTAAACCTGGATTTACTGGCAAAGCAACTATGGTGGCTAACCCATTTCCCTGACTCACTAGTGGCTCGAGTTTTGCGGGGAAAATACTATAAAATGAGTTCTCCTCTGCAAACAAATTCTGCAGTAGCCCATCCTATGTGTTGACTAGCATTTCAGAAGTCAGAAGGCTTTTGATTTTGGGAATCAGACATAAAATACATTCTGGTTATCAGGTTAAAGTGTGGGAGGATCTTTGGATTTCGACATTACCAGCCAGATCGGCTCATTTTATAGCTCCATTTTTGCATCCGAATATGAGAGTGAGTGACCTTATTAACCAGGAATCGAAGAAATGGCATGTGGACATACTAGAGAATTATGTGGCAGCAGAAGATATACCTCTCATAAAGAGTATGGCTATAAGCTCAATGCATCGCCGAGATACTTTCTGCTGGATACTGGGTTACTCGAAACCTAATGAAGAATGAGGAAGATATGGAGAAAAGTGAGCCAAGTATCACTAAACTCCAAGCCTTTTCTTGGAAAGTAAAAGCGCCTCAGAAGATATGCCATCTTATGTGACAATTTCTAACTGGTCATGTGGCTGTCACGAAAATTTTGAATCACACGAATATGCGATGTGATAATTATTGTCCAAGATGTGAGGAGCCAGAGGAAAAAATTACGCATGCCAACTTTGAATGCCCTCCGGCTTTGCAAGTTTGGGCACACACAACAACACCATTTAGCCCCAATAGTTTCCCAAAAGTAAGTACTTTCTCAGATATGGATTATCTTTTCTGGAAAAAGAACAATATTTTTGAAACAAAGTTAGACAGAGACCCTTATCCCTGGATTATGTGGTACATTTGGTAAGCTCAAAATGGTAAATTATTCAGAGGGATCGACAAGGATCCCTTGGAATTAGTCCGATATGCGGAAAGTGATTGCCAGGCTTGGCATAATGCAAATGAGATGGGGCCCCTGTTCTACAAGAGCATAATAGTAATGAGGTTTAGATCATAAGCCTGGATAATATTTGTATGATGGATGGATCATGGACCACCACTGCTCAGTTTAGTAGATGCGGTTGGGTGTGGATGGATAATCTTGGGAAGCGTTAGCTAATGGGTATACGAAACTTAAGAAGGACAGACACTGCATTGCACTCGGAACTAGAAGCCCTGTGATGGAAATGGAGAACATGCTTCACCATTCGTCATGTCAGCGCTTTGGAACAAACTGCAAGGACCTGGTCATGATGATAGAGGATCCTGGAGCATGGCCGAGTTTTGCAACAGAATTAGAAGCAATAAAGACACTGCTCATATGCTTTCCAGGTTTTGAGTTACATCATATCCTTCGAGCTCAAAACGAAATTTCGGACTTTTTAACTAAGAATGCGTCATCTTTTCATAGAGAGCCTTGTTTTGTTGGTTATTCTATTCCGGTCTGGTTACCTAGACCTCCTCAAGCTGAGTAATAGAATACACGTTTGCTGTAAAAAAAAGAAGAAGGAAAAAAACAACTCATAACTTAATAATGAAAACAATTTAAGGAATATTTGTGTTACTTAACAATTTTAATATTTTCCCCAAATTAAATGTTTCAAATTATCAGCTTAACTGATTTTCTATATTGATGATATTGTTGTATCTATTGTCGCGGAGATTATAGATTTATAATTGACATGTATTCTGGAAACTCAAAAAAATCTATACATAGAATAGTCATTATTTTTCTTTGATTTTTTTCATGAGAATATAAGGCATAAAGTGGGGGATTTCCCAAATATGACTCAAAACTTTATTTTGAATGCAAAAGTGTACTCAAACTCTAATCAAATGCAAAAGTAACTCAAAAGACTAGTAAAATTACCAATATCCCCTCATGACCAGTCAAAGAAAACAAGATTGTAGTTTACCATTATAACTTTGCCAGTGAAAGTCTTCTCATGTTGTAGATATTAAAAATAATTTATAAATTTTTTTTTAAAAAAGATTTTGATTAGTAAAAAATCATAATCACGTAATTATTGACATTTACAAATGATGTATTAGATTTAAAAAAAAACTGAATAGTTTTCAAGGTAGATGAATGAATGTAAGTTAGTCATGGTATTCTTTGGTTTAGAGTTTGGTAACTATGTTCTAGTATTGTTTAGGGTTAGGTTGTGGAATCTTAACATTTTTTTAAAAAAAAGTAAATTTTACCTATATGTGTTTAGTTGTATATTAAAAACTTTAGAAGTTTAATTTAACTTTAATAAATTTTTTTGTATGTGATTTAGTTATATATTTGATTATAGGGTTTTGGAAGACTTAATGTTTCGAAGATATAATGTACTAGAAGACTTCTGGTAAGTCTTCTCGGCCTTTAGTAAGTTTAGGGTTTTAAGAAGACTTCCCTAGATACTATTGTAAGACTTAAGAAGACCTTGAATGACCTTGAATGTATTACTCATGATATTCTTTGGTTTAGGGTTTGATAACTATGTTGTAGTATTGTAAGTGTTTTTAGGGTTAGACTGTGAAATATTAACTTTTTTATTATAATAAACGAAATTTTACCTATATGTGTTTAGTTTTGTGTAGATTAAACACTTTATAAGTTTAATTTAGGTTTGATAATGTTTTTATGTGATTTAGTTATATATATTTGACCAATTTGATTTTGGAGTTTTGGAAGAGTTAATTTTCAAAGATATAATGCAATAGGTTTAGGTTCCCTGCTTGAAATTTAGGTTTCCCGCTTAAAATTCTAAAAATATTTAGGTTTCCCACTTAAAATTAAGTTTTTCAATAAATCTTAAGAAGACCTCAGTAGACTTAAGAAGACTTTAGAAAACTGTCTGGAAGACCTTTGAAGACTTAGTTAAAGTCTTCCAGTAAATCTTCCGGAGTTAAAACTTTTGAAAAACCTTCGAAGACTTCGGAAGACCTACTTAAAGTTTTTCAATATGTCTTCCAAAGTTTTCTTAAGTCTTCCAAAACCTAAGGGGGTGTATTGAACTCATAATTTTAGAATGGTTTGGATTTTCTTTAAAAGCCTATGTTATTCAACTAGTGATTTCTAAATTCTTGTTCAAATCCCATGTTATTAAATACATAATTTATGTATAATTATTAAAAATCACTTGAAATCTTATGTTATTCAAACAGTAGTTTGTAAAACCTAAATCAAATCTACTTTTATTCAATACAAATAATTTTTTCAAGAGTTTGTTAAGAAAAAAGATTTCAGAAGACTTTTCACCAATTCTTCTACATAAAATAGGCATAGTGAAATCTCACCTCCACATATGTTATTTACAGGGTCAGCCCAAACCTTAATAAGGTGCCACTCAAAATAAAATTTTGGACCCTAAGATAAAATTTTTTAAAACATTTTGGGCATTTTTCTCAAGCGGAAAAAGCTCAAAAACATTTTAGGCCCTAATCAGTTGGTTATTATGCTTGTCCATGGACCGGCCCTGGTTATTTGATGAGATTATTAAAAAGTAAACTTTTACATTTAGGAAAACTGCAAATGATATCAACTAGATTTTTGACCCGCGCTTAAAAAGTAAAGCGCGGATGCCATTTTTGTTGTTTATCTGCAAATAGATTGATAAGTTTTTTCTTTTATGATATAAAATGTCACAGGATCAAGATCAAGATAATATGCGGGTATAAGAAATTTTTATTTTATAATGTCTCAGACAATTTTTTAATGTTTCGAAATAAGTTAACAATGGTTGTACCTGAAATGTGTACTTGAGAAAGATTGTATATTTAACAATTAAATAGTCTAATTTCTTTTAATTTTGTGATTAATTCGTAAAATCATTTAGTTATAAAATTTCAATCGTTCAGTCCGACCCGTCCCGTCCAACCCGGGTTGAGTCATTTTTTTTACTGAAAAATTTGACCAGTCTGACCCGCAAAGAAAATATATTTTTGCAAGAATTTCTTTTATAAAATTTGAAAGAAAATCAACCAATTAATGAAACCCATTAGTATATAGTTTTTAGGTCCAAATAAAAAAAACAAAAATATCATTAATGAAAAATTAAATTTATTCATGAAATTAAACGTAATTTTGAAAATCATAAATTATTCATTAAAATGAATGATCTTGTTTTAATGGTATTGATTGTTATCATTTCCACATTCTCCTTCGGTCCTTCTGTAGGTCGTCAAACTATGAGCTTCAGTCGAGTTGTAGCTTGTTTTGTTGAGATAGTAGATAGAGAGATTCCTTCTCCTGAGTTGATTTTTTTTTCCAGGCGATGGATAATTGTTTACTCCTGGGGAAGAAGAATGTCGGGCCGTAACGGCACGGGTAGGGAGACGGACGGGCTTGTTCCAGCTCAAGTCAAGTTTGAGTCCCCAGATCGATAGGCCGTTTGAATGGTTGGTATTGCTGCTGGTGCTTATCGGCTATCGCATTCTTGCTGTCTCAGGTGGTTTATTCTCTTCGTATGTCTCAGTTTCGCTGTTTCTTTTAGCATGTGCTGCTGATTTTGATTGATTAAGTATGGTTTGAGTAGTATATGATATGAACATAAGCTTGTTCGTATTAGCATTTGACCAAAAGAATGATCTGAGAAATTGGTGACTGTGAACGATGATCAAGACGTTTTTGTGTGATAAAGTATGGTTTGAGATGTATATGATACGAACGTAAGCTCCTTCGTGTGTATATTTGTGCTTTTTATATGATATAATTACTGCTATTTTTGTTGGTTAGCATAATCTGTATATTTCTATTGGAAATTGTTGAGAAATTCAACTTTTATTTTCACAGTAGAAAAGATATCCAAAAAAATAGTACGTTTCTGACTTTTAAGTTGACAAGGTTTTTTTCCGGATAATTGTCCAAAATAACATTTTTGGAAATCTTGGCAAGGTTGTTGTATCATACAACACATAGATTTTGGAAATTTATGATACAACAATTTTAAGTTGACATCTATGTGTTTTATGATACAACAATTTTATGATACAACAATTTTGCCTTTTTCAGATTTTGGAAATTATCCGGAAAAAAACCTTGTCAACTTAAAAGTCAGAAGCGTACTTTCTTTTTGAAAATCTTTTCTACTGTGCAAATAAAAGTTGAATTTATGATACAATTTCCAATGCAAGGTTGACATCTATGTGTTGACAACACATAGACTTTTAAGTTGACATTTCTATTGGCAAGGTTGTTGTATCATACAACACATAGATTTTTCTGACAAGGTTTCTGTCTGATACAACACATAGGTTGTTGTATCATAAAATTCCTCGTGCACATATTTCTTAACCACAAAAAAAATCTGAAGAAGGCAGCTTTGTTATGTTGATTTCAGGAAGAATGTATAATAGTTTTGGAAAGTCGTCCAGAAACTTTAGTAATTCATGATTTTAGGAAGAGGTAATAAGACTTTAGGAAAACCTTCCAGAATATTTGATATTAACAACAACAAAATTAGAGGTACATCAAACACAATGAACTCACTCTTAACACTGATAAAACTGGTGATAAGAAGCTTCGTGAAGCTTAGAGGCACATCAAACACAATGGTATCAAACGTTTTCCCTACCTCTGTGTGTAGATATCACCATATGTATACTCACTTATTAGATATGTGCACTCACTTACTTGGAAGGCATTTGACAATTTCTAGATGGGCTTCCAAAAATAATTATGAAATTTGGAAAGCATTTAGCGTGTTAGCATTCCTATGTGTTGTATCACAAAATTCTTCATGCACATATTTCTTAACCACAAAAAAAATCTGAAGAAGACATCTTTGTTATGTTGCTTTCACGAAGAATGTATAATAGTTTTGGAAATCCCTCCAGAAACTTTGGAAATTCATGATTTTAGGAAGCGGTAGTAAGCCTTTAGGAAAGTCTTCCAGAATATCTGGTATTAACAACAACAAAATTACTCTTTACTCTTTTGCTTGATTGTTCAAGATAACAATAGAAATGAAAATTTGTTATAAATAGTTCATTTATGTCTATAAACCGCTCAAGCAGCTCTTGGTCTTTCTGAACCAAGCAATCCTTAGATTTTCCAAACCATTATAATGATGGTTAGCCACGTAGTAATACACCACGTGTAGTCTCTCAGAGGAGTTGGAACAATGGAGAATGCGTTCAATGCAGAGTAAGGCAGAGACAAGTATGATAACACTATAAGTGCAGCTGCATAGTCAAAAAATATACAATCAGAAGATTAATACACAAAAGATTTGAAAGAGAAAACACTTCAATCATGGAATTCCAAATATTGCAGGAAAACTCATTGACATAAGCAGTCACTACGCAAGCAAATGACAAGAACTCAAGATTTCAACACCACAAGACATAACCAGTCATTACGCAACCATCTGACATAAGTAGAGAATATTTCAGTTGATTCATTCATTTAAGCAACAACTAAGCTTATCACTAAGGCGACTAAATCCATCTACCACAACTAATCAGCCGAGACTAAGAGTTCTCCCTTTAGTCTTTTTAAAGATCTTCAGAGAATAAAAAAAAATTTCCCTTTGTACATTAAACATTCGTCTACACTTAAACATACCATCCTCAATATACCTTTGATCAAAGTAAACCTCCTTAGCAGTTGTACCCACTATCTGATATTCCTCAGAGTGAGTTCATCTCTGCAAAGTTCAAGTGCTCACGCAAGAAGCACAACTTACTACACTGATTCTAGTGGCAATGACCACACCACAGATCTATATCTTGATCGCAAAAATCTTTTTTCAGTCTTCCTCATCATCATTACCAAATACCTTTAAACCAAAATCACAAAATTTCATCAAAATGGATCATAGCATAAATGTTTCATCAAACTGAAAATTGAAAAGTAAATATACCATATACCTCTAATTTGACGAAATACGAAATCTATATAAGATAAATGTCAATCAAAATAAAAAAGCCATGGATCGATGATACCTTTTCAAAACAGAGACGGCGGCACAGCAGCAGAGTTGAGGGAGAGAGACGTGATGAGTGACTGTGAGATGATGACAGCGAGAAATGAGAGATGCCAGAGATTGACCAGATGATTGACGCCGGAGATGTGAGAAGTCGTCCAGCGGAGATGTGAGAAGCCGTCGACGTCGTGATTTAAATTTTTTAAAGATTATTAATTAGACAAAGATAGGGATACTATGGTAAATGGTCATATTAATGAAACCTATTTTGGTGACTTTGGGCCTTGGATGCTAGTTTGGGGACAAAAACTTGAGTTTGTGCTATTTTGGGCTTTTATTCTTTTTTCCCTTTCTATTTGTTTTTTGATATTTTTAAAAATCTGAAATTTGTGGATTGAAAGCTGATGTAGAGCTTCTAAAATTCCCCAAAACACTGATCTTTTTAAAATTCCAAACAAAATCACCGAGCTATCTCTTAAACTCACCTTAAATCCCAATAATTGTAAAATCTACTAAAACATTCTACAATCACTCAATACACCCCCTAATATTTCCCATTCAAATTTTAGTGAAATTTTAGATTTACTGACATTTTGTTTTTTTGACATCGAAGAAAAGCTTAAAAACTACTCTACAGGCGTTAGACTAGCTTTGGGGGCTAGCCATATGGGCGCAAAGACATCAACATAGGGGTTTGATACTCGTACTCGTCCACCTTTAGCAAGGCCATCGGCACAGACATTCAAAGATCTTGCAACATATGATATTGAGAAGGTAATGCATTCAAGAGATAGAGCTTTTATTCCGTTTAGTTCTGGTGCTAGCGTGGGCCACTCCTTCTATGTTCCACTAAGTTTTACAAGTTGTTCACAGTCAGTCTGAAAGTGATTCTCCCGTCTCCCCTTCTTGATCAGCTCCTGCATCGCCCAGATTAGCCCCTCTGCCTCCGCGTGAATGGATGAAGCCGATGTTGTAGGTCCTTTAGAGCCGTACAAAATGGGGAACACTGCATCAAACATAAAAATCCCAGACCTGTCGCTTCCTTGTCACTTATCCAGGAAGCCTCTACCTTACATCTTCATGTCGCTGGAGTGATTTTTTGTCGCGCTTGATTCATTGTTACTGCTTGGTCCTCCCTTTTGATTGGAAAAATTTATGTTGCACACTGAGTAACCTTCCAGCTTTAAGCTTCCTTTAAGGCTATTTGAATTGATTCCATCGGTGTTATATCCTTATATTTGAAGATCTTTTTCTTCCTTGCCTTCCATATGTACTACATGATCCATGGGAATGCATCTATACTTTGTGACATTGCTCCTTTGCCTTTGGCTCTAAACATCAAGTAATCAAAGTTTGCATATAGTGAACTACTCGGGAATACCCCCGGAGGTGTCGGGATAGAAGATAAATCCCAGCATTGCAGGGCTGGGGGACACTCGAAGAGAGTGTGATTAATCAACTCTATCTCTGCTCCACACCGTACACAAGTACTCTCTCTCATGCAATGCCTTAATTTCAGTTGCTCTGCTGTCGCGATAAATCCCGATAATGCTTGCCACAAAAAGTGTTTGAGCTTCCTTGGTGCCTTTAGTTTCCATGTTGCTTTCTTGATCCATGTAGTGCTTGGTTCTAACACTGCTGGGTGCGTCTCTCTGGTCCTCATCGTGTGGGAAAATTCATACCCTGATCTTACCGTATAGAGTCCAGACTTGGTAAAGTCCCAGCTGTGGCAGTCTCTTCGACCAGTCCTACTGATGGGTAATTCTAGTATTCTTGGGATGTCCTCCGTGTTGATAACGGCCTTAGTTAAGTCGACATTCCAAGTCTGTGTTTGATGTCCGATCAAGTGATGAACTCTGAGGTCCATGTGGCATTGGTTCCCATTCCACCGTGGGGATCTCGCTGGGTTACTTGGTAGCCACGGCTCTTCCCAAACCTTAGTGTCATGACTATTTCCCATCATTTTCCGGCGTCTTTGTTGGAGTACAGGTCTTGCTGCCGCGATGCTTCTCCACCCATATGATGGGTTATGTGCATTGCCAGTAGTCATCGGGTTTGAGTGTCGATAGTACCGGCCTTTCATAATTCTTGCTAGGAGAGAATTGGGGAATTTTAATAGACGCCACAGTTGTTTAGCTAGTAGAGCCAGATTAAAGTCTCTGAAATTACGGAAACCCAGTCCGCCACATTCAAGTGGGATACATATCTTGTCCCATGCTACTCAATGAAGGACCCTATTGTCGTGTCCTGTACACCACCAATACCGGGATACTGCGCTAGTAAGATTTTGTGTAATACCTTGTGGGAGGAGGTAGCAAGACATAATGTGTGAGGGGACAGTCTGGGCTATCAACTTAATTTGCACTTCTTTACCACCCTTAGATAGGAGTTTTGCTGACCACGAGTTTGTTATGTTGTTAAGTCTTTCCTAAACAAAACTGAATACTTGTTTCTTGGAGCCACAAATATTTTCCGATAGACCGAGATACATTCCCATTCCACCTTCTTGGCTTATGGCTAGAGACCTTTTCAGGTCATATGTGGACGCTACGACCTTAGAACCGAACATAACTGAAGATTTTTTTATTCAGTTGTTGTCCTAAGGTGTTTCTNGTTGTTAAGTCTTTCCTAAACAAAACTGAATACTTGTTTCTTGGAGCCACAAATATTTTCCGATAGACCGAGATACATTCCCATTCCACCTTCTTGGCTTATGGCTAGAGACCTTTTCAGGTCATATGTGGACGCTACGACCTTAGAACCGAACATAACTGAAGATTTTTTTATTCAGTTGTTGTCCTAAGGTGTTTCTGTAGACGTGAATGAGTCGCATTAGTTCGTAACATTCGTCGGGTTCAGCTGTACAAAAAAAGGCTGTCATCTGCAAATAGAAGGTGTGATACCGAGGGACATGCACGAGAAATCTTTATGCCAGATAACTTCTTCTCAGATTCGGCATGCTTGATCTGAGATATCAGCATCTCTGTGCAGAGGATAAATAAGAAAGGCGATAAAGGGTTGCCTTGTCGCAGTCCTTGAGATGGGACTATATGTCCTTTGGCCTCGCCATTTATGAGAGCCTTGTACAGTACCAACGACACGCAGCACATGATCCAGTGTATCCATCGGTTATCAAAGCCCATTCTATAAGGGTTTCTAGAAAGCTCCATTCCACTCGGTCGTATGCTTTGCTCATGTCCGTCTTTATGGCAACATCTTGCTTTGGCAGCTTGGATTCGTACGGAGAGCATAGAACATCTCCTGTGCGACTAAGTTATTGACCGTGATGAGACATCGAGCCACAAAGGCTGATTGTGATTCTGATATCAAGTCTGGTAGCACATGTATAAGTCGGGAGGATAGAACTTTGGAGATAATTTTGTTGCTGACATTAGATAAGCTGATCGGTCGGAACTCCGTCATGGATTGTGGTCTCTCTGTTTTCGGGATTAAGCATATGTTGGTTTCCTTGAGGCGTTCGTCCATCTCTCCTGTTGCGAAGAAGTCTTTCACTACTCGGATGATATCTTTTCCTATAACTCCCCAGAATTTTTGGTAGAATAAACGTGTCATCCGATCTGGCCCTGGGGCTTTATCTGGGTTTATCGCAAAAATTGCATTCTTTATCTCTTCCTCCGAGGGTTCCCTGGTCAGTAGAGTGTTCATATCATTGGTGACAAACGCGGTAATATACCGGAAAGCTTCGTCGTATTCCCCCTGGAGAAGAGGATGTGAACAAGTTGTGAAAAATACTCGGTTGCCAGATGCTCCAAGCCTTATTCTGTTTCGATCCAATTTCCCATCGAGTCAAGAAGTTTTGTAATACTATTCCGTGCTCTGTGTTGTTTCGTCTTTGCATGGAAGAACTTGGTATATCTGTCTCCTTCTTTAAGCCATAGTCCCCAGCTCTTTTGCTTCCAAAAGAGTTCTTCTTCTCGTTAGGCTTCGCAGAGCTTCCCCTTCAATTCCAGCTCTTCTTCACTTGATATACTATCGTCGTTTTGCACTTGATCAATTCTGAATGTTAGCTCTTTGGTAAGATTTTTATTATTCGATGGGTTACCACGTTTCCAGCGTAAAATAGCTCGACGGCACCTCCCTATCTTCTCGTACATAGGTAAACAAAGGTAGTCAAGCTAAGAGACTTTAAATAAGCTCACTTGGGCGGAATTCCCATGTTTATCTTTGTATATATTGTTTTTCTTTTGTGTTGAATAAGGTCAGGAACAAGTTTGGGGGTCTCCTCAATATTCCCAAAGGTCATGCCCAAACACCAATAGCCACAACACTGCTCATTCCAACTTGAGGTATCACTCCAACAATTCTTTGTACATACCATTTCTTTTATCATATTTTTGGTATCTCCTTCCCTCTTACTCACACAAAGACTGTGATTTAAGTTTGGGGGAGGTACCAAGTATTTGATCATGTTTGCTTTGTTGAATTTGAGTCTCATGCATTGCATTGCACATACATATATGCATAGACAAATCCAAAAATAAAAATAAAAAATTTCTAAAAAGAAACAAAAACAAGCATTTAAGTTGCATCATTTGCATCTTTAGGATTGAGTCTAGAAGCATTTAGATTGCATTCATTCACTGGGAGCTGACCTAATAAGGAAACACATGCTTAGAACTCAAAACTTCACCCTATCTGATCATAGCAAGTAGCTTAAGCATCTCTTGAAAAGCTTGCATGCTTTGAGCCTTGAAAACTGTTCTTGAAACTTGTTGCTTGTGTGAGATTGACATTCTCTTTAACCAACTCCAAATGAACTTAAAGCTGAATGAACTTAATTTTTCTTGCTTATGGGAATTTGCATACTTGTTCATGGATTATACACATTTGGGTTNCTGATCATAGCAAGTAGCTTAAGCATCTCTTGAAAAGCTTGCATGCTTTGAGCCTTGAAAACTGTTCTTGAAACTTGTTGCTTGTGTGAGATTGACATTCTCTTTAACCAACTCCAAATGAACTTAAAGCTGAATGAACTTAATTTTTCTTGCTTATGGGAATTTGCATACTTGTTCATGGATTATACACATTTGGGTTTTACTTATCCTTCATACCACTCTTTATAAAACCCAAATGGCACTCCTTACCTTTAAACCCTTACCATTCTTTGAAGCCTAAACAATTTTGCTTGTCTGAGGCTTCTTTTGATAGCTTGTCATGTGCAAAAACTTGAGAGTATTAGGGGCGACATTTGTTGTTCTTATCTCAGGCTAGCTATAGGACCTCTTGAGAGCTAGCAATTAGGATGGGAAGTTTGGTATTGTGATGCAAAAGAGTTTATCTTGGGTCTTGGGGTGTTAGATGAGTGAAAAGAATGACTAAAACAAAGAAAAAGAAAAAGAAAACCACTAGGGATCAAAAGAAAAAGAAACAAAATCTCTAGAAACTTCAAATAAGAAACCCCTTAGGCTAAGAAAAGAAAGAAAGAAAGAGTCTAGAAAAGACTTTGGGGAAGATATAAGAAAAATAAGAGTAGAGCTTAAGTAAAAAGTGAAAGACAAAGTCCCTAGTTGGTTCAAAAGAAAAGAAAAGAGAATGAGTTCATTGGGTGAGTGAAATAAGAGACTGATCTTAATGTTTTTAGGGATGAATGGGTTTGAGATTTACACCAAGGAAAATGGTAGAGTTTAAAGATGCTAGGAAAAGGGTAGATTGATAAGAACAAGCAATGTATGCATAAGTTGCTCCTTTACTTAGATAGATTTTGCATAATGATCAAGCTCCTATTCTTGAGTGTAAGCCACTAAAAAGAAATGTATTGAAACCCCTCTTCTATTCTCATTTAACCATTTCACTTACCAAGCCAAATGATTGAGATCAAGTTTCCATTTGCAAGAACTCACCTTATTAGCTTATGCTTAATTGAATGTGAGGGTTGGTTGAAGAGATTTGTTGATTGGTGATCCACAACTTGTTTAAAAGAAAGAGTCTTGATAGGCCTTGTGAAGATAGAGTGTAATAATTGAGATTGCTTATGCTATAGGTTATGTTTATCTAGGATGTGGTGTTGAATATAAGAAGTGTATCCTTTGGTTTTGAGTTCCCATTTTCTCTCTCTCTTCCTTTGATCTTAATTAATTACTTGAGGAGAAGTAAATGAGTAGTTTGGGGGAGTTGATATGAGGCACATTTGCATAGTTTTAGCATTTCATTTTGTACATAAATCATCATATAGATTAAGGTTTAGACATCTTTAGGTCCATATTGCATTCATATGTCCTTATTAGGTATTGGAGTGTGCCATGGAGTGAATGGAGGTGTTTGGGAGCATTGTGATCCAAAAGAGGGTTAAAGATGAACATGGATGGAGACTTTAAAATATCTATTGAAGCTCATATTTTGGTAATACATGGGAAATTGAGCTATCTTTCTAATGGAAGTGGTTTTAAGTCATTTGGAGCTGTATTAAGGAAGTTATGATCTATCTACTGGAGGCATATCAACCCTGTAGCGACCAGAACTGTAGCGACCAGAGCATGTCGCTAGGAAGAGAGCGGAGAGTCTGTAGCGACCACTGTAGCGACCAGAGTATGTCGCTACGAGAAAATCCCTAGGAAATTCTATGTGCTGTAGCGACCAGAGCATGTCGCTACGAGCATGTCGCTACAGATTTAAAGACCCAACTTTTATGCTCGTTTTTAGGCTTCTATAAGTACATTGGAAACTTAAGTTTATAACTTATCTTCTTTTCTCTCAAAAACGCATTGGAAAGTTGAATTCTTTATTAATATAATCTTTGTTACTTGAGTAATTTGAGTTTATCTCTTCTTCTAACATGATTAGTCTTCCATTCATCATGGGTTTAAGATTAAACATGAAGATTAGTGAGTAGACTCTCTTTGAGCTTATGGGTTAGGTGATTAGGGTGATTAAGTGATGATCTAGGGTGATTAGTGTTAGATCCCTCTTTTCCTATGCTTATTACTTATTCCCAATGCTAGATTAGACCTAATCCTTCTAAACTAGATCATTAGGCATTTACTGCCCACAAGGTGTATGATGAAATGCTTGAACCAAAGTAATAATTCTTTTTGCTTACTTAACCAAGAACACATCATGTTAGGAACGCTTAGATGGTTAGTAGACTTGTTCTCAATGATTGCTTGAATGATTTAGACCAATGACCATTTGTGTTTAGAGATTAATAGCAAATGAGCTTTTACCTTGACCAAGGACTAGCTTAGGATTGTGTCTAGACCTATAGGATATGAATGATTGCTTGAAACCTCACCCTAGATAGTAACTTGATCACCCAAAGTCAATACCTTTACCCATAAGTTCTCTTAGCTCCTTGAAACAAAGCTTTAGTTACTCTTGTTTACTTACATTGCTAGTTACTTGTTATCTTATAAAACAAACCCTCATTGATTGCATTTAGATTTAGCAATTTCTTGCATTCTCTTTGTTTAATAGCTCTCAGGATTGGATTGACACTCTACTTATCTTACTACATTGATTTGCTCTAAGGCTTAAAAATCCTTATCACTCACCTACCACGCCAGATCTCTAGCTACTCGTTCTAATAGCGACGGGATTGGTCAAGTTGAGCATGACTTGCTTGTAGCTGCTCATACTTGAAGTTGAGAATGACGCAAAGGAGACGAATGATCCTGTGTATTCCAAGATCTCGAGCTCTGTTTTGAGTTTGATTTTGGATTGGGCTGAGAAGAGAATTCTTACTTACCATGATACTTTCAACATCGATAACGTCGAGACCCTTGAAACAACGGTTTCTCTGGGTACCTACATCAGATCGAGTTGATACCTACATTAGATCTTCCTTACGTATGGCCTTTTCGCAGGTTTTTTATCTTTTTTTTTTTTGCATTGATCTAATTATGTTTCTACAGCTTTTTATGTATTTTTATTTTTGATTTTAACAGACAAAGAAGATGGTGGAACATAGCAAGCGATCAAAATCTCGTCAGAGCACAAACAGTCTTCTTGCTCTTGCGATTCTTGCAAGTTGAAGAAGTTCGTGTCAGGTATCACCGAGTTGACACCGGATGCAATAAGAGTAGTCACCGCCGCCGATAAGCTAGAAAAGGATCTAGTGCAGATTGCTTTTCAAGACGCAGTAGATAGCAACGATGGCGGTAAGTCGGTTATAAGAGAGATGCCTCCTTTTGAGTTTTTTTTCTTGGATTGGGTAAAGCAATCTTGATTATCCAGGTGTGGCGAAGCTACTGGCAGCACACTCTAAGCCTCCAAATTACATGTTTTTCTTTGATTTCTACGAGTGTGGGAACTTGGCTTAGAAGTTACATGTGGAGG
The DNA here is from genome assembly GCA_932364175.1 of Eruca vesicaria subsp. sativa. Taxonomy (NCBI): domain Eukaryota; kingdom Viridiplantae; phylum Streptophyta; class Magnoliopsida; order Brassicales; family Brassicaceae; genus Eruca; species Eruca vesicaria. Next base: position 75,461 of record CAKOAT010797376.1, on the reverse strand, counting down.
GGTAGTCTCCTAGTATTGATCAAGTGCTAACAATAATGCTTCAGTTGGGTATATATGAGATTTATCTCCTTGTGCCGGATGATTCTACATGTATGAATCTAAGTTTGTCTGATTCATGTTGCAGGGAAGGCATTGCAGTATCTCCACAACAATGTTAATGGTAGCACAGTGGAAAGAACCATGTTAATCGATTTTCAAGGTGAGTTTCTTCCTTTGATGTCTTCCCTTGTTGCTCATTCTTTTGTTTTGGCTGTTGTTATCTAGCAAATACTTAAATTCAATGCATGTTTTATAGTTTGCTTGTTAGATCTTTGCTTCTTTTGCAGGTACTGATTAAACAAGGGGTAGAGTAGATGAACTCAGCTTTTAAAGACTAAATCTTTCTTTTAACTTTTATTTGAATTTTACAGACCATTGTGCCTCATCGAAGCCATGCTCATAGCTTCCATCATAGTTTTTGTCCAGGTTTTTATTACTTGTGTTGTTTTAATTCTTCTTGATATAGTCTAAGCTTTTTTATTTGCCAGTTATTCATGTGCTTGTGTTTTCTAGTTTTATAATTTTAGAATCTTTGTTTGATGGTTTGGATCTCTCTGTTTTTTGTTCTTGTGTTTGTGTTTTGTAGTTTTTTTAATGGTAGAATCTCTCTTTTTTTATGTTCTTCTGTGTTTTTAGCTTTAGTTTTGCAAGGACTCCAAGATAAACATGTTTGAATCAGTTTTGTTACGTTTTTATGTCTTATACCAATTGTTTGATGGGTTTCTTCTTATTGCAGAAGAGAGATGACGTTGTGGCAAACGCTTGAATGGTCCGAAGAAGATCTAAAATGAGGTCTGATACAGAGCCATGTTCAAGGCTACATAACATCTTATGCTGTAACAGTTCTTCAAAGGTCACTGATAAGTTCAAGAGGGCTTATGTTCGTAGAGGGGGGAAGAGTTTGAATGAATTTGTTAAGAAGGAAGAGACTCGGGATGAGCCATAGTCTTATCAACTGAAGGGGGTTTCGAAGAAAGAGGGAAAGACTCTGGTGGCGTTGGAGGCTTTGCCGTTAGAGTAAAGAAGAAGACCGTTGAAGACTATAAATAAAGGAGTGAAGATATTTTAAAGTTTATGCTTGATGTTGTATTTGAAAGACGCCATGAGTCTTCTCACACGATCGATATGAGATAGCTGATTGCATTTGCTTTCGTTATGAGATAGTATTTGTAATCAGACTTCAAGCTATTCAATACACTAACACTTTTACATAGTTTCTCAGAGTTACAGATAACCTAAATCTATCATTGGTGCGGTGAGCGTGGATCGAACACACGACCTTCAGATACGACGATTACGATGTCTACGAGTGGTTCTCTGGTGCTTTCGAACGTCGCTGAGAAGGAAGATCTACGCAGTTTGGGGTTGGAAGGACAGTCGAGTTTCTTTCGGGAGGTTTTATTCGTTTGAGCAAGGAACAAGGCGTAGCGAATGCGGCGATTGCAGCGGTGGAGGCTAAAACGTCGTCGATCGATGTTAAGCTGACGACGATGGAAGCGGCGATAGCGAATCTCGCGTCGTCGGTTTAAACAGTGCTCAAATCAATCGGAAAGAAGCCGATTCAGGAGCTGGAACAACATTCCGATTCGTTTCCACCGTTTTCTCAGGTACGAACTTCGTTCTCTGATCGGACCAATCGATCGGCGAATTCTGTTAGATCTTATGACCTGAACTTGGATAACCGAGCTAGTATGCTTAAGAAAGTGGAGATGCTGGTCTGTGATGGCACGAAGGTATTGGAATGGATTACAGATTTGGAATATTTTTATAATCTGGGGAGGTATAGCGATGAAGCGAAGTTAGACTTGGTACCGTTGTGTTTGCAGGGAGCGGTGAATAAGTGGTATGCCTGGGTGTTACGGAGGGGTGGTTTTGTTAGTTGGAGTGACTTTAAACGGAGGTTGTTAGTGAGATTTTCGGATTCCATTAATGATGAACCTGAGACGAGGTTCTTTGCTCTGAAACAGACTGGTTCAGTGACGGAATATGTTTCAGAATTTGAGGAACTTTCAGCTCAAGTCCCTAATTTGGCGGATCATCATTTGGAACGTGTGTCTTATAATGGATTGAATTTGGAGATGAAGGAAGTTATTCGCATGAAGGATCCCCAAGGTTTGCAAAATTTTATTGCAGCAGTGTTAAGTATGGAGACAAGTACATTTTTCAAAGTTGTGGGAGAGTCTAATGCTGGTTCTACACCAGCTCAAAAACCTGTTTGTGGGAATACATCTCGTCCTACAGCACAGTTTCTGCAGAACCGTGGTGCTCAAGATCGTTCGAGGTTTGCTGTTTCTGATACTAAACAATTGAAAGAGCACGTCAATCCTCAACGCTCTTCGCCACGTGCGAGGTTGAAATAAACGGATGCTGAGTTGGATGGTATGAGACGGGATGGCGTGTGTTTCAAATGTGGGGATAAATGGTTAAAATTGCACGCAAGTATTTGTCCGAAACGGGAATTGCGCATTTTGACTGTTGTTCATGGTTGGAAATGGAATTAGTGGAGGATGTTGACGATGAGGAGGCTGTAGAGATGTTGGCTGAGAGGAGTGAGTTGAAAACTTTGTCATACAATGCATTCATGGGCATCAGCTCACCTCGAACTATTAAGCTTTAGGGGTATGTTGGTCAGAAGGGAGTTAAGATGTTACTTGACAGTGGAGCATCACATAATTTTATGGCTCCTGCCATTGTACAGAGTTTGGGTTTATCGGTTAGTGAGGCGAAGGGATTGGATGTTTTATTGGGGAATGGAGTGATAGTTAAAGGCATTGGAGTGTGTCAAGCAATACAGTTCCAACTCAACTCCACTATATTTACTTCTGATTTCATCGCGTTGGAACTTGGGTCTGTGGATGTCGTGTTGGGTATTCAGTGGCTTGAGACACTGGGGATATGTGAAGTTGATTGGAAGGCACAAGAATTCTCTTTCATGTACGAGGGAAAACGTGTGACATTGCTTGGTGATCGTAGTTTACATGATACGGGTGCTGCGTTGAAAATGGTTGTTGCAGAGGATCCTTTGGTTCAGGTGGTGCAAGAGATTCAATGCTCGAATTTGGTGGTTCTTGCCATTGCCTATGTGCCTGCAGCAGTGTCTCCACTCTTGCGTTGTTTGAGGACGTCTTTGCGGTTCCTACTCAGTTGCCTCCGGTTCGGGGTATTGAACACTCTATTTCCTTATTACCGGGAGTCTCAACTGTGTCAGTAAGACCGTACCGTTATCCTCACACTACCAAATTGGTGATGGAAAGGATGGTGAACGAGATGTTAGCTAGTGGGATAATACGGCCAAGTAATAGTCCTTTTTCAAGCCCTGTTTTGCTCGTAAAAAAGAAAGATGGAAGTCATCGGTTCTGTGTGGATTACAGGGCTCTGAATAGGGTTACTGTGCGTAATAAGTTTCCCATTCCAGTTATTTACCAGCTACTGGATGAGCTACACGGGTCTATCATCTTCTCCAAGCTTGATTTGCGCTCTGGGTATCATCAAATAAGAATGGTGGAGAAAGACATTCACAGGACAGCTTTTCGCACCATTGAAGGTCACTATGAGTTTTTGGTAATGCCTTTCGGCTTAACCAATGCTCCGGCTACTTTCCAGGCACTTATGAATAGAGTGTTCAAACCTTTTTTGCGAAAGTTTGTCTTGGTGTTTTTTGATGATGTCTTGATCTTCACCAAATCTGTGGAGCAACATGTGACACATTTGGAGGCGGTGTTGCAGATGTTTCGTGATAATCACCTTTACGCAAACCAAAAGAAGTGTAGCTTTGGATTGAGTGAGGTTGAATATCTTGGTCACATAATATCAGCTTCTGGTGTGGCTACTGAATCTACTAAAACGGAAGCAATGCGTGTGTGGCCTACGCCTAAAAATGTTAAGCAACTGCGAGGATTTTTAGGTTTAACAGGGTATTACCGTAAGTTTGTGAAGGATTATGGTACTATTGCTCGACCTTTGACCACTCTTCTGAAGAAAGATCAATTTTGTTGGTCTGAGCCTGCTCAAGTTGCTTTTGATCGGTTGAAGTTGGCAATGTCTTCTACTCCTGTGTTGGCACTCCCAAAGTTCTCTCAACCTTTTGTCATTGAATCGGATGCTTCTGGTTTGGGTTGGGAGCTGTTCTCATGCAAAATAAGCAACCTATTGCCTACTTCAGCCATGCTCTTACCCCTCGTGAGCAACTGAAACCTTCTTATGAACGTGAACTTATGGCGGCGGTGATGGCTGTTATTAAGTGGAATTATTACTTGATAGGGAGGAAGTTTGAAGTTCATACTGATCAACGGAGTCTTAAGTTCTTGTTGGAGCAGAAGGAGGTGAATATGGAGTATCAAAGGTGGTTGACACGATTGTTAGGCTTTGATTTCGATATTTTTTATAAGCCCGGTTGTGAAAATAACGCCGCTGATGGCTTGTCTCGTAGCTTGTTGGATGTGCAATCAGTTGGGCAGGGTGATCTGTTCGCTTTAACTGTTCCATCGGGGTTACAGCTACATCTATAAGGAGATTGATTTGAATGCTGGGTTGCAGGCGTTGAAGAAGAAGATTTTGGAGGGAGAAGTACAGAATGTTGATTATCAGGTTATACAAGGACGTGTGTGGTTTAAACGTCGATTACTCATTCCTCGGTCATCATGTTTCATTTCGTTGATTCTGAGTGAGTTTCATGATAGCAAAGTGGGTGGTCACTCTAGAGTTTTGAAGACTCTGAAACGTATTCAACAATCTTTTTACTGGGATGGTATTTACAAGACTGTCCAGCAATATGTTTCAGAATGTGTGGTGTGCCAAACACACAAGTCTTCTACATTGTCTCCTGCATGCTTGTTGCAACCTTTGCCAGTCCCTGAACGTATTTGGGAAGATATCTCTTTAGATTTTGTTGAAGGACTTCCTACGTCGGGTGGCTTTGATGTGATTGTGGTGGTTGTGGACCGTTTGAGCAAGTATGGTCATTTCTTTGGGCTGAAACATCCATTCTCTACGGTTGATGTGGCAACTAAGTTTATGAGTGAAGTGGTGAGATTACATGGATTTCCCAAGAGCATTGTATCTGATCGGGACAGGATATTTCTGAGTACGTTTTGGAAGGAGGTTTTTCGATTGGCTGGGACTAAACAGAAGTTTAGCACTGCCTTTCATCCTCAAACCGATGGGTAGACGGAAGTGTTGAATCGTTGTCTTGAAACGTACTTGCGTTGCTTCGCGTCTACTCATCCTCGTACTTGGTATAAGTTCCTGGCTTGGGCGGAGTTGTGGTATAACACAGCCTTCCATACATCGCTGAAAACATCTCCGTTTGTGGTTGTGTATGGGAGAGAACCACCTTCCTTGATTCGCTTTGAGGAAGGGTCTACTACTAACTATGATTTGGAGGTTGCTTTGAAGGAACGTGATGTGATGTTGGAGCATATTAAGAGTAATTTGTTGCGGGCGCAGGATTTGATGAAGAGGAATGCTGATGGACATCGTCGTGATGTTGAGTTTGAGGTGGGGACACTGGTATATTTGAAGCTCAAACCGTACCGACAGCAATCTGTTTCACGTAGGATTTGTCAAAAACTCTCTGCCAAATTCTATGGTCCTTTTGCTGTAGTTGCTCGTGTGGGGAAAGCGGGTTATTGGTTACAGCTTCTTGTGTCCTCTCGTATTCATCCTGTATTCCATGTCTCGTAGTTGAAGGCTGCGTTGGGTAAAGGGTTTACAGTCCAGCCTCTGCCTGCGAGTTTGAGTGATGAGTTGCATTCTAGTTTGGTGCCTGAGGATGTTGTGGCCAAGCGTTATGACTCTGCTGGTCATTTGGAGTTGTTGCTGAAGTGGTCTGAGTTACCGGAGTATGAAAATTCTTGGATGTCTTATTGTGAGTTTGTAACTCAGTTTCCTGCTTTTAAGCTTGAGGACAAGCTTAATTTCATGGGGGGAAGTATTCATAAGTTCAAGAGGGCTTATGTTCGTAGAAGAGGGAAGAGTTTGAATGAATTTTTTAAGAAGGAAGAGACTCGGGATGAGCCAGAGTCTTATCAACTGAAGGGGGTTTCGAAGAAAGAGGGAAAGACTCTGGTGGCGTTGGAGGCTTTGTCGTTAGAGTAAAGAAGAAGACCGTTGAAGACTATAAATAAAGGAGTGAAGATATTTAGAGTTTATGCTTGATGTTGTATTTGAAAGACGCCATGAGTCTTCTCACACGATCGATATGAGATCGCTGATTGCATTTGCTTTCGTTATGAGATAGTATTTGTAATCAGACTTCAAGCTATTCAATACACTAACACTTTTACATAGTTTCTCAGAGTTACAGATAACCTAAATCTATCAGTCACATAAGCAATCATGTCTTGTTGTTTCAATGTGCATATAAATGCACCTTCGCAGGACGAGGTATAGAAGCTGTTTCCCTCTATTGTGTGCAAGTCTGTTCCTGTGATTTAAATGTCAAGCACATTTTACATTCATTAAATCACTGAAACAGGGGCTAATCTTACACAAGTTGAAACAAGACTTCTAGGCATTGACGTTATTGTCGGAAGGTAAAAAGCACATTGATTTCTCTACCAAGATGTATTGTATACGCTTTTTGTGGAGACCATATTCTTAGACTTTGTTATTGAATTGGTTTCATAGGCAAGGAGATTCATGCGATGCTGTTTGCAAGTCACGGGGACAATTGTGTGTGATGAATAAACTCACTTTTAAACCAGTGTGACGTGTAAGTTAACAGAGTCATCTTCTAAGCCAACGGATGTTTATATACCACAATTTGATGTTTACATGGTGTTCTTTATTTGTTTTTTTTGTTTGGTCAGTATGCAAAGATACATGACCTGTAAAGGCTCCTGTTTAGAAAATTCCGGAGCTGACCAACCTGCTGAGGTTGCTGATGATTCACCCAGAGAGTTTATTCCAACTTTTTATCTTCTCTTATGGCATGCTTTAAGATCTTGAATCTGAGTGAAACATCTTCTTCACATCGCTTTCTCCTGATAACTTTTGAATCTTGGTGATGAACTGAGTGATTCTGTATGTGTATGTTTATTACATGGTGGAAAAGAACAAAATTTTGATACATATACGAATGATTCTGCCTATCTTTATGCATATGACTAAACGCTTACTCATTTAAAACCACATAATGGTATATAGTAGATGTCCACATCAGAAGTAATGTATGTGGCCTATATTGAGAATAAAACACATTCAAAAAACTTAATCAAAGTTATTAAAACTTAAAAGAGAAACTTCCTCAAGAAAACAAAATTTCCACTAGAAAGATTAGATAAGTTCATAACAAATTATTTATAACAATAACTACATAAGTTCATAACAAATCGCATAACAAATTATTTATAATAATAACTACATAAGTTCATAACAAATCATAGAAATGCTTAATAAGACTTATAAAGACTTCTAGAGACTTACGAAGATGCAAATTAGTTATAGCAATAACTACATAAGTTCATAACAAATCATATATAAATGCTTAATAAGACTTATAAAGACTTCTGGAGACTTACGAAGATTTACCGAAGACTTCTGAAAACTTACCGAAGACTCATCTTTCACCAACCATTTTCCATATACAACAGTTAACTTACGAATCATCTGCAACAATAAAATTAAAGAATATTAGCAAAGATAGGACATCAAAGTCAAAAAGTTAAAATTAACCCGATAAAAAACTTCCCTGGAATTCTTCTATCATTAGTTAGAAACATTAAAAAACATGAATGTTAATAACCTCATAATTATCACCAATTAAGTTATGAATTTCATTCAGGACCCTAAATATTGTCCAAACACATGAATTAACAACAAAATCTTAAGATTTCATTTTAAATTTGAAGAAAATGAAAGTTTATTATATACACTATCGTAGAAGACTTATCTGAAAGTCTTAGAAAGACTTCTAGGTAAGTCTTCTACAAAATGCTTCCAAGTAAATCTTCCATTTATGTCATTTTTGCAATTGAAAATTTGAAAATGAAAACTTTCAGAGATGTCCCTTCTCTGAAAGTTTTCCTTTGTAAATATTAGCTTACTTTTCTAATACAAAAATTCTTGAAAATATCTGAGAAGACTTACATGGAAGTCTTCTCGGATAAACATGTTAGTTTTGCAACTGACCAGTTTTTGTCATAAATTTGACTTTCTACTGAAGACTTCCAGGTAAGTCTTCTGCCGGAAGACTTACCTGGAAGTCTTCTCAACCTTTACAATAACTCTACTGAAGTCTACGTAGGTTACTTTTGAAATTGACCATATTTGAATTTTGTTGAGAAGACTTACATGTAAGTATTCCAACCAGAAGACTTACATGTAAGTCTTCTTTGATTACCTTAGGTTTGACCAAAATCACGGAATAAAAATCTGGAAGACTTCTCGGTAAGTCTTCCGATATAAGACTTATCTGGAAGACTTCTAGGTAAGTCTTCGGGGCGGAAGACTTACCTGAAAGTCTTCCAATTTAAATTAAATATTTTAAGTTTAAATTTTTAATTCCAAAAATAGCCTACACAGACTTCAGTAGACTTAATGTAAAGGTTGAAAAGATTTCCAGGTAAGTCTTCCGTAGAAAGTCAAATTTCTGACACAAATTGGTCAATTGCAAAATTAACATGTTTATTTGTCAACAAAGAAAAGTTGGTCGATTTTTTTTGTCAACAAAGAAAAGTTGGAAAACTTCAACGAAAGCCTTCTCTAGAAAACACACAAAAAAATCAATTGCAAAACTAACATATTCTTTGACCAGAAGACTTCCATGGAAGTTTTCTCGACTGAGAAGACTTATGAAGATTTACACTTGAGTCTTCTAGCGAAAAAATCTGGGAAAAAAATCAATTTATACCTTCAACAACCACCGAAGGATCTTACTTAGTTGTCCAAGCACACACAACTTCACCAGAACATCTACTCAATTGTTAATGATCCAAAATCTTGAGCTTGAATGACTATATATGACCTATAACTTTAGAATAAAAAAGCTTGGATTTTTTTGGATGAACATAGATAGAATGTGAGAGAAATGTAGTTTTTGGGCATACAATATAAAAATGAATGAGTAAAATTTTTTTTTAGATGCATTAAGAGCTTATTTTGATTGTTCATGGTTGTTGGGTGAATTGATGGCAATTGCATTTTCGTGATTAATTGATTAAGATGAGGATGAGAGAGTAAAACACTCATTTTTGAAAAAAAAAAATTGTATTTTCGTGAATAATCAGAACTTCTTGGGTGGATTGAACAAATGAAATGTCCAAAAAGGTTAATTTTGTGTTTGACATCCAATATACGAAATAGTTTTAGATTTAAATTGTTTAAAATCCCCTATATATTAATTGAGAATCATTACAACATGTTTTGGTATTCACGTGTCATCATGAGAATGCTTCTCAAATTTACTAGAGAAAATGTTGGTCCATATAAACATATAATATACTTTTTCTTAAACAAAGCGTAAAACTATTATTAATGCTATTATTTCCTTAAATAAAATTTACGGAATTACCTAATATGGTTATAATATATATATATATATATATATATATATAATTATGGTAAATCCGCGCTTCGCGCGGAAATTTGTTGCATTATATTATATTTTATTTAATATTTTTTTTTAGTTTAATAATATTATTTTAATCATGTATGGAATGTTGTTTTTGCAAGTTTAGAAAAAGTTATCATCTTTTCCGCTGATAAAAAAATCAAAGTCAATTTCGTTTGGGTTAACTAAATTTTCTAAGATGATTGTTGTGTGTTTTATTAAAGTTGTGTTCTACTTTTATTATAGTTTCTCTGTTTGTTTTAATATATTTTGTTGTACTATGCAGTATATATACTTTTTCATATCAATATAAATTAGAAAGCATATTATAAACCAAATTAAAATTTTAGATTTTACATTAAAGTTTATATCAAAAAAATATTTTGTTATGATAAGCAGTAAGTAAGATAAATAAGTTGTCAACTATAGTTAATTATGATTCAATTAGTGGATTAAAAAGACAGCAAAGTCACGAAGCCCCTGATTACATATTTTACAGGTCATCTTGTGCTGAATCCAATTGTTTTCTACCTTATTTTATTATGTAAGAAAACCAAGTTAAGAAAGAAAAGAAGAAACTTAGAGAGGGAGTTGCAATCAAGACATAGTCGGATGTGGAAGTGCTTGACGACGGGTTCAGTTGGAGAGAGTATCAGAAGATGCTGAAGAAGAACAGTCCCAGGTAGGTACAAACATTTTCTCAAAAATACTGGCATTTTTAAAGTATTAATTCATTTTAAATATTTATATAGTTCTTGTGTGACATTAAATTTAAATCAGTTTGTTATTAGAACAAAGAATGGTATGATCAGTATTGTTTAAGAGGATTTGAAAATGCTCATAAACAATGTATAATCGTGGAAAAAAACAAATCAAGTTCCACTAAGGTAGGATGAACACTTTAAGGCATAATGATTGGATCACACACAACTTCTTTATAGAGAAGAACAAAAACCAAACATGTATGTAGTTTAATCATAGCAGTCTGATTTCAAGCTATTCTTATCTTTAGTTTAAGCTGCCATATACAACAAATCGCGGTATGGTGTGGTAAAAGAGCTAATTACTCAAAATTAAAAAACAAAACTTAATCCATGCCTTTTCTGGCAACATCGAATTTCTGTAGTCTTTTCTCCTATTTTTTTTTTACACATTTTGAATCTAATTAAGCCTTCTTCAAGCTTCGCCGATTGTACATACATATTTTTAAATGGAATCAAGGAGATCAATGACCGTGCAATCCTTTGGGAGAATATATCATATAAAGTTGCAAGTTTGGATTGAAGATTGATTTAAGGAAATCAAGTTTTGTAATCCCAGAAAAGATTGGTTTGCTTAAGACCATCATTAGACTAAACATTATAGTAGTGGTATATAAGAAGACATGTGTCCAGAAGATTCTCAAAGATGCAGCAGGAAAAAAAAGTGAATCCCTTATACCATCGTCTATGTTAACTTATGAAAAAGAAAGACCTGAGAAGCAATGTCATAGTTGAGATGATGGTTTATGCTTTTCATCATTATCTTCTTAAGCATTTGCAAACGAAAACTGAGCTTAATACATTCATCTTTGCATAATCTTAATATGCACATCTATACTATTATATAAGAAGCAAATTTGCTGAGGTGTCTTTGATTTAAGGTAAATTTATTTATTTATCTTATTTAAATAATTTCATATACAATTTATTATTTAATAAAAACGAATTTCTATTAATATATTATATTTTAGAAAATATGTTAATTACTATACTATTATATAAAAAGTAAATTTGCTGAGGTGTCAACGTCTCCTTGATTTGAGATAAATTTATTTATTTATCTTATTTAAATAATTTCATATACAATTTATTATTTAATAAAAAAGAATTTCTATTAATAATAATATATTTTAGATAATATGTTAATTATTTTGTATTAAATTGTTATCTTAAAAATATATTATTCTATTATAAAATTCAGGTGAAATTACTGATTGATTTGTAACTTCTCCATGATTTTTATAATTTTGCTTATTTGTTATATTTTTAATAATTTTATGAATAATTTATGATAGAATAAAACGAATTTCTATTAATAATATTATACTTTTCGAAAATAAGATAACTCTTATGTATTATATTTATTACTTAATAAAAGCGAACTTATATTAATAATATTATACTTTAGAAAATATGTTAATTATTTTGTATTAAATTGTTATCTTAGAAATATATTTTTCTATTATAAAATTCAAGTGACATTACTGACTGAATTGTAACTTCTCCATGATTTTTATTATTTTTCTTATTTGTTATATTTTAATAATTTTATGAATAATTTATCATATAATAAAACAAATTTCTATGAACAATATTATACTTTTCGAAAATAAGATAATTATTATGTATTATATTTCTTATTTAATAAAAAAAATTTATATTAATAATATTATATTTTAGAAATATGTTAATTATTTTGTATTAAATTGTTATCTTAAAAATATATATTTCTATTATAAAATTCAAGTGAATTTACTTATTGATTTGTAACTTCTCCATGATTTTTGTAATTTTGCTTATTTGTTATATTTTTAATAATTTTATGAATAATTTACAATATAGTAAAACAAATTTCTATTAATAATATTATACTGTTAGAAAATAAGATAATTCTTATGTATTATATTGTTATCTTTAAAATATTTTTTTTATCATAGTAATTAAAAATCATGTTAAAATATTAATACTTAAATATAAAGAGAACATTACTCATTTATCAACTTCTCCATGGTTTTATATTTTTCTTATTTATCATATTTTAATAATTTCATATATAATTTATTAAATAATAAAACAAATGTATACTAATAATACTTGATTTAAAAAAATAAAATAATTCTTATGTATTAAATTGTTATCTTGAACATATATTTTCCATTAAAAGATTTAAGTGAATTATCTGATTTGTAATTTCTCCATGATTTAGATAATTTTGATTATTTGTCATATTTTAATGATTTCATATAAAATTTATTATAAAAGAAAAACGAATTTCTATTAAAAATTATATTTTGAGAAAATAAGATACTTTTTATGTATTATATTGTTATCTTGAAATATATTTTTATTCTATAAATAAAAATTAAAATAGAAAAAATTATAATTAAAATAAATTAAAGCAACAAATTTGTAAAAATATATTTTTAAAAATATTTTGTTATATGAGTGTTGTCATTTATAATTAATTTTAAAACATAAATCATAACTTCTTGTATTAATTTGAATTAATAAATTATAGCGTAATAATAAATTGTACGAAAATTATGCCCGCATGTGCGGGCATAACACCTAGTTAACTATATAAGAAAAACAGAGTAATATACAATTTGAGACATTAGTTGCGGATTTAGAATTTTAGATCATGGTGGCACCTTCGATTGTTTGAATTCCACCAGCCGACTGTATGTTTCTTCAGAGAACCATGTTAAGGACTAACATTGTCCTTGAGGATTCAATTTTGTGCCGAACCCATGAATGTGTTCATATCTGGTGTAGCTTGTGGTCGAATACAAAACTGATACGCATCATGCCTGTTGCGCTATCAATTTAATGATAATTACAGTGAGATATAAGTCTTAACATTGCTTTTATAGTTCTACTATTAACATTGCTTTTATAGTTCTACTATTACTATATTAACTAGGGCCGGTCCGCTCTACGGGCGGGAAATTGTAATAAAAATTATTCTATATTAATTTATGAAATATTTTTAAATCATTATAAATTAATAAATATTATAAACAAACAAATAATAAAAGAATTATGAGATCATTATAATAAATATTTTTGTTTTGAATTATAATGACAGTAACCTTTACTATTTTTTGATAAATAGCATTATATTTTTTAATATTTATTTTAGTTTCAATGTTTAGTTTTATAATATTTTTCACTTAACTAACTTATTAAAGGATTTTTCGCAAATATGACTTAAAACTTCAAATCATCTCTAAAGTAATTCATGTTTTTTTTAGAATTTTCTTTGTGTTTTACAGGTAATGTAATTGTATATTTTCTTCGTTTGTGTTATGTAAACTTTTGATAAGTGAAGTATATAAGAATGTTTATCATTTTTTAGAATGTTACGGTGTTGACGGATTATGTATGTTAAGATTAGTTATATATGAACTATTTTTTTTTGAAGAGTTTCAATATTTATAATATTTTGTTTAATTTATATATATAGATGAGAAAAAAGTTTATATTGTAGCATGAAATTTATGATATTGTAAAATGGGTTTTGTGAACAAAAAATGAGTAACTGAAGGTTAATTATGAATGCTATTAATTATTGTATTCATGTGCTTCGATGAATATAATTTTCATAAGAAATGGTCTTTGTTTCATTCATTCAAAACAACCTTGAGACAAATCTAGTAATATATTCCATATACTTAATGGTCAAGCTCCCATGACTGAATTCATTTAAAGTTCATGAAAATAACCATGGCCTTTTAGCTTTACATTGATACAACAAATAATAGCGACAAAAGGGATTAGAGAAAAGGGATTAGAGATTTCGTGCAAGTGAGCCTGATGGACAAAGAACTATCATTCTTCAAAAATCTGAGACAGTCTCTGTATAATCTTCTGAAATTAAATAATATCATACATACACCATTGAGAATCTAAAGACCACGATTTTGTTGCTTTTCATGCTCGTAACTAACAGACTATTATTTGAGCATCTTACTTCCTGAGGAAGCATTGACCAGCACCGGTTTCATAGTCAATTAAACTCTGCAAAAATATAAACCTGAGCATCATATTGAGAACGTCTCTGCCGCCGCCACCATCAGCTCTAGTCCAGGAAGTTCGTTTGTGTTAAAAGGCCTAAGCAATTCTTCCATCGCAGTCAAAGCAATGTCTTTCATAGGAGGCTTGTCCATGTCTGATAAAGTAGCCAAGTTATTAGACTTCGCTATGTTCACACATCGAATCTTGTGGTTCTCTACCTTTAGTGCATTGTTATCTGCTCTCACATGTTGCGCCTACAGAAAAAATATCAGCAAATCTTATTCAGACAAAATTTTAAACACACAAAAGAGAGAGATTAAACACATAACATTATACTGAGTTCTTCTGTTTTGGAACAGAACTTGATTTGTCTTGGAGCCAAACCCCAATTCTCTGCTATGTTGGTTCCTCTGCTTATCCTGTGGATGAGGACACTCCTTGAAATTCTTGCAAGAGATTCAAACCATTATAAGACTGTATGAATCAAAAAAAAAAATGAGTGAGAGAAAAGAAAATACGATTCAAGTTGTTGAATCTATTGAGCGGTGTGACGATGCTAACGTTTCTTCTTCCTATCAGTTTCAGTGCCGTCATGATGTTGGCTACCACCACCACCACCGTCTCCTCCACTAACCTTTTCCAAATACCCTAGTCGGTGTCAATCCATATAAAAAATTTATACTGAGAAATTTCTATTGCTATTGGATTGTGAAGATGATTTTTAATGGATGAGGCTTACCTTTTTTATAAGTGGAGATTCACTGATTGGACAAGAGATAAAATATTTTCAAGTTATGGATCCAAGTATTGTGGCAGGCTATTGATATATAGACCTAAAGATCGACCTATCTGCCAAAACCAATCAATACAAATTGAAAACTTAAACCACAGAGCACAACCAACCAAAAAACTAATTAAGATTATAGCAGAACACACTTGGATTGGATGGTGCGGTGATCTTTGTGATGGCCAAACGAAGAGAGCAAAGCTCGCCGTTGGTGCAATCTAAATAATACATTTTGCAATAAGAAACAATAGCACATGAGTGTTAATTTATATCAGCAATTAAATAAACTGTGAGTACATAGATTACCCCATCTCTCCCGGAGTTCAAAATAACAGGCATTGTAGGGAGTCACACGTAGCTGGAAAAACATATTCATTCCCAGCTAGCTCCTCAAGACATTTTGTGTTCATTTACAGTAACAGAAACATTTGTATAAAAACTTAAACACGTATAGTGAAAGGTAAACATACCTCATCAAGACCCAACTCAGCTGCATTACAGAAGCGGAAAGCTTCTTCAGGAATTGTTTGAGACGGGTTGGTTAACTCATAGAAACACGTTGGCGCATTGAAACGAATGACCAGGAAGGAGTCAGTAAGCATGAACTTCTGAGCACACGGGGCCACATCAAACCCATAAAGATAATACATCATCCCAGCGGTGAGCATAGGCCGGAAGGATGGAAGACGATCATGATTGATTTTCGCCGGCATAATGGTCCCCTGTGTAATAGCAAGCATATATCAGAATCAGATACGAATATTGAAAACGCATAAACAGCCTACGATGGTAAAATAAAATTAAAATTGTTTGCGCAACTTTAAGGGGAAAAAACAGAATGAGATTTATCAAGTAAAAAGAATTGAAGACCCCAACATGACTTACATCCGACGACAAATACAAAGCTAAAAACGGATCTTAAGAAATCATAAAGGATAGCAGAGATAGGAATCCCATATATAGAAACAGAGACGAATATTGAGAACTTTTTTTCTTTTTAAATAAAAAACTTAGCAGCCAAAGGAATCTCGATACAGATCTAGAAACAGATAAGAACTCATAAAGGTAGCAGATTTAGGGTTCGTACGTTTCCATCAATTAGTAGCAGATCAATGAAGGTAATCTCAACCCCATGCCTCAGACGTCGTCCCTCACGGAACCGGAGAAGCCGTGTCTGAACTCCGGGTGAGCACCTGCCGATGGTCAAGTCAGAGAAGAAAACGTTTGAAATGGTCATTGTGGAAGGTC
Organism: Eruca vesicaria subsp. sativa; assembly: GCA_932364175.1. Lineage (NCBI taxonomy): Eukaryota > Viridiplantae > Streptophyta > Magnoliopsida > Brassicales > Brassicaceae > Eruca > Eruca vesicaria. The sequence continues at coordinate 59,059 of CAKOAT010797376.1, read as the reverse complement.
GTGGTGAAAAGTATGCGAAAGGGATGGACTTACATGCTTTTATCCGTATAAGAACATTGATGCTCACCTTCAACATTTACTCCGCGGTTTCAGAAACCTGAAGAAGAGGACACAAAGCATCGTCGCCTGTTTCTGTGTGAAGAGAGCAGGGCTACAAGAAAAAAAAAACAGAAAGAAGGCCCAGACGAATTTGGCCCAAACCACTTGCTGACGTGGCCTTTCCAGGCTTGCATCCGACGTGGACACTCTCAGGAGGAGAGATGCTCTTCTTTATATAATAGATATCCAGAGAACCCATGTTCACGCCAAGCAAAGGAGTCAATGACTGTATATATAATAACTTTGGTGTTGTGAGCAAACATGACCTGATTTCCAATCAGAAAAAAATACCTTAAACGGGAACTGTAATTGTGTAAAATATAGATATGGTCATATATTCACATGGTTACTAAACTCCCTAGCTAAGGGGTGGGCTCTTCTGATTTATCATTTTCAAACCTTATCTACGGTAGGGTAATACACCACAACAGATCTCCTTTAACTCCCATTTAAGAAATATATATTGACTGCTAACAGGAAAAAAACTCTGATAAATAAAAATATGCATCATAACAAAGCTGGCATCCGAAACAATGGAGTGAAGAAAGTGTGATCTAAAAAGAAACTAACCTCGGCAGTATCACCATTCACCACTGTCCTTCCAGCAACCGGAACTATTCCCAAACTATTCTCATCTATTTGCCACATATGTATATGTTCTTATCATCTTCGACCTTGCTACAACTAAATCTTCACTTAAAAAAAAAACAGAACGTCAACACACCAAAGGAAAAGAAGAAAGAAAAAAAAATTTTCTAGGTAGATAATTTCATTTAAAAGCTACTCACTAATGACATTCCCAAATACGATTTCTAAATATGCACACCAGTTTAAACAATGAACTCGATGTCGAACAGCAGATCACATGCTCTCGATACATTCTACAAAAATAACAACGCTGAATAACTGCATAACCTTAGATCAAAAGTAAAAATGGCAAATCACTACGTGGAAGGCACTTCACACCTACCAAGAAAACAAAAAAAAAGATTATACGGAAGTGACTTCCTGTCTCGCCTCTGTTTCTCTTCAAAGCTTGGGCTTGTTTGTTGTCTCTGTCGTGATCTCCATGCTCTCAGACTCTACAGATGAGACTCCACCAATGCTCCAAAGAATCAGTCAGTCTGAGAAAACAACATATATTCCTTCCTCATCTTCCGTCGGTGTGTTGAAGCTGTTCATAGTCGCTGACAACAAACAATCGAGTATTGGGGTCTATCGAAGTAGACCTATTTCGAACATTTTTCATCTCATCAATGACTCGAAGATCAAACATGAAACAGCTAATAAGATTCATGTTTATGAGTTGGTGAGAAGAAGAACAGAGTTCTTGCCGCATAAGCTCATTTCCTCCCTACATCAAATCTGATCCTTGATGCTCCACGATTTTGCTCTCTCGGGTCATTCCATAGATTTCTTGCACGTAAACCTGATTCTAGTCTTTCCATTGGATTAAATACAGCCCTGAGAAAACCAACAAAACCAATGTGAGAGACAAAGCAAGCTTTAACATTACAGATGCATGCTCATTTTTTTCCATAAAAACCAAATTCAGAATCAAAATTTTTCTTAAGATTAATTTATGTTTCATACATATATATTGTTAAAATTGGTTCAAGTGTAAGAATCGAAATTTGGAACAACTCTTCCTCAAACAATGACCAACGATTCATATCAAATCCAATCACCAAATGCATAAACTGAGAGGATCTTACCATCAAGCCTTTCCAATGGTTTGTGAGCTTCATATACTTAAAGTGAACAAAAGCAAAGCCACACGAAACCCAGTCCTAAAACGACAAACAACATGCATCAAAGAGAAACAATAAATGAGTCAATTACAAAGACATGAGCTACAGTTCTCACTAACCTTCAATCTCTGAGAATAAAGATCATATGCAGTCGTACCTACACAACACATAAGAAAACCATAAGTTTCTCAAAAAAAAAAAAGATAACAGTGAGCAGGGAGAAGAGCTTGACATTCTAATTCCTAAAGATGAAGAATAGAAATATTGAGATGAATGTAATGATGGTCGATGCGTTTTGATTCCCAACGCAACTCGGGAGGCGATACGTCGACGGCGCAGGATCGTGAAGGAGACGGGAGAGCAGAGGATCCGCCTTTAACCTAATCAAACCCTGTATAAAATAATTTGGGCTTCTTGTTACATTGATTATGTAAACGGATAAGCCCGGGGGATAGATGGTTTAATGAGGCGCACCGTTTTGGACGAAAGGGACACCTGTCGCTCGCTGGTCAACCCATTTAATGATGTCATTTTGTGACGTGGGTTGAGGAAAAGAGAGTAGAACTCTACTTTATAGTATAAGATTAATGATTTGAATATGAAAGAATTGATAAAAAACATTGTATAGCATCTACTCTTTTTGTTAAATTTAAATTGTGAAAATAAATTAAACAATAACATTAACTATATAACAAAAAAATTGGAATTTTTTATATATGTTATATTTTGAATTTTTAAAAACGACTATAAAATAATAAAATTTTTAAAACTTTCACATATAATATTTTTGATTAATAGTTTAATTTTTTTTGTTATAGCACGATACAAACAATTATATAATTAATGAGTAAGAAATATCATTTAATAGATATTTAAATTAGATGTATATATATAGTAGACCTGTATGGTTCCTCTTATGGTATACATGGGTGCTCGGGTTTGCTATATGGGAAGACATAAGGAGACATCTCCGTATGTTTTGGCTCACCTGGGAAAATGAGGAGATTGAGATGGTTATCTTGGCGATGGGACGATCATCTGTATCTCTTATTCAGAAGGTTTTGGTTTTGGTCTCATTAAACTAAGGACAGTATTACCTAATCTATCTTGAAAAACAACAAGAAATAAGTAGAGTCTTATTACGCACGACTGCGATTGGGACAAAACTTCATGGTGGAAGTAGGTTTCAGTGGGAAGAAATATTGGAACATATTTGGGCCATAATCATACTTTGGTGTCCACGCACAATGTGTTGGTGGATTTATAATCTTGAAGCCATTTTTCTACTCTATGATTCCTTTGTCTTACTAAGAAAAGAGGCTGCTTATGGTTCACTGGTTTATCTACTGGAGGCTTTAAATTGACCCTTTTATCATATGTGTCAAGGATCATACGTAGGATTAGATTTTGGTTCATAATATTTTATCCTTCTTTTGCTGCTTACGATGGAACATACCTTTACTATTTCTAGCTTGGGGGTCAACAAAGAGAGTTAATGGTTGTAAATATTTTTATAGTATGGTGGATTATTGGTTTAAGAGGACACTGATATAGCTTTGAAAAAAAAAAAAAATTCTTATGAGAGTTCTTAGTTGGAATTCCCGTGGAATGGGAAGCAAATGGACAATAAGCTATCTAAGGGAAATATGGCATAAACATAGAATATACTTTTTATCTTCTGAAACAAAGCAAGACTTTGAATTTGTTCAAGATTTTCAAGCACATCTCGGATATGATAATCTGGTTACGGTGGATCCAAATGGCAGGAGTGGGGGACTAGCGCTTTTTTTATAATAATGAGTACCAGTTAAAAATTCTTTCCTCTAGCAATCGGATGATAGATGTGAAAGCAGTGGCCCTTGGTAAACGGGTTTTGTTAACCTTTGTTTATGGCAATCCGGACCAAAATTTGAGTGAACAAGTATGGAAAAGACTAACAAGATATGGATTATCGAGATCAGAACCTTGGTTTATCATTAGAGATCTAAACGAGATCACGGGAAATCCTGAGAAAGAAGGTGGGGCTGTGCGACGACCAGATTCTTTTATTCCTTTCAACAATATGATTCGGAATAGTGGATTATTAGAATTCCCGGCTAGGGGAAATAAGATGTCATGGTAAGGGAGGAGAGGAAAAGGAAAAGGGGCAGTGATGGTTAGATGTCGATTCGATCGTGCTCCAACAAATGAAGATTGGCACAGTATTTTCCCCTGCTCTTACACGGAATATTTAGGAATGGTAGCGTCTGATCATCACCCAGTAGTGGCGTATATGGAAAACAAAGTCCCTAGAAGGAAAGGACAGTTTTGGTTTGATAAAAGATGGATTGGACGGGATGGCTTTATGGAGTCCATTGCTGCAGGTTGGACAGAGAACAATGGGGGAGATACTGAAGATTTTGTTACAAAAAATAGCAATTGTCGTCATGAAATTTCTAGATGGCGGAAGAACAATCCACCATATGGGAAGGATAAAATAAATGAACTTCAGAAAGCCCTGGAGGAAGTTCAAACGGATGATACTTGATCTCAAGAGGAAATACTAGAGGTATCGAGGAAACTAAATAATACATACAAGGATGAGGAGGAGTATTGGCATCAGAAGAGTAGAAATATGTGGAACACAAACGGAGATCTCAACACCAAGTTTTATCATGCTCTAACAAAACAACGCCAAGTTCGTAATAGGATTGTGGGATTACATGATGCTAATGGAAACTGGATCACGGATGATAATGGTGTTGAAAAAGTGGCAGTAGATTATTTTGAGGAATTATTTAGTACCACTTCTTCATCAGAGTTTTGGGAGTTTTTAGAGAGATTAATTCATGTATCACTTCTCAGATGAATCAAAGGTTGTTACGGGTAGCGACCGAGGAAGAGGTACGACAAGCTTATTCATGATGTATCCTGAGAAGGCACCCGGACCGGATTGAATAACTGCTCTTTTCTTCCAACATGCGTGGCATATTATAAAAAAGGATCTCATGGATATGGTAAACAAGTTTTTAGTTTCAGGAGAGTTGGATTCAAGATTAAATATTACGGAATTGAGGCCCATAAGCCTATGTAATGTAGGGTACAAGATTATTTCGAAAGTCTTGTGCCAAAGATTGAAGCTATGTCTTCCCTTACTTATCTCGAAAACGCAGTCGGCATTTGTGGCAGGAAGGTTGATATCGGATAATATCGTTATCGCTCAGGAGATGTTTCATGGTCTTAGAACAAATAAAGCATGTCAAGGAAAATACATGACGATTAAAACGGACATGAGTAAGGCATATGATAAGATAGAATGGGCCTTTATTCAAGCACTTCTCTGCAAAATGGGTTTTGCTTCACATTGGATTAAGTTAATGATGGAGTGTATATCATCGCTCCAATATAGGGTGTTATTAAACGGTCAACCGCATGGACTCATTATTCCACACAGAGGCTTACGGCAGGGTGATCCATTATCGCCTTATCTATCCATTCTGTGTACCGAGGCTTTAATAGCAAAGATGAAAAAGGCTGAAAGAGAGAAGCAATTGACCAGTATGAAGGTTGCTAGAGCCTGCCCAGCCATTTCTGATTTACTATTTGCGGATGATAGTCTTTTCTTTTGCAAAGCGCAAAAAGAGGAGTGTCAAACCATTCTTAGGATACTCAAGGAGTACAAGGTTTTTTCAGGACAACTAATAAATTTTCAAAAATCATCAATCCAATTTGGGCATACGATTGAGGAAACTAGCCGTCAGGAACTACGTGATATACTGGGAATCCAAAATCTAGGAGGAATGAGATATTATTTGAGCTTACCTGAAAATATCGGAGGTTCAAAGATACAAGTTTTTAGTTTCATTCAGAATCGCTTGAATAATAAGGTTAATGGCTGGACGTTTAAGTTCTTTACTAAGGGAGGGAAGGAGGTGATTATCAAATCAGTGGTCACGACATTACTAAATCATGTGATGTCTTGTTACCGGCTACCCAAGACAACTACAAAGAAACTGACGAGTGCAGTAGCACAATTCTGGTGGAGTTCAGGAGGTAGTACGAAAGGTATGCATTGGAAATCGTGGGATAAAGTATGTTTAGAAGAGGATGAAGGTGGATTAGGTTTTAAAGACCTCACGGATTTCAACACTGCCATGCTAGGCAAACAGTTATGGCGACTGATAGAGAAACCCAATACGTTGTTTTCTCGAGTCTTGAAAGGACGGTACTATAGGAATGCTTCACCTCCAGAACCGATTCAATCATATTCCCCGTGATATGGCTGGCGGAGTATTGTTTCTGCTAGAACTCTGGTTCACAAAGGACTAATTAAGCGGGTGGGATCAGGGTCTTCTATCTCTGTATGGAACGATCCCTGGATCCCATCCACTCGCCCGGGACCAGCAAATAAAAACCATCATAACAGTTACCCTGAACTTACAGTTGATTCCCTCATTGATTCAACTTCGCGAACTTGAATTCACAGGCTATTCGGATGTTAGTAGATCCTCAGGATCTAAAGATTATTGAGAGTATACCTCTGAGTAGGACTCAAATGGGAGATAGCGATGGATCGCATTTCACCAAGAATGGGAAATACACAGTCAAATCAGGATATCAAGTTGAATGGGTTTATCCTGGTAGGGACAAACAACCTACAATGCTAGGACCTATAGTGGATAGCCTGAAAGCTTATTGTTGGAATGTTTGGTGCCCACCAAAAATGAAACATTTTCTATGGCAATTGGTATCAGGGTGCATAGCAGTTAGGAAAAATTTAAAAGCGCGAGGATTACAAGAGGATATATGCTGTGACAGACGTGGTGCTTCAGAGGAATCGATAAATTATGTATTTTTTGGATGTCCTCCAGATCGTCAGGTTTGGGCCCTCTCAAAGATCCCTTTGAACCTGGTGAATTTTCCCACTGACTCTTCACAAATTTGGATCATCTATTCTGGAGAGTTACTCCGGCAATGGAAGACCACCAATTTACATGGATTCTATGGTACATCTGGAAAGGAAGGAATAACAAGGTTTTCAGTAATATTGATGTAGATCCTCGGGACACACTTAAACTTGCAGAAACAAAATCAACACTTTGGGATGAAGCACAGGTTATCAAAACTCAGAGAAGAGGATAACATGTAGAGGTCTTAACCCTCCCGCCGATTCCCAGACGCTGGTGTTTTATCTGATTCTGACTGGTAGCCAACGACCCTGGTCTCCTCCGATCGGATACCAGTGTGTCTACAAGTCTTTTTTCCAGCGGGATACCAAGCTCTGGTTCCCGATCCCACAACTCGTACGCTCGTCGGAATTTGGCTATAAGCCAGTTCGTAAATGGTGCATTCCGCATGGCCGTCGCATTAATGGTGATGGCTGCCGAGATCGGAATTTTGACTATGCCCTCGGGCATTCGAGGGGTTGACTTCAATCAAGCCTCTGAAGTATGATTTTCTCTTGGTGAAAATGAGACCGATTTACAACATTATCACGGGCCACCCGTCAAAGACTTCGAATTGGCAGCGCTACTACGTCTTCGTCAAGTCGAATGAGTACTCATTTGTTGACACTCCGAGTAACGGGTCTCTAGTACTATGGAACTGGCGCGCCAGTAGATAGCTATTCTTTATTCGTGAATGATTTCCATTTTCTAAATCTTTTTCCTTCTTGATGCAGTGGAACATCCGTAATTGAACGGAGTCCCAGGATCCTTCTACGAGAACAATCAAGCATTGGTCAAACTCGGAAATCGCAGCTGGCCTGATATAAGCGAAGAAAGAGTGCGTTGTTTTCTAGATCGTATTGATAATGGTAAGGCGCCAAGTCTCACACATTTCCTTCTCTCCCTTTTTGTTAATTCTCAAACTCGTTATCTTCCGTGCAGGTGAGTGGGCTTCAAGGCTTCCGTGTGTGGCTCGGACCAGCAAGAAACGATCAACGGTCTTCTCGAGAAAGGAGCAAAAGATCATAAACAAGGCATTGAGGATGAGGGGGGTGCCAGACCTGTCAGTTGAAGTTGAGGCTGACGAGGAGTCGGCAGGAGGACTCATGAACATTCTGGATGAGTTTAACCTGGATGGGTCTGACCCCGTGGAACCCACGGCTCCGTCTGTCGGTGAGACTTCCAAGACGGGGCTGATAGATCCTCCGGGAGGGAGCAACAAACGGTCTGGATCTGACGGTTTGTCTAAAGGGGAGAGGACTAATGATCCTTCGGTTGCCGAAGAACAGCAGATCTCCAAACTGCCTGCTAAGAAAAGGAGAAAGAAGAAGAAGGCGTCTGCTGAGAAGTCGGCGGATGGGGAGTCTGGTTCAGGGGCAAGGAATGTCCCGGTTCTTAGGGATGAGTCAGAGATTCGCTTTTTCGGAGAAAGGGTGACGACCATGGACCAAGTAGATGAAGATCTTCCCCTGGGTCCCTCGGCTGGGCCTACAGATGCTTCCCTTAAGCTTCCATCAAAGGAGAAGCAGAAGAATAAAAAGAAGACGAAGGTTAACTCAGAGCCTAAAGCGAATCCTTCAGAGGATTCTGGTCCTCTGGTTCCGGGGCTCGAAGCTTCGGTGTGTTTTGTCGGAGAAACCGATCACTCGGAAGTTGAAGACGGTCTTTTCCAACAAGGCTCACTTCTCGTACGATGAAGCTTCCCCTCTGATTAGAAACGGGCCGAAGTGTGCAGATCTCGTCTGTCAGATCAAGGGAGGCCCTCGCGATCTTCCAGCTATTGATCAGCTCATCTTAAAAAACGCTTACACGGACTTATCGCTAACGGTGAGTGTCACCTCTTGACTTCTTTCCTTCATTTCTCAGCATAATCTCGCGTAGATGGTTTTCTAACCCCCTTCTCCTGGAACGTTTGCCAATTTCACAGGCTGAAGGTAGTGTGAACTTCCTCGTGGAGAAGTACGATTCCGAGCTTAAGAGGACGTATTCCGATCTGGGTAAAGCTCAGGAGAAAGCCAAGGCATGGAAAAAAACGGATCTGTTCGTTGAAACCTTCTCTCGGACAAGCTGAGACCGAATGGGATAATGCTGCTCGCCGGGCTGAAATCGAAACGATGAAGGCTGAAGATATTTCAGGTAGGCTAAGGTTCGTTAAGGCTGCGGCAGATAAATTCGAGGAAGAAAAGGCTGCTTTGTTGCTGGATAAGGCACGGCTCGAACGCGAGAAGATCAAACTCGCGGAGGCCCATGCAAAGGAAGCCGCTCGTGTGAGGGAATCCTGGGTCTTCGAAGTTACTCGCGAGCGGGTAAGGGTAGCTGCCACGATGTCTGCGAAGGCCAATGTTCGATTCGAGCGTGTCCGCAACCGAGAAAACTCCTTTGGGGCGTTTGATGATGCTCGGTGCATCACAGCCAAGGCTTCGGTACTCGGAGGTGTCTGGAGTTATTTCAGAAGAGGGGGGAACCGATCCCGCAGGAAAGGATCGACTATTTCCAGTGCAAGGAAACGAAGTGGCATGCGGAGGCAACTCGGCTAGACGTCGGGCCTCTCACTGATCAGGATCTATCACTGCCTCTGCTTGTTCTGGAATCTGTGTTCGTCAATGAGGCGTACTTGCTACTTTAGCGTCGGAGCTGGAGAAGGAGTTCCCCCAGAATCAGCAAGGGTCGAACCTGAACCTGATCGTTCCCGAGGAGGCTGCTTCTCTCCATACTCTGAATCGTTCTCTCGGTGCTCATTCTGGTGGTAACGTGGGTAATCAACCAGCCGATGGTACTGAGGCTAACACCGCCAAGGACGCGGCAAAAAGCCACGCGATCCCCTCGGGTTCTTATTAAGAGATCAATTACTCAGATTCGGGCGACTCCGGAAGTAAGAAGGCTTGCTTGGAAAGCGATAAGGCAAGACCTAATCCAGAAGGATTGGAGATTCCAGAGGAGAGGGACGAGGACGTGAACCAACGTGCTTTATCAAGCAACGTCCCTCAGCTCGCAGCTCGGACAGAAGATGATCAGGCCAAGGAGCAGGAATGATCTATTCGTGTTTTGTGTATCTCGGGACATGTTGTATCTTATTTTTTTTCACCCCGTTGGTAGGGTTTCGTTCTGTAATCAAGTTTTATGTTAATCACGTATTTGGTTTACTTTGATTTTAATCCATTTTCTTTACTGACCCGAAGTAATTTAGTTGCAAATAATTCAAGATTAACTTGGAAAAATTATCGATGTGTCGTTACTCCACTATTCGAAATAACCTGACGGATACTCGGCCGTGCGGCCCCGAACCCAGTTATTGAAGTTGGTTGGTAGGGACTCATACACTGCTCTGATCGCTCGATTTCGAATCCGATCAGGTGCAAGTGAGAGAAAATTGTTATGTGCTCGGACAATTAAGGTTTTTGATAAGTTGTAAAGTAGTTTCACCGAGTGTTTGGTCGGCCAACTCCTTACTCGGGAACTATTACGTGTTCAAAAATAACCGTCCTCCATTTGATGGTTATTGACCGTTCGAACAGGATGTTCTGGATACGTCTGATCAGGGCGTATCGGCGGGTGTTGGCGAGTACCCGTGTGCAGTCCGTCAAATAACTTAGTGAGGGCACGGGTATCAGGGGTGTCTCGGGCAAGACGATTTTATTTGGCGAGTTAAAGCGACCATTAGGTTTGCTTTGCTCGGAGATTTGGTTTGGGAGTTACAGCTGGACCGGTTAAGATTGCCTACGTACTTCGGGGGAGGATCAAGCCGTTCGTAGTGCATTTTGACTGAGTAGAAGTGACTTTGACAGTGCATATACTCGGCGAGTAAAAGTGGTTGGATAAGAGCTTTTTTTTTGTAGAAGAGGAAGGTAATGCGTTTACTCAGCATAGTAGCGACGGAGGTGCATGGAATTCCATGACCGTGGTACTTCCTTCCCGAACGAAGTTTCAAGTCGGTAAACTCTGGGTTTGATGACTTGAACGATTTGATACAGACCTTCCCAATTGGCTTCGAGTTTACCGGCGTTCAGTTCCTTTGTGTTTTCAAAGACTTTGCGCAAGACGAGGTAGCCCAATTCGAGGGGCCGCGAATGGACCTTCTTGTTGTAATAGCTTTCTATCTGATGATGGTAGTTTTGTATTCAGAGTAAGGCCTGATCTTGTCTTTCTTCAATTGCATCGAGGGCGTCGAGCAGTATTGCTTGATTGAGGTCGTCATGCTGTGGCATCTTGCTTCGGCGTAAGCTGCCAACATTGACCTCAGCGGGGGCCATCACTTCGACTCCGTATGCGAGTGTGAAAGGAGTGGTTTTAGTCGCCCCTCGGGGAGTTGTTCGGTGTGACCATAACACTTTGTCTAACTCGTCGGCGAAACATCCTTTCTTTAGGTTGAGTCTCTACTTGATGCCGTCGATGATCGTCTTGTTCGAAAACTCGGCCTGACCATTGCTCTGCGGGTAACACCGAGTCGATGTATTTAGGCGGATTCGCCATTTGTCGCATAATGCGCAGAAGTGCTGTGAAATGAAGTGAGAGCCATTGTCAGTCACGATATCGTAGGGTAAACCATGGCGACAGATGATGTTCCTTCATAGGAATTTTTGAACTTCTTTGTCGGTAATCCTAGCGTAAGCCTCGACCTCGATCCATTTCATGAAATAGTCGGTCAAGACTAGGATTAACGGCGTTGTCACGAACTCGGCATAGGGCCAAAGAGTAAAGAAGATTTGTCAAAGTTAATACATTGTCTTGAATTGTCCATATTTCTTGACCATTTTCATTATTTCTTCACATTCACGGGGTTCCGCCTTACAAAAGAACATGCTATCATCAGAAAAGAGAATGCGGAATACTGAAGGGCACGCATGCGTGATGCGCATCCCCGTTATCTTTCCTTGATTCTCTGCATGATTGAGAAGGATAACGAGCGCTTTCGTGCATTGAATTTAAATGAAAGGGGACAGAGGATCCCCCTGCCGCAGACCTCTCTCTGGGACAATATTTCCTCTTGGCTGGCCATTCATAAGGACTTTGTACTTTACTGATGTTACACAACGCTTTATCCAGGTTTTCCAGACTTCTAAGAAACTCATCTTTCTCATGGTGGCCTCGATGAAGAACCACTCCATTCTATCATACGCCTTGCCCATGTCTGTTTTAATGGCCATCCTCTTTTTGTGTCCACTCGGTTTTGTTCTTAAGGCATGGAACATCTTCTTCGCAATCATAATGTTGTCAGATATCTGTCTCCCTGCAACAAAGGCTGACTGGATTTCTGGAATCCTATATGGTAGAACCTTTTTTAATCTTTGGCATAGGACCTTAGAGATTATCTTGTAACTAACTTACATAAACTGATGGGGCGTATCTGGCTCATCTGGTTCGGCTTATCTAATTTCGAAATGAGATATATGTTGGTATCATTTAAACCAGAAGGCAACGTTCCTTCGAACATGAATTGATTAACCATAAGAGTTAGATCATCCTTTACAATATCCCAGAATTTCTTGTAGAATAGCGCAATCATTCCATCTGGCCCTAGGGCTTTCTCTGGATGCATTGCAAAAAGAGCCAATTTGACCTCCCATTCGGTGACCGGAGCTGTGAGATTTTCATTATCTGCTGGTGTAATGGTTGTAGAAACCTCAGATAGTGCTTCCTCTATATCCTCAGGATTTGATGATTGGAATATATAGTCTAAAATAACTTGTAGCAATGGCTACAAGTCATTCATCATCCTCTACAACATTCCCATTTTCATCCAGTAATTGTGTAATCATGTTCCTCGCTCTTCTCTTCTTCGTAAAGGCGTGAAAGAATTTAGTATTTATATCTCCTTCACTTAACAAGAATACCCTACACTTCTGCTTCCAAAACATCTCTTCCGCCTTAAGAGCGTCAGACAGTTCCTTTAAAGTTGCCGCAATCTCCTGTGTAGTGGCATCATCGTTTGAAGATAATTGATCCACCTTTTCTTTCAACTCCTCCACATTTTTCTCCGAATTCATATTATGTTGTCTTTTCCAGTCGCATAAGACTCGCCGGAAACTTGCAATATGCTCCATGATACTTGCATCTGGTGGGAGATTCGGTGATTTCCATCCCTCAAGTATGATTTTCCTGAGCTTCTTATTGTCCAGCCATCTCTTATCAAATTTGAACTTTTTTGTTCTTCTCGGTTTCTTTTTAAGAATGTCAGCTAAGATTGGACGATGATCCGTTCCCCAGAGCTTCATATACTGCACTTTGGAATGAGGGAACTTCTCATGCCAGTCCTCATTCCCAACAGCTCTGTCAAGGAAGACATCTAACAATAGTCCTCCCTGTTCTTTTTCCTACCCAGGATAGCATGTTCCAATACATGATCCCCATAAAATAATGTCATATGGACTTTTATCCCATCAATGAGTGCCTCAATCTCAATCATTTGTTATTCGAAAATAAAACATTAACTTGAAATTCATCCATAGAAAATAAAGCTACACCTCCGCTGAGACCAAGTGGCTCAACGGTAAACAACCGATAAAATCCTAAGTCGGTCTGAATGTGTTGCAACAGCAGCCTCATATTCTTCGTCTCAGATAGAAACACAAGTCCTGGACGATGCTTATGACACATCTCCGTAAGGTGTCGAACTGTGAGGTCGTTTCCAATCCCCCGACAGTTCCAACTGATTGTCCTCATTGATGATGGGGGGATGGATTTTTGGAACCCATCAAAACATTATCCTCATTAGTACCATGTCCTGCCCTCTTAGACCTGTGACGAGAACCCCGTGACCACTCTCTCTCCCGATTTAAGAGAAGAAGATATGGTCGCTCTCATATGCGAAGAACCTCGATGGAGGAGCTCAGGTTTCTGGACTTTATTCCCCAGTGGGGAAATTTTCTTACTGCTGGTCTTAGAGGATTTCTGATCCCTTGGATATTTGTTGGTCCTAACCGAGGTCTAACCCTTAGTATACCGTGTTTTATCCTCCATCTCCTTAAGCTCATCTTCAAGTAGGTCATCGCTTGCCATCTTCTCATCGTCATCTCCGTCCTCTATTTGCATCTCCATACGGCTTAAAGCTCCAATGATTTGCTCATCACCAACCTCTTCAGAAGAATCATTTGTTGAGAATGCTAAAGGACGTGCAACACTCTTGCTCCTTAAAGTGACATTTTCCTCCATACTTGTTTTGAATGCTGGAGAAACAATAGTACTGGCCAGGAGCTTAACCTGTGTATCATCTCACTCGATAGCAGTGTCACTGTTATGTTGTTCCTTATCGTTCTCTTGCACAATGAGTTCTGTACCCACAAATTGTTCATAAGGAACCAAGTCACTGCTTGTCATCGAAGCATGTGGATCATTGCTCTAATGTTTTCTTGATTTTGCTCTCCATGTTAGAGTAGCAGTTCGTTTATAGGGTCCCTTGCGATGATCAGAGTTTCTGTGTCGCGTATAATCTGACTTAGCATCCCGCCCTCTCATTATCCGATCTGAATGGTGGTAAGCATGAATACCATTACCTTGTGATCGTGACTGATTAGAATCCTGCTCATTATATATCTTTCCATATCTGTTGATAGGTACATCAGTCATCTGGGAATGTGTTTCTTTGTTATCACTGATCCTTCCTGAAGTACTGCGGTTTGAACCAAGCAAAGGCTGATCCGTATTATTACCAATCCTCCGGTAGTCATTCTTGTGATTTTGAGAGTCCCCCATCCATGACTGGCGGTCCTGGAGTTTGCGAGGAAACTGTACACAATCAAAGATGGCACCTCTTTCGGTATCGCCACGGGAGCTAGGCACAAATGATGGGCAAAAACCCTTCTCATGCGTCATTAAGCCGAAAATGGTACAATGCTTAAAGAGCATATCATATTTACTCTCTATGGTAACCTCATCTCCCTCAGGGCTTTGGACCTTCCTCTTAAACTTTGTGGTCGCCTCGAGTCTATATCGAGTAACAGTCGACCCTCAGAGAGATTAACAATGTCCACATAGCCATGTCGACCTCCTATGTCCCTCAAATTTCTATCCGTCCATAAATCCAATGGCAGAGAGGTTGATCGGTTCATCATCGTCCTCGTAAAGAATTCCTTTCCCTTTTAAATTTGTAATATGGACAGATCTGGAGTGATCTTGCGGCCCCATACCGTGATACAAAACCCTTGAAAGCCGCAGCGAAGCAGTCTCTGAAAACAAAGGTTCTAGATGTTGTGAAAGTCGACAGTTCTAGTGGAGCAGTAAAAGCTTGTTGATTGGTACACTACAAGGATCGAGCTCAAAGAGAATCAACGGAAGCTTAATTGTTTTATGGAGAAGAATCGTTGCATGGAGAGAACGCCAGGATGGTGGAGACGATGATGTTGCAGATGATGTTCAGACGATCCGTAGAGAAGGTGAGAACAAACCGTGATGCCGATACTGATGATCTAGTATCAAAGGATACAAGATCAGATGAAGATCGTTATCCCAAAGAGAATCACAATCTAGAGATCGCCATTTTTCGCCTCTCTCGCCGCTAGGGTTTTCGCCGCAGTTGTCTTATACTAAACATCTATTGTTAGTTATCAAATTGTTTTGTTTTGTTTTGATATCAAAAACTTATTATATTATTCAAATTTGAGATAGTCAAAGAAGCCATAGAGGAATAGAAAACCAAAATATGCTAATCCATATGAAAATCTTAAGCTGTCCTAGCTAAATAATCGGCAACGTTGTTTTGTCTTCTTGGAATATAAGAAATCTTATTGCGGGATCGTCTTTGAAGTGACTCTATCATTTTCAGTCTGGTTTAGAAAGATGGCCATGCTTTAGGATATCAAGTCTAGAACATACTATTTAATACATGAATAAGTATTTTGAAATCCGACAAAAATTAAACGGGTTACATACTTTGATAATTACAAATCCAAGAAGCAGAGACCATTACATGAAAGGTATAATAATTCTATTAATCTCCTTATCCGTGTCTTTTTTTGTGTGGACTGTATGACCTTGGTAATCATTGATTTGCTGAATCAAATATTCGATCATAGTCTTTTCCCAAGATCTTCAACTTGAGCTAACACCGTACTCACTTGTTGATCAATTTTAAATTGATTTTGTGTTGGGAACTCCGAAACAGGATTGCCGGACAAAGAAGAAATATCTTTGATATCCCCGACCTCCATCTCATCAATCTCCTTGTCATATCATACATGGATTCGTCTCGAACTAGCTGCTCCAATACTTCTTTCAGAACTCGCAGGCCTTTCACAATCAGATTCTCAAAACACTTTTCTTGTACGTTGAACATGGCTAGATAGGAACATTTTCTGGTCTGTGGCTTCTTGATCGGCCATGTACTTGCAAAATTTATCAAGACGAGCAATACATTTAGCTCTCATTTCGGCCTCCACGCGTTGTTTTACAAATACAACTTCTAGCTATCGAGAGACCTTCTCAGTCAATCTTTTCTTTCTCTAAATTCTGCACAAGGGCAGCGTTCTCAACCTCCAATTTCTTCATAGCTACCTTACAAGCGTTTAGCGCTTTCCCAAATTTCGCAAGCTTTTTCATCGTTGTCTTGGTTATCCTAGCCACAACCTTTTCAGATTTCTCAAAAAAGGCTTGCAATTCGGTTTTGGCCTTGTGAAATTTGTTATTTTTTGTTATTGATGGTCTCTTCAGCTTTATGTAGCTCAACAAATCTAGTGTTGTAATAATTGTTAACTATGAAGATTATTTAGTTTTCTCTACCCATTTTACAATGTATAGATGACACATAGTCAATTTAGTAATCTAATTATATAAAGTAGATTTTTTATCACTCATGTATATCCAAATCATCAAATAGAGACATTGAGTGTGACATGTGTCAGGTTATCATATTTTTTTCTTTTTTTTTTCTTCGTTATTAGTGTCAACTAAATTATAACACAAATTAATTAGATCTTTACATGATTATTAATTTGATCGGAACGTCTTTCGCTTCGTCTCAATCCGTCTTACCGTTGGAGTTTTATGATAACAATTGTAAAAGGTTTGTTTTTCGTAAAACTTTGAGTAACTCGGTGATTCTCAATCCGTCTTACAATTTTCGAAACAAAGCCCACAAATGGCTTCTTCTCCATTAGTTGGTGAGAGAGGTCTGTACCGAATCGCCGCCTTAAAACAGTTCCACAAGATATGACTGCATGTGAAGATTTATATCCTATCGACTGGAGTTCTTTTAATTTCACCGGTCAGACTCCAACACCGTTACGTAATTTATTTGCATTCAAGTGTTGTCATTAACACTATCACCACACCATCTTCCCATTCCTCACATGATCTCTCATAAATACATCCCCTCATTCTTTCCATTGTGTGATTCTACATCTATAAATATGTAAGTTTTATTAGACACAAAGCATTCCACAGCGGTAGTTGAAAGACCTCCTTAGTAGTATACAAGATAGATGGGTCAATCCACTTATCACCAAATTTTTTTTTAGGTTGGAAGCCCATCTAGCTTATCATGGTATCAGATTCCACGATCCACGCAGTCCAACCCGATCCTCATCGATTTGGCCCAAAGATGGCCCATCGATCATTTCTCGAACATTCCTAGATTGACTCTCAAATAATCATCATCTCAAGGGGGCGTATTAGACACAAAGGATCTCACATCGGTAGTTGAAAGATATCCTTAATAGTATATAAGATAGATGGTCAGTCCACTTATCATCAATTGATTTTAATAAAATATTAAAAAAATTTTAGCTTATTGAAAAGGTTTATAATGACATATATAAAGATTTAAAAATGTTTTGAAAAGTATTTTTTTAAATGACTTAACTATTTAAAATACAAAAAATATATTTTATATAAAACATTTTATTTAACATAACAAAAAACTAATAGGGAAACTTTACTTTTACCTAACTTTTGGTACCATATTCATGTTTACCTTCATTAGATGAACTTTTTCACATATACTAAACATGAAGTTTCATTAAAATGCAAAACTCTTATATTCTTATTTTAATATAACTTTATTTTCTTGTTTTTATTTATATGTTTTCTAATCCAATTTTTTATAATTGTTTTGGATTTTTTTGCATTTATTTTTTCAAATTTTATATTTTCAAATATATGTATTTTCCATTTTTTATCTTTAAAATAATTATATATATATAAACAAGGGTTACTAACACATCATATATAAGTTAAATGCTAAACTAGCAAACTGTGAAAAAATACAAAATTAAAATAAAGTTAAAAGTGTTTTGTAAAATAACATTAGTTTTTAATATTGTTGTATAACACTTTTAAAAAATAAAAATAAAAATATTCATAATAATAAAAATATAAGATATAAATTTTTTTCCATATCTGAAAATGATTTTATATTTTATATTTTTCATAATATAATTTATCTTGTGATGTTAGATATAAACATAAAGCTCATTGATGTTAGCATCCATATTATATTCTTAGTTGAATCTGCATTTCTTTACTTTGCATGGTCAGCAATGTAGTGGTCGATATTAAGATAGCTGACAATCATTTTTCCATTTATTTAAGAATTCAAAAGGAAAAAAAAAACATTAAATAAACATATAATACACATAAAGGGTAGATTAGATATCATAGAGTTATTCTTTCGAATAATCTAAACTTGGTTTAAGAATATAGATTGTTAACAAAACTACAGATGTAAGTTGAACGGGTTTTACAAAAACAAGATGTAAATCATCCTAACATAAATGGATTTTAACGAGATGTGTGTTAAAAAGGTGTAACGACCCATTTCTGGCCCATCGTATTTTGGTCCGCCAAGGCCCATGTCAATTCCCGAAAGCTCATTGCTTGGTCTATAAGTACCCAACTCCCAGGCCATCAGATTATTTTCTGCAACCAAAAGAAAAATTAGAGAGAGAGAGAAAGAATCCAAGGTGAAGATGATGGGAATTGTGTAGATACTGAGCCACCACCGGAGCTCGCCACGACCACCGCACACCAAGCCCACGACGAGCTCATCACCACTGCTCACCATAGTGAGAAATTACCAAACAACACCGTCTCATTAGTTTAGTTTCACGCCGTTCAATAAATCTTTGATATCTCCCTAACAGTTGAAAATCTCGTGCATGCAAGGCCACAATCGTGCTCCACTCGTTGAGACGAAGTCGTAGCCGTCGACCACGCGTCAATCAAAGCCCCGGACAAAGCCGCACGCGCCGCCTGAAGATTTGCTGTGTGCGCACGTGTGTTTCACACGCCACCACCAGACCACCGCTGGCCGCCACATCGCTGCTGCCGGGCCACCGTCAGACCACAGCAGTGCCACCACATCGCCGCTGCCGGACTACCATCAGACCGCCACCTCTCCGCAGCCGAACCATAGTGTCCGCCCCTACCAGTGGTGACTTGGTCGAGTTGACTCGGTGAGTCAACTTGGCAACCAGTTGGTTTGAGTGGTATGATTTAATTTCGATTTGGTTAAGGTAAACAAGTCGGTTAAAATCAGTTATATTTCGGTTAAGATAAACCGGTTGATTTAATTAGTTAATTTTGGTTAAAGTAAATCAGATGGTCCAATTGAAATCAAACCCGGTTAAGGATAATCAATTGGTTCAATTCGATTTGAATCTGGTCAAGGATTGACCAGCTTGGGTCAGAATTGACCAGCAGGTTGACTTTTGACCAGCAGGTTGACTTTTTTTTGTAGAGACCCGTTTTTGAACGTTCGAATGGCTTTCTGACTCAAAATTATGATCTGATTTTTGATTTGGTATTTGAGCACCTGGAGTTCATAGATACCATTTTCCCATTTGCTAAGGTGAGGGTCTATTCTCGAACTTCTCGTACGTGGTTTAGGATTTTGAATAATATATTTTATTTTTAGTATGTTCCGTGTGCGTGAATTAAGTCAGTAAACCGAAATGAGGGTGTCTGATTGGTGTCTCTATGGTTAGTTGTTTAAACCGAAATGAGGGTGTCAGCTGGTTCAACATTGATTGTTTCACTTAATGTAAATTTTTAGTTAGAATTGTTTGGGACGGGTATAGAGATGTAATTCTGTATGGTCGGGTATATGGGGGATACAGACGGCGGCAGTCGACCGGCCGCGTCGTACGTAGTCTGTTATTGTCGATATATAACCTTTGGGGCGGTGTTACTGAGCACTATCCCAGCGCTTTTTGTCTGTTAGTGGGCAGCGAGTGCGCACCTCGCTAGGGCCATTGTTTGTTGTTTGGCTACTTTAGTTACCGTGCTTGATATGTATTAGAATTAATTTATATTTATTCGGAGTGCTATGTCTGGGTCCACGGACTTCGGAGTAGCATCCCATACTTCACTGAGTGACTCTCTAGTCGCTTACCCCTCTTTTTTCCCCATTTCAGGTGGGACAAATAACCATGTGATATTTGGAAGGACTTGGTGCTATTGGGATTTTTATTCGGATTTAATTTGTTCTTGGGTGAGTGTAATTGGGCTTATGGGCTTCTATGTTATGAGATATTGTTGGTTGCCCGTCGTCCTTAGAGAGAGGAAGATGGATGTCATATTTTTATATGATGACGTGTCCAGGATGACATGATGTACTCCAGATAGGATAAGATGGGTGTTACATTTTTGGTATCAGAGCGGGGCCTATCCCGGGATGGCGGTCAAGGGATTCAGTTTTCAACATTTTCTAAAAATTAAATAAATAATATATATAATAATAAAACGGGTATTTGAAAATTCTTCTAGCACCATTTTTTTCCAGTAACAACTAACCTCAATTGTCTCTTTTCAGGACGATGAGTAAAATCATCGTCATTCGCCTTTCGGTTAACAGAGGTCTACCAAATGTTCAGCAGAGATGTGATGTTGCAGTCTTGTCAGAATTCTCAGAGGTTTATCGGTTTCTTCATTCATTTTACTATGTTATTCAAGAGTGGATATGTGACGTTTTTGCCATCAACCAATTTCAAGCCATCGCTCCACGAGTTTATGTGATGTGATTTTTAAGCCATGGGTTGGCGTGTGTTATTTTTGTGTACGAGTATATTGACTATTTTGGAGATATGCTTGGTTTGTAAACTCGTGGAGATCGCTTTTGAAATTAGGGTACAGCATCTTGCGTTGTGGTTATATTGGAGTTACATTTTGCATGTTTGCCGGTTTTTGGTTATGTTGACAGTTCAAGAGATGTGTCAGCTCGGAAAGCTGGCATAAGATGTGGAGAGCTGTTAGTATGGAGCTAAATTTTACGGTGTCAATTTTGAGATAGATTGATTGTCACTACATCAAGAAGTATTGAGTTGCTGAGGGAAATGGTTTATATTCTCGGAGGAGATGAGAGTTTTATTGCTTCCACACTACATGTTGAGGAGTTATTGGACAGAAGAGCAAGTGGATTTTTGGAGATCATTTGACGGTTAAGGATGATAGACAGCATGAGCTGCCAGTTATTGCAGCTTATAATGATGTATTTTGAGACCTATAGAAGGGTCACCGTAAGATAGAGGACACGTTCATACGATTTAGTTGGAATCTAAGGTACCATCGGTTTTACGAATTCCATACCGATTAGAGCCAGCAGAGATGGCCGAGATGAAGAGACAGATAGAATATTGATTTAACATCGGAGTATCACCCGATCGCCATACGGAGGTGGATGTGCGGAAAGAAAACCTTCTATACACGTTATGGGCATTATGAGTTTGTAGTAAGAAATTTTGTACTGACGAACGCAGCGGCAGTGTTCATGAAGTGTATGAATGTTGTGTTCTACGAGTATTTGATTAAGTGCGTAATCGTTTTCATCAAAGATATCCTAGTCTATTTTTGGAGTAGAGAAGAGAATGCAGAGCATTTGCGGAATGTAATGGGTAATCTGAGAAGGTATCAGATGTTTTATAAGTTGAGCAAGTGTTGCTTCTGGCAGAGGAGGATTTAATTTTTTGAGGCACGTGGTTTCAAAAGCAGAATTTGCTGTAGATCCGGAAAATATTATTTGAATCCCAGAGTGGTCGACACCTAAGAATGTTGCTACAGAGATCTGTAGTATTGGTGAGTTTGCTACAAGGAGGTTCGTTATTTTCAAAATTTTACTTGGATCTAGAGTACCATCAGATTACTATAGCTGGGAAATATTTAATGACTACAGTTTCACATATAACATGGATATTATGAGTTTGTAACAATATTATTGGATTGAAGAATGCACGAATAGCATTCATGAAACTTAAGAATAAGTTCTTTTGCGAGTACTTGGCTAAGTGTGTGGTCGTATTCATCAACGGCAACCTGGATATTGTTGTAGTAGAGAGATGTAAGATGAACATTGGTGGATTATGTATTTAATAAAAGAAGATCAGACCATTGCATAATCAGCGAGTCAAATGAAGAATATGAATATGGAGCATTTTGGAATGGAAGTTAAAGATTTTGGAGTGTTAACCAAAGTTGCCTTTTATATTGACTATGGAGTATCTACTGGAGATGCATTAGTGTTGTAGGAGAAAGTACGATTTAGTAACTTTGGACTTGACATACCTACCTTGAAGATTTACTAAAGATGACATTTCAGAAGAAAACCTGACCACAGCGTCTCTGGGTACGATGTGTGTAGAGAGTCACAGCATGTATCGTGTCGTCGCTTACATCAAATTAAAAGATTTAGTGGAAAAGCTACTGAGCTGGTTACCGAGTTGTCCCCGTTATCATCTCCGCCATATTGGAAAGTATATTAAGATTATGTTTGTGGTCAGTTGAGGCATATTTCAAGTTAAAATATCATTTGCACGATTTGAGAGTTAGCATCAGTTGTATTTGCGTTAAGAGTTTGGAGATCATAATTTTATGGGACAGAAGTTCAAATTCCTTGGGATCATCAGATTATGAAATGTAGGTTCATTCGTTAGAACTTGTACTTGAGGCCGTGCAGGTGGATTGAGTTAGGGGCAGTCTACAGTTTGGATATCACCTATCATTTGATAAGGACAACCAAGTGAAAAATGTCTTAAGTAAACACATGAGCGATATCTCAGGAACTAGGGAGGTTCAAGAGCGTACATGAACACTTTCAAGCCTCAGATTATGTGCAGGTCAGTAGAGGAGGTTACAGTCGGTCTATGAGTATTGGGGCATGCAAATTTACTATGGAGAATACACCAAGCTCAAAATAGCGATATGGATCTGGTTAGGTGGATCGAGAGTTTTGTATATCATACAGTTTCGAGCAGGATGTTCTTGTACAGAGATCGAGTTGGTGTGTCGGATGACGAGCTGTTAAGAAAAAGGAGTTTACAGGAAACACATTATTCAGGTTTCTCTATCAACCCGGAAAACACCTAAGAGTACAAGATATGAAGTGTTACTATCATTAGACTAGTTTGAAAAAGATTGTAGCTTTGCGTCGCAGCATCAGATGGTTATGTTTGAGGACCAGGTACCTCTCAGGTTATAGCTGAATTTGCTTTTGCCAAAGAGGAAATGAAACCTGGCAATCATGGATATTGTTACTGGATTGTCAATCATGTGGATATGATATCATATGAGGGATTGTGGATGTATTCACTAAACCAATTCTTTTCCAAATAATTTTGAAGGCAGTTGGAGCTGATCAGTTGGGGAAGACACACATGAGGGAGATTATGATGTTGCATGAAGCTCTTGCGAGCATTGTATCAGATCATGCATAAGGTTCACGTCTACATTTGGAGAGTCCTTCAGAAGTCGCTTGGAACAAAGATCTATAAGAGTGCTATTTCTCTCCAGAGACTTACGGTCAGTTAGAGATGATCATTCATACTTTTGAGGATATGTCCAGAGATGGTGTCTTATAGTAGAAAGAAAGTTAGGGAAACATCTACTTCTAGCATAATGACAACTAGCAGCTATCATTTAAGTACTGAGATCACACCATATGAAGCTTTTTCTGATACGTCTTAGCATACACTACTTTCCTAGACAAAAGTGGGGGAGCAACGAGTTATAGAACCATGAGTGGTTCCAGAGACGGTAGAGCAAATTGACATGGTCAAAGTTGGCTTTGGAAAACCCATGACCCTCAGAGGACTATACACTACTTTCCTAGACAAAAGTGGGGGGGGGGAGCAACGAGTTATAGAACCATGACTGGTTCCAGAGACGGTAGAGCAAATGGACATGGTCAAAGTTGGCTTTGGAAAAGCCATGACCCTCAGAGGACTTATGTAGATAAGTGCCGTAATGATTTGGAAGTGTTTGTTTAAGAAATCTTCATTTATTACTTATTCAACTTGATTTTGTTAGGCTAAACAGATATTTTTTTGTAGGTGTTAATCATTCCTTCATCGTTTTCATGGCTGGTTGTTGGATTCATTACTAAAATAGTGATTAAGATTTTAAGATTGACAATGACAGAATGGGGAGGGAAATCGATGTGGAGTTGATAACCACTGTTGATAAACTTAAAGAAAGAATAGTAGAGGAATAATGCCTGCTAGGAGCTCCTGTGATTTTAGAGCTCTCATATTGGCTTCATGGTGCGGTATCTGGTGAAAGGCAGTATCAACTTCAAATTTCCAACAGTGAGGACTACAAAATATTTACTTCGTTCAGGAAGGTGGACAAGGCGGCAAACGTTTTTGTCACATTTAGAGATAAAGTAGATGAGAAAGTTGTTGATAACGTCAATGCAGTGGAAGTTGGAAGAACATCTGTAGTTGTTAAAGGTGATGGTGTTACGGCCCTAAAACCAGAAGTTGAACCAGAGGTCAACCAAGCTGTCTAAACCGGCCACCTTGGAGATACCAGCGATAGAGGTTCAGTACAAAGTGAATATCTCCACAACCGGAAGGCCTTTTTCTTTGAAATCATTTTTTATGGATTCTACACTAAAATACAGTTAAATCCAAATTGGAATCATACCAATAGCTATCCTAATCATGAAGATATGAATTTTACAAACTGGAGGTTCCCCAGCCCATCTATCTGCGAGTACCAGCTTTCAGAAGAAGATTTAAGCCAAATGAAGAAGTGGTCCAAGCCAAAATAAATTTAGAAGAAGGAGTTTATCATCTTTCCAAATAGCCCAAGAAGAGGAGAACGGAACACGGAATTTAGGAGTTATGGATTTACAAGTCAGTCCATCTGCTCAGAATCTAATGGGCAAGTTCAGCTATATTTCGATCCATACAAGCCAACCATGAAGAGGCCTCGACTGAAGAAATTTTTTATGTTAAGGAGAGCATTTTAAGAGTCCATATCAAGAAGAACAAAACCCAAAATCCAATCCAACAAGAAGATCTACTTAGTTTACTCAATTTCTCCAAACCGGTTAAACCATCAATTTGAGAAAACCTTCAACCAATTTGATTAGAATCGAATCAAACCTTTCTATGGAAGCCAGGAGACACTATAGACAATTCAGAAGGTATCCATGACGTCTTTAGCTGCACCAACATTCAGAGGAGCTGGCGGATTCTCTTTGCCATCTATTTTCCATATCCGGACACACCATTTGCTTGCAAGAAAAATCTTCATTACTTTATGAAAAGGGGCTACTGTCATATTCCTCATCAATGAGCCTAAGGAGCATATCAGGAAGACTTACAAACCGTTGATACATCCAGAATATATCAAGATACAAGATCATCAAAAGTTTCCCATTTAGAGAAGACATAAATAAAGCTAATGGCTTGTTTTCATGGAGTGATCAAAGCCTTTGCTTCCAAGTTTGTTATTTCGAGTTTTTTTTCCTTTTATCATTTTATGACTGTTAGAGTATTTTGGTGTCGAGCCTATAAAGCTCCAGTTCTTGTTTCATTGTAAACCAATCCTACTTTGAATTTTATGAGTGACTATGCAGTTTTTCTAGTTTTCTCAAAACTATTATTCTAAATCTTTTGAGTGTGTGAGAAGCAGCTCTTGAGCGTTCAGGCTTATCAAAGATCCCTTCCATATATATTTGTGGTGTCTATCAATCAACCATCCCATTTGTTAGCCAAGCTTGAGAGTGATACACATCCATTAAGCAAAGCATCATCTCGATCCACTTCAGTGATCTCTTGATCAGGCTGAGAGTGTCACACTACAAACAACCTGATTCTATCCTATCCTCTGTTAATTTATCTTATAATTTTCTTCATATCATCCGCATCTCATTCCATCTTGCATTTGTTTAAGGTTTATAACCGATTTCCAGCCATATCGACCCATCGGCAACATCCTTGGTCGATCCACTGAAACCTCAGGAACTAATCTGGATGACCTCCATTTTGGGCTTTATCATTTGTTAACAGAGCTTAAGGCTCCTGAATCAGGTCATTCTATCCATGCATCATATTTGTATTCATTTATTTTGCTTTATAAAAAAAAACACAGTTTCTGCATTTTTTATTGTTCACGAAAAGAAAAACAAAAGATAAGAATTTTGTTGCATTTGATCCACGAAAATTTAAAAAGAAAACTCATATTGTGTTTGCATTCAATCCTCCAGCTCCACTTACCATAAATATTTTTGTGCACTCATTTTAAAAACAAATCTGCATGCCATAAAGTTTCTTGTTTGAATCTTTCATTTAAAAAAAATAAAAAACATCCCTTTATTATTAAAAGAGAAGAAAAATAAAATACTAACCTTTAAAAGATAAATTATTTACATTTGTGTCATTTTACTTATGTGTCATTATGATATCGCTTCTCAACCTCTTTTAATTTTAACCCTTTCATAACTAGACTATTTACTAAGCATGCCATTGGACTGATGTCTTGAATAATTTGACTACCCATATAGTTTCGTATGGTTTATTTATTTAATGCAAGTTCTACCACACCTAATTATAATCATTTTTCTATTACATGCAAGAAGTAGGTATATGAACTTAATCTTTCATATTTGTCATCGCCAGCAGCCTACATGAACAATACTTAAAAATAGAGAATCAGTGTTAGTTAAATCAGATATTTTAATAATACTTTGAACCATTATTGTCATAAACTTAAAATTCAGATCTATCACTGTCTTCATCTTACGTAGAACAATGATGATTATACGTTAAAATCAGCCTACGTTGAGCTATGAAGATGAAATATCATACCAAATTCTTTTACAAAAAACAGCATACCAAGTTATAATAATGCTTGCATGAGTTATAACTGAGAAATGTGTTTTCTTTAGATGTGTTGCCACCTTTGTTACTAAGCTTTTAAATATCGTTGAATCTGTGTTTGGCAAAACGGATTATCAGTAATGGCAGCTTATCCAGAGAATGGTTAGAGTCTAAAAGATTTGGAGTAGTTAGGTTCGAGACCTTGACTTTAGGTTTGGAATTTTGAGGATCAGATATAGCTAGAGAAAAAGATGGACTTGCGATGAACATTAGGAGTGTTCATCGTTGAGGTGACGAGAGGCAAAGAGCTCTAGGAATGTTCAATTGTTCATCGGTTTTGGGTATGAAGATGAAACATGATACCAAATTCAAAATATCTGAGCAGTCTACTTAGCACAATTTTGGGTTATATCTCATAAATTGGAGATCAAAAGTTCTTCCATAATATTTCAAACACATAGTGCATTACGATATATATGGCACTGATTCTTGAGGGAACCGAAATTCGCACTGTCAATTTCCCGTCAAATATAGAAACTTAAGGAAAACCATAATTCTCCCGAGGTCCTGGATCTCTGCGGAAATCACTAAAAATAACTAAGTTAACAGAATATGGATAAACGAAAATAACAACGAACATAGTATAAATAAAGAATTTGCGTAAGAGCTTTTATTGAATAAGAGATTGACTGCTGTTACAAAGAGAATCGCAGAACTTAGACGTCAAAACGTTCTAAGGATACGACTTGCTAGTCTAAACACCTAAGTCCTAAATTCGCCTAAGCTAACAGCCGCCTCTCTAGGTCTAGAATTCGTCCTCTGCTTCTGTCCTCTGCCTCTTGCTTATATACTCCCTTTCTAGACGGTTTAGTCCTTCCATTTCGCCTAGATTCGAGTTTATCGAGAATCTTCCATTTATCTCTATCTTTCCTTTTTTCCCGCGAAAATCTTCTATTTATCCTCAAACTTGACATTTATCTTTAGATTTGACATTTATCTTCTTTCTGCGATTAAATCGTTAAAACGTTGTCGTATCTTTGTGCTAGACTTCGTTAAAGTTGCGAGATAGACTTTTATCGCGTTTTAGGACTTTTCGAGACGTTTTGCGATAAAACAATTTTACGACTTTATACAAGATTGTTTCCTAAAGCGATGCCGTTTTTAATTAAGTTTCTCGATTTAATCGCGAAGTTTGGCTATGTTCGATGTTTCAATTAATTGTTGCCGTTTTCTACGATTTATTCGATGTTTTATTAAAAATGTGTTTTTTACGATTTTATGAAAAACCTCTAGTAAATCGTATAGTTAGGAAATGTTCGCTGTTTTGATTAACCGTTGCCGTTTTATACGATTTCCTTGAGTTCTTTCGGGAAAACAAGACTTTATGGTTTTTATCGTAAAACTTGAACGATAGGACGGATCGTGAAAAAACGAGAGACGTTTCAACCATGGTTCCGAACACGATCGAGCCGAGGGACGTATGCCCTGAATCGAGGATGTAGGAGGTCGATGCTCAGGCCAGTCAGCTCGACGTACGGCGAGCCGAACTGGGTTGGTTTAGCTCGCTATACGTTGAACTCGGTTCGGTTGAACCAGCTCGCGGTTTTACGGTGGATGCGGTTTTTTTTGCGGTTTTGCGCTTAACTCGGACAATCGTGTAATCGGCGTTTGTTTTGTTTCTTTTTCCAAAATAACGGTTTCCAAGTTTTTTTCCGCGCATTTCCTTTGTTCGGAAATTTCTTAGTATTTTATAAAACGGCTTTACGAGTTTTATAAAACGTATTTTTATTTTTGCGGAAAGTAAAGATTTTTATCTTAAAAGAAATAATCGTAGACGTTGATTTCGAGATTACGCTTTTTGACACCAACAGTTAGCCCCCCGCTCGCAAGTTTCGAAGAAAGTTTTTGCGGGCGAGTGGAGTTGTTCTAATCGAAATCCACGGCTGTGATTTGTCTCTTTGCGAAAGATGAGCTCTTCTTTTCTATATATATTGGATCATTACTTCACATATTTTCAATCTTTCAGATTTCTCTCCAACTTCTCTCTAGAAAATTATCAAGATGTCTTCTTTCCAAGGTGATCAACAAAACCATGAGGTCTCAGCTAGTGTAAGCCTACTGCGGATTTGCAGGATTCTCGCATTTCCGAGTTCCTCTTGTTCCAGGAGGAGATGGATAGCAGCGATGCTGAGGAAACCACGGTGCTGGCTTGTGCAGTCCCGGTGGACTTGCCCATCCCTGCGGAAGAATCCGAGGCTATTCCGTAGGAAGCGGTGAGTACCGTAACGAAACCTTTGTCAAACGTTACCATCGAGCCGTCGAGTTCATCCGCTGTTCCGCCCGTTTCTGAGGTCAAAACTGCAGTGGTTCCCGCCGAGATTGAAACGGTTGCGGCTCCTACCGAGGTCAAGCCAGTTACGATCTTGAAGCCTCCTCCTCCGGCCAAGAGGGTGATCGTTCTGGGACTCCCGGTGCTTAGTGTAACGCTAGCTGCTCCAGCCAAAGGTCGTAAGAGACCTAGCGCAAACTCTGATGCTCCCAAGAAAAAGAGATGCGCGAAGGATCCAGAGGCTGGTGCTTCGTCGAGCAAGGCATGAAGCTCGGGTTTGATTTCGCAACACCGTTCCAAGGTATAGGTTCGCGAGTACACCTTTTTTAAAAAAAAAATAAGATTATTATTATTTTTAATTGGTGCCTGATCGTCTATCTTTGCTTTTTCAGTTCGTTTCGTTGATCGATGGAGTGATCAAAGAGTGCGGGTCTGAAGTTGAGCGTTTGGCTAAGGAGTTGGCTGAGTCGCAGGGGAGGTCCGCTCAGCTCGAAGGGAAGCTGAAGATGATAGAAGATGTGCACTCCGCGGAAGTGTCTCGGTTTGAGGCTAGGATCAGCGACTTGGAGCGCGATCTTGGAAAGACCGCGATTTCTTTGCTCAAGGCGAAGGATGCGAAGAAGTCCAAGGCTTCGGAGCTGTGCCGACTTCAGCGCAAGATGAAGGGCTTTGAGTGATCGGCGGTCCACGCGACCAAAGAGGATGTTCTCGTCAAGGGAAGTGATTCCGAACCAGCTCTTGCTGCCGAATGCGCCCTTCAGCCTGGTGCGGATGAGAGAAATGCTCCGGAGGTCGCTGACGAAGGTGAAGGTGTTTTCGCGGGTGCCATTAATGCGATGGATGAGGATGAGACTCCGTGTACGGAGGGTATCTGAGGTTGTAGTCTCGTATACGGCTTTATGTGTTTGGCCAAAAATGGCTTTTGTATCTGTTCGGGGCCGGCCTTTTACGACTTTGAACCCCTTGTTGCTTCGACAACTTTTTTATAATGAACAATCAGTTTTTCGTTTAAACCTTTTGCTTCGAGTTGATATTGAGGGAGGTCCGCGAGTTGTCGTCTCGCATTCCTTTTCCTTTGTGGATCGCCTTATTCGTTTGCTCGTTTTAGGATGTTTGGTAAATCGAGTAAGCGTTGAGATATAGACGAAGAGACATGCCTTTAGGATCTCGATTCATGCCTTGAGACGTTAGAGACCAGTGTGTTGGGTTTAGAGCAAGACCTAGGTTTACTTTCGGATTGAGTCTATGCAATGACTAGTCGGCTTTCGTTTTGCCTGTTGCGATTTTAACCTGATTCCATACCGATTTAGAATCCGTGTTAGGTTCTCGGCTTATACGATTCTTCTGGTTGGAATCGAGCATCTCACCGGGAACAATTTCTAAGTTGCCCGGAAGTGCTGACCAAAAGTTTGGATTTCTTTTATAGCGCTATACCCTTGTGTCGGGTGTTTGAGAGCTATCTCTGCGAGATAACTTAAGTTTGTTTAGGACTGTTGCGAGTTCGTTGTGATCAGCAACAAACTTTGGTGCCTTGCATGTTTGCGATTTCATACGCTCCTGGCCGGACTACCTTTGTGACCCTGTATGGTCCTTCCCAGTTGGCCCCCAATTTCCCGACGTTTCGTTCTGCGGTGTTCTGGAAGACTTTTCGTAGGACTAGTTCGCCTTCATGAAATCTTCGGCCTCGTACGTTTTCGTTATAGTACTTTGCTGATAGTTTTGAATTCGGATGAGGGCCTGATCCCATCGTTCGTTAACCAGGTCGAGTTCGTCAAGAAGCATTAGGTTGTTCGATTCTTCCCTTTCTAGAAGCAACCTTCTGCGTATTCCCGGAAATTCGACTTCTGCTGGGATCATGCATTTTGTTCCATACACGAGGGAAAACGGAGTTTCACCCGTTGCTCGTCTTGGGGTTGTGCGGTGCGACCATAAAACTCCCTCGAGTTCCTCAGCCCACTTCCCTTTTTTGGCGTCGAGGCATTTTTTGAGGCCGTCGAGGATTGTTTTATTAATGGTCTCGGCTTGTCCGTTGCCTTGATAATATCTTGGAGTTGATTTCGTCAATCGTATTTTCCATTTCTCGCAGAAAGCTTCGAATCTAGTTGAGATGAATGGAGACCCGTTGTTCGTCACGATTTCGTAGCGCCTTTTCTCCTTGCACGCAGGTCATAAGTGGTCCGGAGAATCTCCACTTATAGAGTTCTTTGTCGACTAGAACGTTCCGTGCGGCTTGAGTTTTTATTTTTCGGGCTGCCCATTTTTCCGATGGGAGTTCTCCATTGGTGATGTACGCGAGGATCGTCTCCATCCATGGCCGGTCGAACCCGTAGTCGGACTGATCTGCGGCTGGATGATCATCATTTTCGTTGATATCGTCTTCCGGTTCGTCGATCAGGTTTATGACTATAGGCGGTCTGATGCTAGGGTGTTCGATGAATTCGACGGGAATTACTCTGCTCAGACTGGGATCCGAGCTTGATGCCAAGGCGGCCAGGGCGTCTGCTTGGGCTTTTTCGGCTCAAGGGATCCTAGTAAGGGCGAATTGATCGAACTTTTGGGTTAGGTCCTTGACTAAGGTTAGATACGATTCCATCCTTTAGTCCCTTCCCTCGTATTCTCCGTTGAATTGGATAGCTACCAACTGGGAATCGCAGTAAGCGTGGAGATTGCGTATCTTTAGACCACGAGCTAGTCGCAATCCTACGATCAAAGCCTCATATTCTGCTTTGTTGTTTGAAACGTGGAAGATCAATCGAAACAATTGCTCTAATATTTCTCCTGTCGGGGATGCAAGTCGGATACCGATCCCGAAGCCTTGTTTGGACGAGGATCCGTCGACGTATAGGATCCAAGTCGAATTCGGCTCCTGGTCTGGCGTGCCCCCTGCCGGAGTTCTACTAGAAAATCTGAGAGCACTTGCGATTTCGCACAAGTCTTTGCACGATATTCAATGTCGTACTCGCTCAGTTTGATTGCCCATTTTGCTAATCTTCCCGATTGGCTGGGGCTATGCAGAATTGTGCGGAGAGGGAATGAAGTGGGCACGGCGATAGTATGGGACTAGAGTACGGTCTCAGTTTCCTTGCCGACATGACTACAGCTAGCGCCAGTTTTTTCATCGTCGGATATCGTGTTTCCGCGTCCAGCAGCGTCTTAATTACGTAAAAGATCGGTTTTTGCTCGCCATGTTCTTCTCGTATGAGGACGCCGCTCACGGCGGTCGTCGATACCGCGATGTAGAGAAATAATGGTTCTCCTTCTACGGGTTTTGCGGGTACTGGTGGGGTAGCTAGGTAATGCTTTAGCTGTTGGAAAGCTTTTTCCCATTTTTCTGACCACTCGAACTTTTGGTTTCCTTTTAATGTTTCATCAAAAGGAAGACATTTGTCCGTTGACCACGAGATGAAGCGGTTAAGTGCTGCGACCCTGCCGGTCAGTCTTTGTATTTCGCGTTTTGTCCTAGGGGATACCATTTCTATCAATGCCGTGATTTGTTTCGGGTTGACTCAATACCTCGGTAAGTGGCGAGATATCCTAAAAATTATCCGGATGCGATGGCAAACCGACCCTTCGCAGGTTTCAACTACATGTTATGAAGGTTGAGCCTCTCGAAAAATTCCTGGAGGTGCACGACATGATCTCGCTCTTCGAGTGATTTCACGAGCATATCGTCGATGTACACTTCCATCGTTTTTCCGAGTTGTTCGCCGAACATGCGATTGACGAGTCGTTGATAAGTCGCGCCGGAATTCTTAAGACCGAAGGGCATTACCTTATAGCAATAGGTTCCGCGATCAGCTATGAATGCGGTTTTCTCCCGGTCGTCAAGGTTCATCATAATCTGATTGTACCCTGAAAAGGCGTCCATGAAAGACAAGAGTTTGTTCCCTGCGGTTGCCTCGACTAGGCGATCGATGTGCGGCAGAGGATAACTATCTTTAGGAAATGCATTATTGAGATCGGCAAAATCGATGCAGACTCGCCACTTTCCGTTCTTTTTCTTAACGACGACAGGATTAGCGAGCCAGTCGGGATATCAAACTTCTGTGGCTGACCGCCTCGGCGCGTTCTAGCCCCAATTTTCGTCTTTTTTGTTTGACAGGTTTGGATGTCGGGTCAACATTGAGTTCGTGACAAGTGATGTTAATGTCAATTCTTGGCACGTCAGGAGGTCGGCTTTTAAGGTCTCGCTCAGGTTTGCTCCGATTTTGATGCAGCGTTCTGGGAAAGCCTCGTCGATGCATACTGAGATAACCGGTTTGCATGTCGGCTCGCATTTACCTTCTAATGCCTTGGCTGCTCGCAACTGCCAGAAGATTTCCGTTTGATCTTGCTCTGGGGCATTGTCGATGGAAGACGATTTCTTTTTCTTTTTCGAAGGAGCGTCGGTCGGCAAATTTTTCCGTTTTAAATCCGCGACATAGCAAACCTGCGAGGTTCTCCGATTTCCCCATATAGTCTCGATTCCGCACGGAGACGGGAACTTAAGACACATATGATATGTCAATGGTACCGCTTGCATCGAGTTTAACTACGGTGTCCCTACGATTGCATTGTAGGACATGGGTCGATTGACGACTTTGAATTCGATGATTTTTACTAAGCTTCCGGCGCGAACAGTAAGGTTGATTGTGCCGAGAGTCATAGTGATTTCTCCTGAGAGTCCTACTAGCGGGCTTGCGTTTTCCACGATTTCAGACAGATCGATTTCCATTCTCTCGAGAGTGTTTTGAAGATGATATCAGCCGAGTTTCCGGTATCGACTAATATCCTTGCGACATCCATATTCTGGATCGTCAGCTCGATGAGAAGAAGATCGTTGAGAGGTTTGATCGAATCGATCGTTGCTCTTTCCTTGAACAAGATGACGTCGCCTTTTAAGTTAGGCATATCTGTTCGTTTCAGTGATTATTGTGTAAGAGAATCCGACCCCCCCCTCCTTCTAGCACCAAACTGTGGGAACCGAAATTCGCATTGTCAATTTTCCGTCAAATAAGGAAAATTAGGGAAAACCCTAATTCTTCCGAGGTCCCGGATCTCTGTGGAAATCACTAAAAAGAACAAAGTGAACAGAATATGGATAAAATAACGACGGACAGAGTATAAATAAACAATTTGCGTAAGAGCTTCTATTGAATAAGAGATTTTATTGAATAAGAGATTGACTGCTGTTACAAAGAGAATCGCAGAATTTAGACGTTAAAACGTTCTAAGGATATGACTTGCTAGTCTAAACACCTAAGTCCTAAATTCGCCTAAGCTAACAGACGCCTCTCTAGGTCTAGAATTCGTCCTCTGCCTCTTTCTTATATACTCCCTTTCTAGGCGGTTTAGTCCTTCCATTTCGCCAAGATTCGAGCCTATCGAGAATCTTCCATTTATCTCTATATTTCCTTTTTCCCGCGGAAATCTTCTATTTATCCTCAAACTTGACATTTATCTTCAGATTTGACATTTATCTTTTTCTGTGAGTAAATCGTTAAAACGTCGTCGTATCTTTGGGCTAGACTTCGTTAAAGTCGCGAGATAGGCTTTTATCGCGTTTTAGGACGTTTGAGCCGTTTTACGATAAAACCGTTTTACGACTTTATACGAGACAGTTTCCTGATGCGATGCAGTTTTTAAATAAGTTTCTCGAGTTTATCCCAAAGTTTGGCAATGTTCGTTTAAGTTAATCGTTGCCGTTTTCTACGATTTACTCGATGTTTTATTAAAAACGCGTTTTTTACGATTTTTATGAAAAACCTCGAGTAAATCGTATAGTTAGGAAATGTTCGGTGTTTCGTTTAACCGTTTCCGTTTTAGATGATTTCCTTGAGTCCTTTTGGAAAAACAAGACTTTACGGTTTTTATCGTAAAACTTGAACGATAGGACGGATCGAGACGAAACGAGAGACGTTGCAACCATGGTTCCGAACACGATCGAGCCAAGGGACGTATGCCTTGAATCGAGGATGTGGGAGGTCGAGGCTGGGACAGTCAGCTTGACGTACGGCAAGCCGAACCCGGTTGGTTCGGCTCGCCGTACGTCGAACTCGGTGTGGTCGAACCTGCTCGCTGTTTTACGGCGGATGGTTTTTTTTTCGGTTTTTTGCTTAACTCGGAAAATCGTGTAATCAGCGTTTGTTTCGTTTGTTTTTCCGAAATAACGGTTTCCATATTTTTTTGGCGCATTTCCTTTGTTCGGAAGTTTCTTAGTATTTTATAAAACGACTTTACGAGTTTCATAAAACGTATTTTTATTTTTGTGGAAAGTAACGATTTTGTTCTTAAAATAAATAATCGTAGACGTTGATTTCGAGATTACAGTTTTTGACACCAACAATTCTTAACTTATTTGCTTTTTAAATTTTTTTAAAATATTAAAAGAAAGTTATAGTCAGGCATGTAAAGGTATGAAAATTAGAACAAATTTTCCCAATTAAAATAATTTATTCATTTTGTGTTGTATATATCCATTTTATGGCCGAAATATTTGTATTAATTATTCTACCAATTGGTTCTTTTATATAAAAATCAGCCTATATCACCATGCGTTTTATCGCAATCATCAGCCTATATCATATTTGATCGTTTTACTTATTATTCCATGTAATTTAGTTTTAATATTTAACATTTTATATTTACAAATTTTAGAAACTATATTTAAAGAAAATTATGTTTTTTTGAAAATATAATGTTAATCTCACCATGCGCAAGGCGCACGTATCTACCTAGTATTATTTTATTTTCGTGCATAACATGTTTGCTTTTGCATTTTGAACTTGCATACAGAAAAAGAAAAGAAAAATATCAGTCATCATAGTTTATATCATTTTTGTCTAGCATACATATTTTTTTCCACTTTGGTTTATTGCATTCTTAATCTAAAAACTCAAAAAGAATATCAGTCTTAGTTTGCATTCCATATTTTCTTGTCCATTGTATTTATTATCATATCATATAGTCCATTTCAAGTTTTCATCAAGAAAACCAAAAAAAAAAAAATCATTTTGCATAATTTCTTTCATTTTGGTTTAAGTGACATATTTTCTCGGTTTAACTTTAATACGTTTCATTTGGTTGCTTAATTTTGGTTCGACCAGAACTTCTCTGTACCTCACATTCTCTTTCAGATTGATTTCAGGAAGCCATGGAAGGAGCAGCACACGGCCAAACTGTAAGGGCCACACTGAGCCAACAGTCCGCAGCTCTACAAGAGCTCCAAATTAATATTGCTCAGTTGCAGAGAAGAAATCAGGCACAAGACCAATGTCCACAGAAAGGAGAAAGAAGATTTGGAGATGCACCAGAGGCTGTCTATGTCGAGTTCGTCCTTCAAGGATCAAATCAAATTCAACTTATAAAACCCACAACCATCATGATGTTAATTCTCGGTTTGATTGCAAATCTTTTGCTAATAAAGTTGAACTCTTTACATTTTCAGGAAAAATAGGATATCTGAGATGGGAGAGGAACCTGGATGAATTGTTTTACTTCAATAGTATCCTGAGAAAAAGAGGATAGCTTATGCCATTGATGCATTTAGAGAAGAAACCTTTAAATGGTGGGTACAAGAAGAAGATGATAGATGGTTTTACAAGAAGCCAACAATCAAAACGTGGGGAGCCCTTAAAGAATTCATGAGAGTTGAGTTTGCACCATATTTTACAATATCTGAAATCCGGGAACTTTATCCAATGAGGTATCAAACTCATGGGTCTAAAGAGGCAAAGAGAGTTGTACCAAAAAAAGGCCATAGAAGCGTATCAAGCTCCTGTCGTTTGTTTCATTGTAAACCAAGCCTAATTTGAATTTTTTATGCAGTTTTTCTAGTTTTCTCAAAACTCTTGTTCTAAGTCTTTTGAGTGTGTGAGTAGCAGCTCTTGAACATCCAGGCTTATCAAAGATCTCTTCCATAGATCTTTGCGGTGTCTATCAATCCACCATCCTTCCATTCCATTTGTTTGCCAATCTTGAGAGTGATACACATCTAGTAAGCAAAGCACCATCCCGATCCACTTCAATCATCTCTTGAGCAGGCTGAGAGTATCACACGACCAGCAACCTGATTCCATCATATCCTCTGTTCATTTTTCTTATTTTGTTCTTCATATCATCCGCATCTACTTCCATCTTGCATTTGTTTCAGGTTTATAAACAATTTCCAGCCATATCGACCCTTTGGCAACATCCTTGGTCAATCC
Organism: Eruca vesicaria subsp. sativa; assembly: GCA_932364175.1. Classification (NCBI taxonomy): domain Eukaryota; kingdom Viridiplantae; phylum Streptophyta; class Magnoliopsida; order Brassicales; family Brassicaceae; genus Eruca; species Eruca vesicaria. Next base: position 21,742 of record CAKOAT010797376.1, on the reverse strand, counting down.
GGTGAGAACCTCATGAGCCAATCTGGAAGCCCCCCATTCTGGGCTCTATCATTTGATATCACAGCCTAAGGCTCCTGAATCAGGTCATTCTATCCTTGCATCATATTTGTCTTCATTTATTTTGCTTTAATAATTTTTTTTAAAAACACAGTTTCTGCATTTTTTATTGTCCATAAGAAAAGAAAAACTAAAGGAAAGAAGTTTCTTGCATTTGATCCACGAAAAGTTTAAAAGAAAAAATAATATTGTGTTTGCATTCAATCCTCCAGCTCCACTTACCATAAATAGTTTTGTGCATTCATTTCAAAAAACAAATCTGCATACCATAAAATTTCTTGTTTGAATCTTTCATTTAAAAAATAAATAAAAAGGCATATCATTTTATTTTCGTGCCTAACATGTTTGCTTTTGAATTTTGAACTTGCATACAGGAAAAGAAAAGAAAAATATCATGCATAATAGTTTATAAAATTTTGGTCCAGCATACATATTTGTTTCACTTTGGTTTATCGCATTCTTAAACTAAAAACACAAAAAAAAATATCTTTGTTAGTTTGCATTTCATATTTTCTTGTACATTGTGTTTATCATCATATGATAGAGTCTATTTCGATTTTGCATCCAGAAAACCAAAATAAAAATCGTTTTGCATAATTGATTTCATTTCGGTTCAAGTGACATATTTTTCTCGGTTTAGTATTAATTAGTTTGCATTTGGTTGCTTATTTTCGGTTCGACCAGAACTTCCCTGTACTTCACTTGCTCTCTACAAGAGCTCCAAATTAATATTGCTCAATTGCAGAGAAGAAATTAGGCATAAGGCCAACGTCCACGGAAAGGAGAAAAAAGATTTGGAGATGCACCAGAGGTTGTCTATGTCGAGTCCAAGTCAGATCCTTCAAGGATCAAATCAAATCCAACTTCTAAAACCCGCAACCATCATGATGTTACTTTTCAGTTTGATTGCAAATCTTTTACTAATAAAGTTGAACTATTTACATTTACAGAAAAAGAGAATATCTAAGATGGGAGAGGAACCTTTCCAACCATTAATTCCGCCTAACTTTCCTAAAACTAGCTAACCACTCGCAAGAACCTAACGCTAGAGGCTTAAGTTTCTAGCGAGCTGGGGGGCTAACTGTTGGTATCAAAATCGGTCACGACTGAATCAATGGCTAAAAGTCTCCACATAAATAAAAATACGTTTTATAAAACACGAGAAGTTGTTTTATAAAATTCTAAGGAATTTCCGAACAAAGAAAATCCGCAGAAAACTTGGAAACTGTCATCTCGGAGAAAACACGAGAAGTTGTTTTATAAAATTCTAAGGAATCAATGGCTAGAGGACTGAACAAGAGGACTCATAAGGTTGGATCGAAGCAAGGGTCGACTGAAGTTGTGTACTAGTGGCATTGCTTCTTATATTTATGGAAGCTTGTTCTTCTTGTTTCTACTAAACAATTTAGGTTTTGGTTTATTTTAGGTTTAGATTTTGGTTTGTTTGGGTTATTTTGTACACAATTTCAATATATTAAATAATTTATAATATTATATTTTTATTTTTTAATTTATTAGTAATGCTATAATAGCAATTAGTATCCACAATAATAAGATTTATAATTGCAAAACAAAATAAACGCTATTGAATGGGTTATTTGAAATAGCATTTAAAAAATGCTATATAAAGTGCCGAAGAAACGATTGCGGGAGCAGACACATCTGTAACATCCCGAGTTGTGATATATGGAAAGGTTTAAGAGGATTTATTTGACTACCTATGTCACCAAAGTGCACTTACCTTTTCCGGAGCACATCTAACAGAGAACTCTAGAGTTAAGCGTGCTTGAGCTGGAGTAGTCAAAGGATGGGTGATCTATCAGGGAGTGATTTGCGATACCGTGTAAGTGAGGCCAATACACGGGGAAAGGTCAAGTGGTGATCGCAGGGTCAGTAAACATGACTCTAGAACCTTGGAAAATTAACGGACTGACCGTTGGAATGGGATGGGCGCACGGGACGAGTGAGCGGGCGTGGGTGGTCCATTAGCCATGGTCGGTCGGGGAACTACAAGTGGTATCAGAGCTTGTTAGCCCTCTCAGTTCTGACATGGGAGGCGTCATAAGACCTGTCGTGGGGAGCAACGAGGACGTTGCATTCTTTGAGAGGAGGTGAATTGTAACATCCCGAGTTGTGATAAATGGTAAGGTTTAAGAGGATTGATTTGACTACCTATGTCACCAAAGTGCACTTACCTTTTCGAGACAACATCCAGAGAGAACTCTAGGGTTAAGCGTGCTTGAGCTGGAGTAGTCAAAAGATAGGTGACCTATCAGAAAGTGATTTGCGATACTGTGTAAGTGAGGCCAAAGCACGGAGAAAGGTCAAGTGGTGATTGCAAGGTCAGTAAACATGACTCTAGAGCCTCGAAAAATTAATGGACCGAGCGTTGGAATGGGATGGGGCCCATGGGCCGAGTGAGAGGGTGTGGGTGGCCCATTAGCCGTGGGCGGTCGGGGCGTTACAACATCCTTCACCATCACGCTGTGTTTCCCTGTAATAGCGTTTTACTCATGCTATATATATGACATTTTCTTGTAGTGTTTAAATCCAAAGAATGAGGAGATCACAAACCCAAAGAAAGAGGAGGCATCAAACCAAGGTAACTCTTTTAATTCTAAAATTCTGAAAGATCAGAAATGTAAAGATGTCCTAAAAGAGGACACTTTGCTGTAGTTTTCTCAACTGGCCAAGTGAGGCCAAAGCACGGGGAAAGGTCAAGTGGTGATTGCAGGGTCAGTAAACATGACTTTAGAGCCTTGAAAAATTAACGGACCTACCGTTGGAACGGGATGAGGCCCACGGACCGAGTGAGCGGGCGTGGGTGGCCCATTAGCCATGGGCGGTCAGGGTGTTATAAGTGGTATCAGAGCTGGTTAGCTATCTCATTTTTGACCTGGAAAGCGTCTTGAGGCCTGTCGTGGGAAGCAACGAGGTCATTGCGTTCTTTGAGAGGGGGTGAATTGTAACATCCCAAATTGTGATATATGGAAAGGTTTAAGAGGATTGATTTGACTACATATGTCACCAAAGTGCACTTATCTTTCGGGAGCACATCCAGAGAGAACTCTAAAGTTTAGCGTGCTTGAGCTGGAGTAGTCATAGGATAAGTGACCTATCGGGAAGTGATTTGTGATACCGTGTAAGTGAGGCCAAAGCACGAGGAAAGGTGAAGTGGTGATTGCAGGGTCAGTAAACATGACTCTAGACCCTTGAATAAATAATGGACCGCCCGTTGGAACGGGATGGGGCCCACAGGCCGAGTGAGAGGGTATGGGTGGCCCATTAGCCGTGGGTGGTCGGGGTATTACAACATCGTTCACCATAACGTTATGTTTTGCTATAATAGCGTTTTACTCATGCTATATATGTGACATTTTCTTGTAGTGTTTAAGTCCAATGAATGAGGAGATTCCAAACCCAAAGAAAGAAAAGGCATCAAGCCAAGGTAACTCTTTTAATTCTAAAATTCTGAAAGATAAGAAATGTATAGATGTCCTAAAAGAGGACACTTTTCTGTAGTTTTCTCCACTTACCAAGCATTGATAGATACATCACTAGAAAATAAAACAGAACTATCTAGGGAAAGTGATAGTTTATTTCAATCTGATTAGTTGGTTCCAAATTCTTGTATGATACACTTGTCTTTGTCAAAAGATGTGTAACAGGAATTAAGGAGCAATAATTAACTGGAGAAGAACCACCAGACGTCACCCTTGTGATGGGACCAGAAGCTGGTTCAAGACACATTGCAGTCCCTGGTTCAAGACACATTGCAGTCCATGCTGCTTAAAGAAGCAAAATCAGTAAATGAAGTATCAAGTCAAGGTAAGTGTCTAATACCACATTTAGATATTAATACTGACGTGTGTGTTCTAGATATAGGGAGCAAGAATGAAAGCCCTATGCTGACTGAGGTGCCAAGGGCGGAGCTAGAACATGAGCTCAGTCAAAATCCCACACCACAAATGGAAGCCAAAATTTGAGCAATGTGTTGTTCAGATACCAAGGCTTAAGGTTTGTTTCACATTACACCAGAATTTTATTATTTATCTTATGACAATATTAATGCACTTGTCTTGTCCAATAGAATGTGAAATAACTTCAGGAACCAAAGGAGTACACTGCCCAAAAGAGTGAGGCACCAGCAATGATGTTAAAAGATGTTGACTAGAAATCAGTCTAAAGAGAGGCTGACCCAACACCATTCAAAGCCAGCCAAAGAGAGTCAACTCCAAAGAAGACCAGAAACGTGGCCACGCAGGCTTTGAAGGACCATACAGTCCAGAAAAGATGCAATGCCCAAGTTCATAGTAGAGGCGTGATCATTTCCCAACTTTTCAAAGAAGAGACACCAGATGAACCATGCATCACCAAACCAAAATTGTATCAAAGTAAGGTTCTAAACTCTCAAATGAGAATGAAAACTAACTTGTTCTATCTTGGTGCTTGTTTTATAGTTTCAAGGTCGATACTTTTTCAAGAGGGAGGAAATTTTACGGCCCTAAAACCAGAAGTTGAACTGGAGGTCAACCAAGTTGTCCAAACCGGCCACCTTAGAAATATCAGCGATAGAGGTTCAGTCCAAGGCGGATATCTCCACAACCGGAAGGGTTTTTTCTGTGAAACCAACTTTAATGGATTCTACACTCAAAGAAGGTCCAATCAAAATTGGAATCATACCAATATCTATCCGGACCAGGAAAATATGATTTTTACAAACCGGAGGTTCCCCCAGTCAATCCATCTGCGAGTACCTCAGAAGAAGATTCAAGCCCAATGAAGTAGCGGCCCAAGCCAAAACCAATTTTAGAAGTCAAAAGGAGTTTATAAAAAGTAGTTTATCAAAAGGAGTTTATCATATTTACATCTGCTCAATATCTAATGGGTCAGTTCAGCCATATTTCGATCCATACAAGTCAAACCATGAACATACCTCGACTGAAGCCATTTGTTATGTTAAGGAGAACCTTTTAAGAGTCCATATCAAGAAGAAACAAACCCGAAATCAACTCCAACAAGAAGATCTACTTGGTTTACTTAATTTCCCCAAACCGGTCAAACCGACATCAATTTGGGAAAACCTTCAACCAATTCGATCCCGACATCAATTTTGGAAACCTTCGACCAATTCGATTTGGATTGAGCCTAACCTTTCTATGGAAGCCAGGAGAAACTCTAGACCATTCAGAAGGTATCCATGACGTCCTTAGCTGCAACAACATCCAAAGGATCAGGCGGATTCTCTTTGTCATCTACTTTCCATATCCGGACACACCATTTTCTTGCAAGGAAAATCTTCATTACTTTATGAGAAATGGGAAACGATAATATTGAGCCTAAAGAGCATATCAGGAAGACTTACATACCGTGGATACATCAAGAAGATATCAAGATACAAGATCATCACAAGTTTCCCATTTGGAGAAGGCATAAGTTATCAAGCTAATGGCTTGTTTTCATGAGTCATCAAAACCTTTGCTACCAACTTTATTATTTCAAGTTATTTGTTTCCTTTTATCATTTTATGACTGTTAGAGTCTGTCTTTGTCGAGCCTATAAAGCTCCAGTTTTTGTTTCATTGTAAACCAACCCTACTTTGAATTTTATGAATGATTATGAAGTTTTTCTAATTTTCTCAAAATTATTGTTCTAAGTATTTTGAGTGTGTGAGAAGCAGCTCTTGAGCGTCCAGGCTTATTAAAGATCCCTTTCATAGATCTTTGCGGTTTCTATCAATCCACCTACCTTCCATCCCAGTTGTTTGCCAAGCTTGAGACTGATACACATCCAGCAAGCAAATCACCATCTCGATCCACTTCAACATCTCTTGATCAGGCTGGAGTGTCACACGAAATAAAGGAGGGACTGGTAATGCGATGAGGGGTGCTGAAGAGGATGTGCTTGATGATCAACTCTATTGATAGATGTTGAAGAAATAGAAGCTGTGTATAAGGAAATTTCTTTGGAATTTGCAAAAGCAGATGTGACCGAGAACAAAAGTGAGAAAACGGTGCAGCAAAAAGATGGTGCGGTTGAGGAAGTCGATGAGGAGGATGAGGAAGATTATGATTGCAATGAATGTCATAATTTTGTTTCAAGGAACTGCGATTGGGATGATGGGAAGGATGATGAAGGAGGGACTGGTGGGGGACAAAGTGGTGGACCAGCTAAAAAACGAAATGTAAGTGTACGTGATCAGGTGTCTAAAAGAATGGCAGTGGGAGGAAAAAAAAGTGGATTGCTCGTGTAGAAAAGGCAGTGGGTCAGCCAGAAACAAGCAGCGCATTGAAGATTTTAAATCAACATCATCATGTTAGGATTACATAGATGATGGTAGAGACTACATAGGATCCTAGAGAAGTTTTTTTTGCGGTATTGACGATGAATCTAACATTTCCAAGGAATCACTTCATAATTCGCAAGAGCTTTCAGCTTTGGAGAGAATCTTGCAATATATTGTTCTCGTTACACCTCCAAAGAAGCCAACCAGCATCAACGGGAATTTCTTGATGACAAATATTTTGCTGAGTCGGTTCCTCGGGTATGCTTCTGGTTCGTCGAACCCTTGCAAATTTTCATATTGTATGCCGCAGCAGTGGGAAGTTGTTGATGATGATGATTTTGTAGAGTCCATAGAACCCTTGCAAACCAGAGTACCTCAATTTGCTTCTACTCCGTACACTGTGCCTCAATTTTCTTCTGCTATGTACACTACTACCCGAGACACTTCACAACCTTCACAAGATATACCGAAAATAGACGATGATGATGATTTTACAGATCCTGGTCCTCAGTTTGGTTTTGGTGCCCAAGGAGACCGTGGAGGAAAAAACAAATTAGATGATATGTTTACCCGGCCGAAGAAGACATGGAATGACCCATCGTTCATGAATTACCTTACAACATTTGATCTTTATGGATTTAAGGATATTGAACCTATAGTTCATAACGTCCCTGTGAAGGACTATTCTGTGGATGATATTGACGTCAGCCTAGCAGATTCTGATGTATACATTGGGCGACTGTTCAACAGCAAACATGAATTTAAGATCCATTTGGCTATATTTGCTATTAAATATGTTTTCAGGTTCATGTTTCACAAGCATGCGAGAAACTATGTTACAGCTAAATGCTTTGATAAAACATGCAATTTCTATGTGATGGCTAAGCAAATGGTTGAAGCGTCAACTTATCAGGTTAGGAAGGTAACTCGGGCTCATACATGCTCATCCGATGTGAAAGTGAAATTTAAGAAACATGCAACGTCTAAAGTAATTGCTTTCCTAATGAGATCAAAATATGAAATACTCTAGGCTGGACCGCATGCAGTTGAATAACCAGAGACCCTCTGGACTGAGTTCTTGTTTACAGCAACATATTCAAAATGTTGGAAAGCGAAAGAGTTGGTACAATCTGCTGCTCTAGGAACTGAAGATAATTCGTACAAGCTGCTACCCAAATATTTCCAAGTGGTGAAGTATGCAAATACCGGGTCCATAACTGATATAAAATGGAAATGATGACAAGGGAAATACAAGGTTTAAGTACGCCTTCATGGTGTTAAAAGCTTGCATTGATGGTTAGAAGACTCTACGGGAGGTACTAGTGGTGGATGGGACGCACATGTTTGGGAAGTACAAAGGATGTCTTCTAACTGCAAGTGGACAAGACGCAAATTTCCAGGTATTCCCAATTGTGTTTGCAGTTGTTGACAACAAAACTAACAACTCATGGAGCTGGTTTTTTGAGAAGCTATTACAAATCGTAAAAGATGGTTCTGATTTAACGATTGCGCTGATAGAGCTAGTCAAATGTATGTTGCTAAGGATTTATGGCATCCACGTGCACACCATGGGTGTTGCCTCGTACACCTACAGAGGAATGTGGATAGGAAATACAAGAAAAGGAAGCAAAAGCAATTGGTTGGCAAGGCAGCAGAGGCATTCAAGAAGTCCCACTTTAAGAAAATTAATGAGAAAATCAAAATAACCGATAAGCGTTGCTGGGATTATCTTGAGTTAATTGATGTCAGCCACTGGATAAGGTCATATTTTGAGGGGGGGGGGGCACTACAATTCTATGTCTTCCAATATAGCGGATTCACTGAACAAAGTACTAGTGTGTTGGGGTCAAAATCGGTACGACGGAATTAATAGCCAAAACTCCCCGCGAAAAGTCCAAAAAGAACAAGTTTTATAAAACCCGAGGAATAGTTTTATAAAGTTCAAAGTCATTTATAGAACTCGTGGACGGTTTTATAAAACTCGAAGATCGTTTTATAAAACTCGAAGATCGTCTTATAAAACTCGAGAAATCGTTTTATAAAACTCGAGAAATCGTTTTATAAAACTCGAGAATCGTTTTATAAAGCTCGAAGATCGTTTTATAATACTCGAGAAATCGCTTTATAAAACTCGAGAGATCGTTTTATAAAACTCGAGAAATCGTTTTATAAAACTCGAGAATCGTTTTATAAAGCTCGAATATCGTTTTATAAAACTCGAAAAATCGCTTTATAAAACTCGAGAAATCGTTTTATAAAACTCGAGAAATCGTCTTATAAAACTCGAGAAATCGTTTTATAAAACTCGAGAAATAGTTTTATAAAACTCGAGAATCGTTTTATAAGGCTCGAAGATCGTTTTATAAAACTCGAGAAATCGCTTTATAAAACTCGAGAAATCGTTTTATAAAACTCGAGAAATCGTTTTATAAAACTCGAGAAATCGTTTTATAAAACTCGAGAAATCATTTTATAAAAATCAAGAATCATTTTTATAAAACTCGAAGATCGTTTTATAAAACTCGAAGATCGTTTTATAAAACTCGAAGATCGTTTTATAAAACTCGAGAGATCGTTTTATAAAACTCGAGAAATCGTTTTATAAAACTCAAGGAATCGTTTTATAAAACTTGAGAAATCGTTTTATAAAACTCGAGAATCATTTTACAAAACTCGAAGATCGTTTTATAAAACTCGAAGATTGTTTTATGAAATCCGAAGATCGTTTTATAAAACTCGAGAATCGTTTTACGAAACCGAAAAAAATGAAAAAGCCGTAAAACGCGAACTAGTCGCAACTAGTTCGCCCATCGGCGAACTAAGCCGGCCCCGGTTTAGTTCGCCGATGGGCGAACTAAGAAGCATTCTCTAGTTCGCCCATCGGCGAACTAAGCCGGGCCCGGCTTAGTTCGCCGATGGGCGAACTAAGAGGCACTCTCTAGTTCGCCCATCGGCGAACTAAGCCGGCCCGGCTTAGTTCGCCGATGGGCGAACTAGGACATGCCCGACTAGTTCGCCCATCGGCCAACTAAGCCGGACTGGCTTAGTTCACTGATGGGCGAACTAGAGACTTCCCGGAAACTCCGCGTCTTGATTTCCCGCATTCCTGATTCGAAACTTACGTCTTTCGACAAGGCCGCATTCTAAACCACGGCCGAAATATCTCCCGTTCCATCTCGATCCGACTTACCGTTTAGTTTTACGATAAAACCGTAAAACTTCGTTTTCTCTGAAAGAACTCGAGGAAATCGTATAAAATGGCAACGGTTAAACGAAACACCGAACATTGCCTAAACTATAAGATTTATTCGAGATTTCTCGTTAAAATCATAAAAACGTGCTTTTTAATAAAAAACGTCGAGTAAGTCGTAAAAACGTGTTTTTTAATAAAAAGTCGAGTAAATCGTAAAACCTTGCGATTAACTCGAGAAATTTATTAAAAACGACGTCAGATCAGGAAACGATCCCGGAAAAAGTCGGAAAACGGTTTTTATCGCAAAACGGCCCGCAAGGACCTAAAACGCGATAAAAAACCCATCTCGCGATTTCAATGGAATCAAACCCGCGGATTTGGTAACGTTTTGACGGTTTACTCGCAGAAGGAAATAAAATTCAAGTTTAAAGATAAAAGGAAGGTTTGAAGAGAAATAGAAGATTTCCGCAGAAGAAAAGGAAGGATCGAGAAGAATGGAAAATTCCCGATTTAGTCAAATCTGGGCGAAATGGAAAGATCGGATAGCCAAGGCAAGGAGTATATAAAGAGGAGGTCTAGGGCAGAAGCAAGAGACACGAGATTCAGAGCTCTCACCACCAAAACTAGCATTTAGGAATATTTCCGTTTTTCTGTTAGCGAGCTGCGTCTCAATTAGGGTTTTCGTTCTTAAGCTTTTCGGCTACTCTTTTGTAACAGTTCTACGCAGATTCGGAATAAGAACCTCTTTGCTCTCTATTTCGTTTATTTTCATTCAAATTCTAAATTATCGTTTTCTTATTTTTCGTTGTGTGGTTCTTGCAGATAGCCGGTTCCTCTGGAAACTTAGGGTTTTCCCGAAGTTTCCTTTTTTACGATTTATTTGATAGTAGGGTGAAATTGACACCCACAATTTGGCGCTAGAAGGAGGGGGGGGGGTCGGATCTATCTTACTCCGTAGCCGCAACATGTCCAACAAAGAAACGATGACTGGTGACAACCAAACTCGCAACGAACGCGACAACGTTGAAACACCTCTACCAAAAGACGCGCCTGCGGCCAACGCTACAAACGCTAACGCCGAGACCGTCGAAAAGATGCTTTCCGAGTTTAACAAAAAATCGGAAGAGCAAGAAAAGCTCATTGGTTCACTCGCAAAAAGGCTCGAAACCCTAACTGGGAGAACCAAAGCAATTCGCCCCCGCGGAACTACCAAAATCCGCGGAAGGAGACTCGATTTCGGCGCTCCTACGGATCGTCCCAGAATCGATCAGGGAAACGTACCGGAAAAGGATTCCGGAAAAGAAAACCCTGACACGACGCTGAACGAATCGGAAAAATCTCCTATTCGCGAACAGGAGACCGAAGGCGACGGCATCGAAAGGGTCAACCTGGAAACGAGCGACCAGGCCGACTNAAAGGATTCCGGAAAAGAAAACCCTGACACGACGCTGAACGAATCGGAAAAATCTCCTATTCGCGAACAGGAGACCGAAGGCGACGGCATCGAAAGGGTCAACCTGGAAACGAGCGACCAGGCCGACTCGACAAACGAAGACGCCGACGTCCATCCTAGGAGAAGGAAAACTCTTAGTCCTCGACCGGAGTCGTGTCCCGAACGTTCCTTTACTGGAGACGAAGGGGAACTCGACTTCGCACGATACGCAAAAACCGCCGAGGAGCGATCTCCAGTCACTCGCAGCAAAAGCCGACAAGGTCGGAAAACTGCTGGCGATCAGACTGAGATTCGCGATCTCCGCGAATACATTACCAAAACGGCCGCAGCGGTAAAAGCGGTGAAATCTCAGATTCACCAAGCGACCAGCGCCGCACCCGAGATCGATCGGCTGCTGTACGAGTCTCGGAAAACGCCCTTCACGGCTCGCATCACCGAGATCAAACTGCCCAATCCCGGAAAGCTTAAGGTGCCAACTTACGACGGGACGACCGATCCCAAAGCGCACCTGCAAAAAGACCACGAAAAAGACGCAGGCTACTGCGGCCTCTTCGTCGAAAATCTAGAAGGAGCCGCGCTCGAGTGGTTCGCCAAACTTAGGCGAAACTCGATCGGAAGTTTCCGTCGATTGGCTTTGGAGTTCCTGAAGCAGTACTCGATGTTCATTAACCCGGAAACCTCTGACGCCGATCTCTGGAGCTTGGTACACGAGGAGGACGAATCTCTCCGCGTTTTCATGAGTAAATTCAAACTCGTCATGGCTAGGGTTAGCGGCATTAGCGACAAAGCCGCCATCGACGCGTTGAGGAAATCGCTCTGGTATAAATCGAAGTTCCGCAAATGGATAACTCTCGAGAAACCACGGACGATCCAGGACGCGCTCCATAAGGCCACCGACTTCATAACCATCGAGGAGGAAACTAAAATCCTGTCCGAGAAGCATAAGCCGACGAAAACATCCGCGAAGGATAACGCGTCCGACAAGAAGCAGAAAAAGAAAAGCTCTCGTAACGACAAATTCGTCCATCACGAGGGACAGGATCTCCGAGGGGCGCATAACTACGCCATCAACTCCGGTTTGGAGCAAGGGCAAACTACGGGTAACACGTGGACGAGAAATTCGAATTACGATGAGAATTCTTTCTGCGACCTCCACCAAACCCACAGTCATTCCACCATAAACTGCAAAGTTCTCGGCGCCATACCGGCCGCAAAGTTAGTCGCGGGAGAACTTTCCGAGATATCTAGTGTCAAGGATCTCATCCGCGATTCAGACCGCGTCCCGAAGAATGACCAAAACACGCAATCTCCGCCTCAGGGAAATCAGTCGGGCGAAAAACGCGGACGAAAAATAGACGAGAAGGGTAACGATGCTAACCGCCGAAAAATCAACATGATTATCGGCAAATCGCCATACTTTAGCGACACCATCTCGTCAATAAAATCCTACCAACGTAAAGCCGAAACCGGCTCGAGTTGGAAGGTGCCGATGGACGATTCTCCGACAGGGGTTATCTCTTTCAACGATGCTGAAACCGGTGGAATCGACCAACCGCACGCCGATCCCCTAGTCATCGATTTGGTGATAAGCGATCTAGACCGGAAGAAGAGGTCGCTCGAATCCTGGTTGATACCGGAAGCACGGTCAACGTCATCTTCCGCAACACGCTAGCACGAATGGGAATCGAAATCTCGGAAGTCGAGCCGATTCCAAAACCGCTGACTAGTTTCTCCGGCGAAACGTCGATGACCTTGGGATCAATCCAACTACCGGTCGTCGCGAAAGAAGTGACGAAAATCGTTAACTTCGCGGTATTCGATCTTCCGGCTATTTACAACGTGATTATGGGCACGCCTTGGATAAATTCCATGAAGGCGGTTCTGTCCACATATCACTTAGGCATCAAATTCCCGACGCCTACGGGAGTCGCAGTAATTTGGGGATGCCAAAGACAATCGCGATCTTGCTTCCTGGCCGAACATAAGCTGAGGCAATTAGCGGTCGCAATCGTGAAACCAAAACGGGCAAAGGTCACACCACCGCCCGCAGACAACGACCCGAAGTAAGCAACGGCCGAGAAACCAGAAGTTTCCACACCCATCGCTTCCACCCAACCGGAGGAGACAATCCCGGACAAAGACATCGATCCCGCGACTGAAGCGATCGAAAAGTCTACGACAGCCGAGTAAGCATACTCGCGCAAACAATCAGAACTACGAGATGGCTTGATTTCCGAAAGGAATACGTAGGCAGCTCGCCTAAAGACGAGTTCAGCTATCCCCCTTTCCAAAGCGGGTGGGGGGGGAGTGGGCGAGTATACGAGTATTCGTATACTCCCAAATTTTTTTACAAAATTTCTTTTAACTTTGTAATCGAAAAATTTTCGAAATTTTTAATAAAGACAAAGTTAGAATATCTCCGCTACCATCGAAAAACGCAAATCCGGAAAATCGCTTCCGCAGTAACAATTACTCAATCATTTTTACAAAAATTCGCATATCAAAATATTTTCGGAAAGAGCGGGCGAGACGTCGCCTAAATTCTCGAAGAAAAATATTTCCCCAAAGTCCGTCCGTGACTATAAAAACATAAACGCTCGGCGAATGGCCCCGTCGAGCACGCTAGCTGTCCTAAACTAACGCACTGACCTATCGGTCCGCATACATCCGACGAGGATAAAATAGCGCGCTATAAAAGAAATCCAAATTTTTGGTCAGCACTTCCGAGAAATTGTTCACGGTGAGATGCTCGAATCCAACCAGACGAATCGTATAAGCCGAGAATTTATCGCGGATTCTAAATCGGTATGGAATCAGGTTAAAATCGCAACGGGCAAAACGAAAGCCGATTAGTCATCGCACAGCCCCAATCCGAAAGGAAAATTAGGTCTTTCCCTAAACCCAGCACACTGGTCGCTAACGTCTCAAGGCATGAATCGAGATCCTAAAGGCATGTCTCTTCGCCCACATCTAAACACTCGCGAAAATCGAAATCTCCCGAGTTAACGAATCGGACGATTTACACCAAAGAGTTAGGTACAAGATGACAACTCGTATTCTTTCCTCTACATCTAACATAAAAAACGAGTTTCATACTTAGAAAATATTTTCTTATTAAAAGCATCCGAATACACACCGCCCAGCGGTAGGGATTCAAAGCCACCAACGGCTAGTCCCGGAAAAACAACGACAAAATCGAAAAAACTAAGAATATCACACATCAAAGTCATCAAACGCAGGTTGATCGACTTCGCCATCTACATCCAAAATCCTAGGACCGACTTCAACTGAATCCGGCGACACCACGACGGGATTCTATTGATCCCACATGCGCGCCTTAAGGTCGAAAAATTCGGACTGCGTATCTTTT
>CAKOAT010797375.1:609698-652178 GCA_932364175.1 Eruca vesicaria subsp. sativa | reverse complement strand
ATAAAGGTAGTTATTACCAAAGGTTGCAATTATCAATGGTTAATCACCAAAGGTTGCAATTGTAAAGGTAGTTATTACCAAAGGTTGCCATTACCAAAAGTTGCAAGGTTTCATTTATGTACTTGTAATTGTTCATAAACAATTGCAATGGTTCAAATAAACACTTGCACCCTTTCACATTCACTTAAATATATAACACCAACGTGTAGTAAAACGCAGTTCCTCCTCCTATCTTGAACTCTCTTGCTTCTCTTGGTATAACCTGGAGAACATATATATCAAAAAAATGTGTTACATAATGATTTATTTGTAGGGTCCGATCTGAAATTTAGGGGGCCATAAAAAATTTCATATTAATCTTAACTTCTAAACAACAACTTAAGGGTCATGCAACCAGGGTCGACTCCGATAGATAAATACGGACCTTTGACGATTTTTTAACGGTTTAATCTACAATTTTTTTTATGAGATTTAGGGGCCTAAACTTTTTATTTATTTATGTATATGTAATTTTTGTTCAAAAAAATTTGGGACCAAGACCAATATTTCCTCCGGTTTGGCCCAACACTACCCCTACATACAATTTATGTATTATCTACTCTATAAATTTATTATACCAAGCTCAAAATCATAATAATAATTAATAAAAATATAAAATATAAAATAAATCATTATATATTAATAATTTAATAAGAAACATAAAAAATAGAATTAAATAATTACACACTATATAACACTAAATAGAAATCATATCTCTATAATATTATTTGAGAAGTCAGTTTCCTACGTGTCGCTCTCACGTTAACTCTTACGATGATTGATTACATAGATACCTTTAATGAATTGTTAGATTTTAAGTTTATTATTAATTTTTTTTATTTAGTTTCTTTTTTACTTTTTCCAAATAACATATACAATAAAAAGGAAATATTTCTAAAATTTTAAAACAGATTTGAAAACGAAAATATATGTATATAATATGACTTTATTAAAAAGGAAAGTTCACAAAATAGTAATATACCCCATTAATATATATTTTTAAATAACATAAAATATATTTTCAAAATAATAAAAATATATATTTTCATGAACATCCAAAATTTATCAGTTACACTTTATTTTCTAATATTTTTTGGAAATCAACATATAATTTGATAAATATTATGAAAATACTTGTATATTTAAACGATAAATAAAATTAATTTGATTTGAATTAACTAAAACAATAAATAAATAAATATTATGAAAATACATGTATATTTAAGCGATAAATATAACTAATTTGATTGGACTTAACTAAAATAAAAAGTAATTATACTTCAATTTTAACTCAATATACTCACAACATGAATGACTCGACTAATCTAATTTATATCTCTATAATATTATCTGAGAAGTCACTTTCTTATGTGTCGCGCTCATGTTAACTGTCACGATGGTTGATTACTATGATACCCCTAATGAATTAAAAAAATATATTTAAATATTATTATTTCCTTTTCAAAATTTTTGAAATAACAAGATAAAATAAAAAGGTAACATTTATAAAGTTTACAAAACTATTTAAAACGAAAATATAAGTATATAGAAATATGGTTTCATAGAAAAGGAAAGTTCACAAAATAGTAATATTTAATTTAAATATATTTTAAATAACATAAAATATACTTTTGAAGTAATAAAATACTTCATATCTATCTCTATAATACTATTTGAGAAGTCAGTTTCCTATGTGTCGCTCTCACGTTCATTCTCACGATGGTTGATTACATTGATACCCTTAATGAATTGAAAATAGTATTATTAATATTTTTATTTTTAGTTTTTCCTTTTCAAAAATTTCCAAAAAGATATGTAATAAAAAAACATTTTTTAGAAAGTCATAAAAACAAATTTAAAACGAAAATATATGTATATATAATATGATTTCATAAAAAAGGAAAGTTGACAAAATAGTAAAAATACATTTAAAATATTTTTAAATAACATAAAAAATATGTATATATAAAATAATTTCATAAAAAAGGAAAGTTCACAAAATAGTAATAATACATTTAAAAATATTTTTAAATAACATAAAATATACTTTTAGAGTAATAAAATAGTTTATAATTAGTATTATTGAATTTTTATTTATTTTTCATATATTTAGTTGACTATAATGTCTTTCAATTACAGAAAATTATCTAGAACTTATATATTACTTATATAATATTATTTTCAAATACAGTCACAATTTTGTTTAGTGCTTATTTTTAAGAGATTAAAAACTAAAAATAAATTTAACAATAAACATAGTTTGGTCAAAATAATTGTTCTAATGAGCTAGATATATGATATTTTATCATTATTAAAATTATTTATTTTATTAATATTAATTGTTTTAAATTTTATGTTTTATGTTTGTGAAACTAAATATAACCATAATCAAAATATCAAAGCAAATCTGAATTCTAAATTTAAGATTATTTAAAATAAATTTCAGTTTACATTCAATAAATCTAAAGCATAAAGTTATTTAGAATTTATAAATGCATGTAACCATTTATTGATCATATGATAACTCAAAAAATGTTAACAAATAAAAATAAATACTAACCAACTCTTACAATTTTAGTTCTTTTGTAAAATTTATATATATCCATGAGACTTTAGAATATTTTCGTTATATTAATTTACGTATTTTGGAATCAGACACTTTAGTTAATTTTTAATTCATTCTAAGCACAATATATCTTAAGTTATACATAATTTTCCTAAAAGATATTTACATATCTAAGACAACACCCACCATATGCAAATAAGTAACNATTAAAAATTAATATATTTTAAAAATATTACAGTTGAATTCAGAGATGCAATCCAATTTATCCAAATGATAACTAAACCAACCGTAAAACAACAAAATTGACTAGATATAACATATATAAAATTACAGTATAAGTAAAGTAATATAATACTATTAATATAAATGATGCATACAAATTATAAATTAATTTAAAATTAAAATTAAATAATAATCAATTATTATTATATATTTAATTTAAAAATAATTATATCCGTGCATGAGCACGGGAAAATCACCTAGTATCTTCTTAGATGAAAAACAATATTTTTATATAATGTGATTCCATAAAAAAATTCACACAACTAATCTTGATACTAGAAAAAGAAATATTTTTTTTTCCTTTAAAAAAATAATTTTAAACAATAATATATATATATATATATATTCAAAGTAATTATTTTTTGGTATATATCTATCTATTTTATTAGATGACTACATAAAATAATTAAGTAACATAAACTGATATATGTTTAATTGATTTTTTATAATTTGTATTCTTGAAATATATATATTTTTTGATTTTTTTTAGTATATTTATTTGACTATAATATCTCACAATACAACAAAACATATAAATTATATTTTACTTATATAATATCATTTCTCAAAAAGAATAACATTTTACTGCATATTTTAACAGATATTAAAAACAAAACTAAAAATAAATTTTAATAATAAACATTTTTTGATTAAATAACTACAATTATTTTAAAATATCATAACACTATATAATTTAACGAAGTAGATATAATATATTTTAATTGTTAAAATTATATGTTTTCTTAATAACTCTTTTGATTTTTAATTTTCTGTTTTTATGTTCGTGGAACTTAATATAACCATAATCAAAATACTTAAGTAAATATTGTAAATATTGTTATGTGTTCATAAGCTTCAAAAATATATTAGTTACTTATGTATGTAATTTAGAATCAGACAGTTTAGTTTTTATTTTTTCTTTCTAAGCACAAAAAATCTTAAGTTATACATAATCTTACTAGATATACTTATATTTCTAAAATAACAACCGGCATAAATGCAAATATGACAATTAATCAAAAATTTAATATATTTAGGATAAAAAATATTATAGTTGAATTCAAAGAAACAAATAGAATCTAATATATCCAAATAATAACTAAATCAACCGTAAAAACAATAAAACTGACAAAAATAAACAAAAACTATATGTATAATTAAATTAATATAATGTTATTAATATAAATTATACCTACAAATTATAAACTAATTTAAAATTTAAAGTAAATATCAATAAATTATTATAATATCTTTATTTTATAAATATTTATGTCCGTGCATGAGCACGGGAAAATCACCTAGTATCTAAATATTTATGATAATATTAAAGTCAAACATTTATAAAATAAAAGATATATCCGCAGGAATGTGCGGATTAAACTCTAGTATATCTTTAAAATTTGAAGATTAAGAGGAGTGTTTTAATTTGAATAAAGCATAAAGATTAGATTCTTTGTTTACCTTAAAGTCGCCGTTTACAAACATCCCAACAATACAGAAGCAAGAAGCAGCGAGGCACATGACCAACTGCATCTCCAGCACAAGTGTGAAAGTGATTTCTTGTCGAACTTTCTTGTAAGTGAGCTGAACGAACGGTAATATAAAAGCGTAAAGAACAGCTGCGGTGAGAGTCACTAGGAACCCAACCACATACTCCTTGTGGCTCACGTCACGCGGCCTGTCCCCATCGCCGCGTAAGGCCAGGATCCCCGTGCCGGCCGTTAACAAAACGACGGCGTTTATAGAAAAAGGAGTGAACTTTTGCTTGACCATGAAGAAAGAGAAGATAGCATTGAACCCTAACTGAGTTCCGACAATGAGTGATGTTGTGGAAAGTGGAAGATAAGCTAACCCATATGCGAAACAGTAGTTGTCAAGTCCTATGAGCAACCCTATGACGATAGAGGCCATGAACATAGGAGTTTCCATGAGGACAATCTGGGTTTTTTCTATGTTTTCTGAGTTGTTGTGGTTTCTACGGCAGAGAAAGGAGATAATTAAAGGGATGATGATGACCGGACAACCTGCGGTTGAGAGAAAGCTCATGAACCAGATTCGTTCTCCGCCATTGTTGTAGTAGAGACGAGTTAACAAAGGACCTCCACATGTTCCAATAGCCAAGATCATGCAGATTAAGATGAGCAGACTGTTCTTCATCATCTTGCTAACTTTTCTTGTCTCAAAAGTTAACAGTCAAAGAGACATTTACATTCGTCTTTATGTGTTTTGTTTGGTTTTAGCTTTGAATCGTGTGAAGCATTGTTACGTAGCAGCGCGTTTGCTCCTACAAAACGCTATGTGCATGGTCCTTTCATCGTGGTAAAAGGGAGACGTGTTCAACACGTATGGATCTATCACACAATAAGTATGACAAAACAAAGATTTCGATAACACTGAAAACTAAAACTGGATGGTCTCTCTTAGACAATTTTTAACTTTCTCCAAAATTTTGAAACTATAATTTAGTATCCAAGTACAAAAATGTCCGTGTATATATTATATACATTAAAAATTGAGTTTGAATCCTTTTATAATCAATAGAGAAACAAAAAGGAACACTAATGTGTGGTAAAATTTGAATGTGTAGTTGGTGATGGGAGGCTTTGTTTTCTTTCAGTCTTAAGCTGAATTAAACAGGCAGATTAGCTTTCCTATTACCTCTTGAACTAGACCGTCTGCCTCTTCCACGCCTTCTAGGCGGCCTTGTACCGCCCGCTCTTCCACCTGAGACTTTTCTAGGCAAATCGCTGCTGATTAAAACTGGTGTAGTAAGCAGTGGAGGAGGCGGTGGTGGAGGAGGAGAAATATTAGGCACAGTCGGAGGTTTTCGCCTTGCGATTCTCTCTTGTTCTGCTCGATGATATCTCTGCATTTTGATTGTTTGATAAAAGTTAGGATTATCTTTACTACTTTAGCTTAAGCCAGCATGAAGAAGAAGAAGAAGAGATCAGTCACCTGAACTACAAAGTTGCGTCTCTCGCAGTCAAGGAACATGCTTACTGTCCAGTTTGTTTTTGCTTCAATCTTGTCTCTTACTGTTGAGAAACTGATTTGATCTCTCGAAGTGAATCGGTCTACTTCGTTGAACCAAAGACAAGTGAAGAGGTTGCTGATGGGAACATGCTCTCTTAAAATGACACAGCCCTCAGGCACATCTGTATAGCCCGACCAAAAAGTGTGTATACATTAAACTTTTTTATGCATTTAAGCAGATCCTTGGAAAAAAATAAGCCAAAGAGACATACCGCTTGTGATTGGGAGCTTTGCAACAGAGTAAGGGGTTAACCCTTCATTCTTGTAGAACTCCACCTGAAAGTCGATAGAAGCATTGTCATATTTACCAGCAGCTTTATTTGCTTCAGCCTCCACAAAGACATCAAACCGTCTATAATGTCTAGAGATTGCAAAAGTAGCATTCTTTCTCCACAAGAACCTGATGGAAAAGAGAGGTCAGTCTCAGATTGCTGCGGTTCTAAGGTCTTCTAAACTCAAAGCGTGAACTTAATTTTTAAGCATTTGAAAGTTAATGGAAGGCTAAGCACAACTAGCTAGCTGTTTCAGAAAAATCTATCTTAAAAAAAGGGTAGAACTAGCAGATTTTTACCACGATTACTCACTTATATGACTAGAGAAATATTCGTTATTCGTAAGGAAGCTGCATACATCCGCAAATAGATTAACGAAAACACTATATGCAGCATATCACTAGAGATATATCTCAAAAGATAAAAATATGATAGGCCTTACCTTTCAAGGATTTGATATGGATCGACGACAAGCTCAAGTTTTCCATCAATCCATAAAGAATATCTAGCATTTGGAAACATCCTATGGACAAGAAGCTTGGGGACCTACAAAGAGAACAAGGTATCAGCATATAAGTCGTCTTGATAACTGAATGCATCACAAGAAAAGAGATGTGGATTTTACCTTTCCATTGCGCCTTCCATCTAAATAAGGGAGATTATGCACAACAACAACTCTCCATATCCCTACTTTCTTGTTGCCGTTAAGGCCTCGTTCTCTCTTCAAAATTGTTTCAGTTCCTTCATCAACAAACATGTAGAAGCAAACTGTTTCTGCCGAATATTTACTGATATTTTGGGGGGCTTTTACATCATCAAAAGCATCTGAAAAGAGAAAGATTCTTCATCAGAAATCAGCAACAGGAAATAAGATAAGTATCACACCAAGCAGTACCAAATACGGCAGAAGCAACAACAATCCCACGGCATTCCTTCATTTCAAGAAGATCAGCCTCATCAATGTCAAACCCTGTATTTCGACCAGGTTGAGGTCCTTTAACAAACCTGATTGACAAATCATCGATGAGACATAACAAAAAGCAGACAAGCGGAATAAACAAGAGCAGGAAGATAACTAACTCACCCACAATGTACGCTCATTGTTTCTTGAATATCAAAAGAAGCATTCCTATGTTTCAAAGTAGGATAACCACCAAAATCAGAGCCTCCAAACTCTGTGTCTCTGTTGAGAGGGTCTTCATGTATATACGTTAAGTTCTGAAGAAGAGGAGAAAAGGACGGAGCAGTTGGCATCAAGGCAATTGCTTCTTCTACTGGAAGGTAACATACCGGGCATGCTGCAAACAAAACCAGGCAGATCAGATTAAAATATTCCTTACAACAACAACAATCGTGTGGTGATCTCAGAAAATAAAAATAGTCAAAAAAAAAGGAGACCAGAAATCAAGACTTACGGCGAGGCCCAGTTCTTTTTTTGTCGGCAGGTGGGGGAGGTAAGGTGAAAGTGTGACAAGGATGACCCTGAGGAAGCGTATAGCCAAGAAAATGTATAGGAGAAGGAGGAGCGGAGAGTATGACATTTTTTCCTAGAAAAGATATATTCCGAATGTTGATGTTTTGCTCTTCATTTGTGGGTAACAAGACAGAATGATTTACAAGAGAAGTGCCATTAAAATGAAGACTCGGAGGAACTTGAACTTCCTGACCATCTTCACCTGATCACAATGATTCCAAGTCCAGTGATTGTTCATAAACCTTTATATAAAAATCCACAAGAGCTCTTAAAGTATCCTTAGCATTACAATTCTAAGGCAAAACAAAACACATTGGTACAAAGAATACTCCAGAATCAAAGTTACTCCCAATTTAGAAACTAAAAATCCACAAGCTAAGCTAAAAGGTGTTACCTTTACCGGCGTAGAGGACGCGGAGGAAGACGACGGCGGAGATTAGGAAGAGGAGCAGCATGCCCACCTTCTTACGACCAGCGAATTTGCAGATCCAATGTACCCTCTCCTTGTGCATCATCTTAGAAGGTTTGGTACGATTCGTCGTGTGGATAGGCAAAACGACGGCGTAGAGACCCGTCTTGTCCAAGGAACCGTAGCTACTGGATCGAACGCCCAATCCAGTCATCTCCCCTTCCCTCCTTAACTCATTCTACCAATTCGTATGTTTCAGATCAAAGAGTTGGTTTTAATGTAAGAGCTCAGCTTTACTCTGAAATTGCAATCTGATCTTTTATACAAAATCCAGCTCAGACAGACACAACGGATCAAGAGAGTTAAATCAACAATCGGGGAGGGTTTGTGATTGGTGGATAGGGTTTTGATTCCTTTATAATTTTTTCAAAATCAGGATGGGAATCTCCGAGCAAATACATACACAGACAAACTTAACAAATAGACAAACTTAACAAAGACATTATTCCGCGTGAAATAAATAAATAAATAAAAAGGCAAATTGATTAAATTTTCTTCTTCTTCTATCCAATTTTGTCTATGTGTAATTTAATTATGTCTATAAGTTAACGCATTTAGATAATAGTCACTTAAAACATTATCTTTGTAAAAATAAAAGAGAGATAAGACAGTTAATATTTCATCTGTTTAAATATAAGTGATATTTTTATGAATAAAGAAAATACTGTTAGATTTGGGTAAGAACTAAAACTATGAAAACTGAAGCACGTTGATTATTTTTTACTACGACATATAGGTAAGAATTTGGTTATAGAAATTGAGTTTTACTAGATGTCTTTTTGTGAAATTTGAAACTATATTGAACGTAAGGTTGGACATTTCATCCGTTAAATTTTGATCCGATGTTATTCTTTTTTATTCGATCCAAAAATTTTAGATATCCATAAATCATCAAAATAAAAAAAATATTAAAATTTAATATCCG
This sequence comes from Eruca vesicaria subsp. sativa, assembly GCA_932364175.1. Taxonomy (NCBI): domain Eukaryota; kingdom Viridiplantae; phylum Streptophyta; class Magnoliopsida; order Brassicales; family Brassicaceae; genus Eruca; species Eruca vesicaria. The sequence continues at coordinate 643,118 of CAKOAT010797375.1, read as the reverse complement.
TTAAAACGAAACATGCAAGCAACTAGGTGTTCAATTCGTTCTGACTTTTATACAAATTAATTAGGTGTTTTGTCCGCACATGCAAGCATAATTTTCGTACAATTTATTATTAGTCTATATTTTATTAATTTAAACCAATATAATAAGTTATGATTTATGTTTTAAAATTAATTATAAATTAGAACACTCACATAACAAAATATTTTTAAAAATATATTTTTACAAATGTGTTACTTTAATTTATTTTAATTATAATTTTTTTCTTTCTTAATTTTTTATTTCTATAAGAAAATATATATTTTCAAGATAACAATATAATACATAAGAAGTATCTTAATTTCTCCGAATATAAATTTTAATAGAAATCATTTTTATTTATATGAAATTATTAAAAATATGACAAATAATCAAAATTGTCTAAATCATGGAGAAATTACAAATCAGATAATTCACTTAAATTTTCTAATAGAAAATATATGTTCAAGATAACAATCTAATACATAAGAATTATCTTATTTTTAAATCTAGTATTATTAATATACATTCGTTTTATTATTTAATAAATTATATATGAAATTATTAAAATATGATAAGCAAAATATAAAACCATGGAGAAGTTGATAAATCAGCATTGTTTCTTTATATTTAACTATTAATATTTTAACTTAATTTTTAATTTCTATGGTTTTCTAAATATATTTCAAAGATAACAATATAACACATAAGAATTATCTTATTTTCTAAAAGTCTAATATTATTAATAGAAATTCGTTTTATTATATGATAAATTATTCATAAAATTATTAAAAATATAACAAATAAACAAAATTACAAAATTACAAAAATCATGGAGAAGTTACAAAACAATCAGTAAATTCACTTGAATTTTATAATACAAAAATATATTTTAAGATAATAATTTAATACAAAATAATTAACATATTTTCTAAAATATAATATTATTAATAGAAATTCATTTTTATTAAATAATAAATTTTATATGAAATTATTTAAATAAAGTAAATAAAAAAATTTATCTAAAATCAAGGAGAAGTTGACAACTAAGCAAATTTAATTCTTATATAATAGTATAGATGTATATATATATATAACTAAATATAGAGTTTTAAATGTGTAATTTTATATAATCATTATATAACATATATTTTTATTAATTTTGTTTGTAAAAATTCTTATAAAGGTATTAAATTAAGAAAGGAATGTCAGATATTTATAAAAATTACAATTTTTTAAAAAATTTTTGTTTTATCTAAATAATGATTAATTTTAAAATTTATGGAACACATAATTTCACTAATTTTTTATTATGTTAAAGATAGTGTTGGAAAATAAATTTGTATTATTTTTATATTTATTTTGTTTAAACAAACTATATGAAATATCTGTAAATATTCAAAAAAAAATTGAATATCCAACAAAGAAAAATCGGAAAATCATATGTCCATAAAAAAAGAAGCAAAATCACAAATACGGAAAATTATGATATTATCCGATCTGTACTCACTCCTAATCGAACGATTATAAAGGAAATAGGGCGAACTGTTACTGCTGAGTGGACGTGGAAATAACATATAATATAAGGTATTTTCCTGATCGAACGATTATAAAGGAAATAGGGCGAACTGTTACTGCTGAGTGGGCGTGGAAATAACATCTAATATAAGGTATTTAAAAATTTGGGTATTATTATGATTGTCTAAATACTCATGTAAGCCTCATTACAGAGTTGTGACAACTAAGTTTTTAAATAAAGTTTGAAATTATTTATTTAAACACTCACTACCTAGCAGCAGCCATCCATGAATCCTGTCATTATTAGTCTCATCTATCGCACTAAATTATACTACAAAATAAATCGTTGAATTTCTTTGTTTTTCTTTTGTTTCCAGTACATAGTTTTTTTCGTTTTTTAATGTTTATCTTAGATATGTTAATTTGTTGGAGAACCGCTTTGGATGCATATCCCATATTAATATCCTGAGACTGATTTAAAGGGGACATAAAGAGATTCTGTGAGTGTTGGTCTGAGTCTTTGAGGACGAAACCAAATTTTTAAATCCTAATTATTTTTAGATTAATATGATGGATTGATCCCATACCGGTCAGAAAGGTCACAGCTACCATGTAGCTAGGGCTAACTTTAGCTTTGGCATGCCCATCGTTGTTGGATTTCATGTACCAGTGCAAGCAGGGGCATATGTATTTTGCAACGAACAAGGTCACTGCCCCAACTAAAATTTAATTTTCTTTAAGCAATCATCATAAAACTAGCTCAACTTTATAAAAAAATGCCTTTGTATCACTCAAAATTCATGCTGATATCCCCAATTAAAACATCTCCTAGATCTGTCCCTGAAAGCCAGAGCCAGTTGTAGCATTATAGAGGCTAAAAGCAAAATTAAAAAACGTGCATGAAATTCTTTCCCTCAGAAATGAACTACTAGACTAAAAAGACTTCTGAAAGATTTGTGGCCACTATTTAAATTGGAAGCATGGCTTTATCCGCTTAGCACAAGGACAGGCACTGCTGAGTACAAGTGAACACACCCAAAAAAAAGCTACAGTGAAAGAACTTTTGGATGTTAAGATCAGGGATGTACTTAAAGATCATGAGTCATGAGGAGGACATCCCATCTAATAGTTGGAACCCAGGTTCTAAAACCGGACGTTTCGGCGATTAATCGCCCGTCTAAACACTTTGCGGGTGAACACCGCCGCGATTTGAGCGAATCGGTCAAACTAATTGAACTGCTAAAAAGTTAGAACTTTATTGTCAAATATTTGGACTCTAACAAGCCCATTTGATTGACGAAATTTTGGGAGGTTTTGTCCATCTATTTATAAGGTCTTCAAAGACGTCTCCCACTCAAATTTAGTTGATGTGGGACAAAGATTTGTTGTTTTTAATTTTTTTTTCCTTAAATGGTACAAATAAAAACGAAGCATATATATAAATGCTTCACAGAAGAATCGGACCTTCCACCCCTGAAAGCTATAAACGCATAGCGAACCACTGGACCATGCTCTTCTAATACATAACTTTCACATATAAAATATATATTTATAGTTATAATTAAATATTTTAAAAATTATTCTCCGATTAGTCTTCGATTAATTTCCGATTAATCAGCTAGGTGATAGTCCCAACTCGAACACCCAACTAGCGGCTAACGAGTCTTAACAAGAAAAAAAAACCTGCATTCATATAACCATAATAATTTATTTCGGAAATATTTGGAACAGAAAAAGGGAAATTTGATCTCATGCACATAGCTTACAAAATATTAAGTCTATATCCATAATAATAACATGGCTATGATATGTTAAATAATGTTCTATGAATATCCAAAAACACCCTTCTGTTGCGCGTGAAAATGAGAAACGCCACCATGATTAACCTTTCCCTAGAAAATGAAAAGCCAGAAACTCCCTTTTCCATTTGCTTTCTCATAGGAATAGCAATTTTGATAGACCGGTTGTGAGAAGTAGATTTTGGGTTCTCTATTGCAAGATGGAGGTGGAGCCGGGTACCGGCAAGTACCGGCAATTTCAGTCGGTTACGAGAAGAAGTTCCAGAAAGAATGTTAGGATTTCAGCGCCGATATAGTTTCTTGCGAACTGTTGAAAAGGAACCGATTCCATAAGAAATGAAGGCATCAAGGTAAATCTGTTCATTTTTCCATAGTAGTCGATCTTATCAGTTTCAAATCCATCCCGCCGTGAGTTATGGCCACTGACATCAGAATAGTGGTTTAATAGTTTGCAGATCTAGGTATACGGAGATCCAGCCGGCGGAGAAAAGGTACAGAAAAATGGCAATATTTGGCTGGCTAAAGCAGTACTAAGTAGATGCATGTTGTTTCATGTGTTGTATCCTCTGTGCACAGAAACCATTTTCTGGATTTCTGTATGTGGGAGAAGATGATTTGGCAAGTAAATATGACTAGACTATATAGTGTCGTTTATAGTATAGAACCTTAGTTTATGGTATCTATAGTCGTTTAAATGGATATATACTAGTACGAAACTGTTTATTTATGGCCTGTCTCTGGAAAATTGATGTTACGAACACCAAGATTATACTATAGTAGTCGTTTATAGTAAATAACCTTGGTTTGTGCTATTGGTAGGCGTTTATATGGATATTTATTATTAAGAAAATGTTTATAGTATAGTTATACATGTTTAGGTAACACATAAATTTGTAAATGTGTCTCTATCTATGTGTGGTTGTTGCTGCTTCAATCTTTAAACGTAATGTGTTTAGTTTCTTTTTTATATAACATATGGTGAGAGTTTCTAGGAAAAGTGATGTTACGAGCAAAAATACTATACTATAGCTAGTCGTTTATAGTATAAACTGATTAGTTGTATTTTAGTGTAGTTTGCTATGTATTCATTTGTGAATGTCTAATGGTGACGAATGTTTGTATACTCTACATGTACTATATGTACAATGTCAGTAGTATAGTTTAAAAGTTCTGGTTGTGTCTTTCAACAAACATATTTGTTAAACTATGCAGTGTTATTAAAAAGTTTAGCAAACTGAGATATATATTCCAAGTAGTTTAGTATTTACTTACCAAATTTGAAGCACCTCTAGTTGTGGGATTGCAAACCACAAGTTTTTGGGTCATCGGAGATAGTGATTTATGCTGAACCTATACTATTAAAACTACTTAATAGTATAGTTTATTCGCAATATTTGGTGTTATTATTGCTGATACTATAGAACACAGGTCAATACACTTTTTATAAGGTTCCTCCTAGTGTTATTTTAGTGTAATATGCTGTGAAGCCATTTTGTGTGCGTACTAACCTCGCTTATTTGATTTGCAGTAATATAATGGAACTCCTCAAACTAATGGTGAGGAACTACCTTTAGGTAGACATGTGAAAAGGGTAAATCAGAGAGTAAGCTTGTACGTAGAGATGGAGCTGCTTAGAAAGCGATTTTTGGGAGTGAGGATAAGATCACGCCAGAGTAGAGCGTAATTCGACTGGCAGTTGGTAACAATTACAACGATAGTATCTCATTTTCGCTCTTCAACCCCAACCAACTTTCGAAATGGTTCGATGGTGACCTATATTGTACTTCTTTTATTAGTTGCTCCTTATAATTTATCGGTTTTCCTATGCTTTGCTACTACTTCCCCCTCTCATTTACTGAGGAGGATCTGAACAAGTGTGATATTTAGGAAATTATGTATGGTTGATTAAATACTAACCACTTATTTGTTGGTTTCCCTACATTGTTTACATAGGTGAAAATATTTTATTTTTGTGTTGTTTATGCACCTTATGATTTTCGGCACAAAAACTAGACTATCTATTTTAATGGTGTAGTATAGTTTTCCCTATGTTAACTCACACAATGTACCAAATATTCATGTTCCTACTGGGTCCTACGTATAATAATAAATAAGTACTCATGGCTTGTAAAATTTAAGATTAATTTGATTATTATACTATATAATTTATAATATAGTATAGTTGACAAATAGACATATGTGACACTGAGTTTGTATACAGATTTTTTTATAGTAGATTTCACCAATTAAAATCCTCTTAAGTTCATAAGTTTAATTTTATATTTCTTTTTCCAAACAATTCATTTACGCACCAGATACACCATAACTATTTCTTCTCCATAAGCTATGCAATTTTGTATGTGATATGTTGTGTTACGATTTTGACTGTATTATAAACATGTGTAGAATAGTATAGTTTGTTGGATGTTCGAATACATGTAGGTGTATAAACTTCTCTTCTATAGTCGCCACTAAGTTGGAGATCCTTTAGTTCACCCGTGAAGCATGTGTATCTTCTTTCATTGGTTTACACACTTTTAATCTTTTTTCACCCCATATTTAATATTTTTTTTTCTTCTATACCATTTGGATAAAGAATGTGGTATAGTATAGGATATGATATTACCTTTTAAAATCTTTCTCTTTTGCTTCTCTTTCTCTTTCATGGGACCTTGGTTTTTTAAAGGTTTTTTAGTAAGCGTTTTAAAAGTTGTGTGGCTACTTTGGAGTAACGTTTTGAGAGAGTTCCTGCATTGGGTTGTGTATATTTAGAATGTCGTATTTGGTTTGGTTTAATATGGTAACGTTTCTATAGTTTTGAGTCGTTTTTTATATTTGTTAAATATTTGTAAGTAGTTGTAGGATTTTGTGGATTTCTAATTTAGTGTATGCTTATATTAGAGAAAGTAAATTTGACCAAGGACATTGGAAAATATTAAATACGAACATAGATGTTCAACTTCAACGGAAAATACGTAACGACGGAATGAATAGTTGAAGTAGAATGTGAATGTGTAAATGTGAATGTGTAGACATCATCTAGGTTCTGTGGAAGACGTGTTTTACTCTAGGAGATCATTGAAACCCATTATCGTATTGTAGAACTCGTTTAGCAAAACGAAGTGAAAACAATGTGAGCAAACTGTCTTCTCCGTCCCAACGTGAGGATGGCAGTAGGGTGGTGGCCACATCTTGATTATTGAGTTCACACACATATCCTTCATGTGTAGTACTGGGCGTGGAAGGGATTGATGAAAATTTTCCATGCAATCTTCGAGTTGTTAAATACCTTTGTCATCAGTGAGTTTGTTTATGGTTTTGACCCCTTTGTCAGTTTGGCCGATGGCCATAAGTAGAACACCGTAAACGTACCTTCCTAGGATGTGACCACCCTTGGAGGCGACGTGGATGTGGTGTAGACCCAGTGAAAGATTTTGAGAGTGGAAGACTTCTAGCATACCTTTGACATAGTGAGCGCCCACATTGTTTACCTTGAGGCAGTTGTCAAGCAAGTTTTGGTACCGGTTTGCTAAAGCAGGTTTCTTGACGATAGGTGAGAGGTTTAGATTTACTTTTTTTTAGTTCCAGATGACGACGGCGCCGTTGGCACATTAACCAAGCTTTCACTCCTCCGGGAGCTCCCTTGAGATGCTTTCATTGGCTCGACGACAGAAGCTTTGACCATGTGTTTCCAAAAGTTCTAAATCATAGATACGAAAGAAATTGTTTCACAGAAGATGTCAGTGGAAAAAACAAACAGAGTAACGTTTGCAAGGTCTAAATTTGCTTGGCCAAATGCCTGACTATATGTTTGCTCATTTCATTTGAGAGGTCAATAGACGAAATAGAACGGTTACCTTTTTCCCTGAAGCAATCATTAAAGTATATTTCCAGTGTTTCACCCTGAATTCAATCATAAGGTAAAGTCCAATAATTCTATAACATTTCTAGAGGTTTAGGCTTCCGGGTGATTTTTTCTGAGCTTAACGTTTTTGGCATTCTCATTATATGAAATGGTCAGTACGTTTCAAACTTTGGAAAAATAGTTATATTATAAGTGGATCGTGTATGTAAATGGAAGCGTTCCTTTGCAGCTGTGTTTTTTTTTTAAAAAATATATATAATCTAAATGGTACGTCAAGTATTCTTTACATCACTTACGTTCTTAATTGTACATAACTTATTCTTTACATGAACCTTTAAACAATTAAAGATGGCAGCCATTTTGCAAGGATTGTAATTCAGTAGAAGATAGAACATTATATGAATTTTTCTTAGCCTTTGAACACAATACAGAGACTTGTTTTTAAAATACTTAGGTGGTGGATATAAATATAATTTATGTTCTCAGCTTCGAAATTTAAATATGTACAGATGCTATGTTTGTAACCTGTTAGATGTGTTGAAGTTAGTTTAGTAGTAGCAACTAAAGCAAACGAATAAAGATTTTTTCATAGTGAGTTTGACGATGCCAGCAAAAGAATTTAGATAATGGTAGTAGACTTTATTATATTAAAAGAAACGACCAACCACAACACCGAAATTTGAAAAAAAAAAACAGAAAACTAAACGGAACTAAAGGTAATAAAGTTTAACGCGCGAAACTAACAAAAATGAAACATGCAAAGCTAGAGAAGTAGTGGTTGATCAGGGTTGTCATAGCACTCATTTCACACGGTTTTTTTGGGTGGATTTGGAGACGTGATGGATTCGACTACGGCTTTCCCTGAGTTGCTACCTGTTGAGCCAGAACCTGATTCAAAAGCCTCAGGGACTGCTGTTGCAGCATCCCCTTCACCTTCCTGGCATTGAAAATGGCAAGCAATAAAAAAGGATGGAAGGAAAAGGACCAACACGCTTAGTAAACGTGGGGTTTGGTGCTAGCTCTCGTGCTGGAAAAATCCGTGATATGGTGAAGGTTTGGTGATTTGGAGTGAAGTTGAAATCTGTTAACTTAAGCTGAAAAGTGTAGGTCCTATCAACGACAGCTGCTAGAGACCGAGGGATATCAGTGTCAACTGCAGCATGAGCGCCAATCCCCTAAAGCAAGTTGCAGTAAAGTTTGTTTAATCTATGACCAAAGGAATAGTAAACATAAGTGTAAGAGGAACGTTTAAGATATACCACTATCTGCGCAGCCTCCAAGGCCAGTACATTAGTCAGTTTAGCAACCTCTTTATCGAAGCCAACAAACGCAGCTGTGCCTGTGGCGTCGGACACAGAAAAGACAACTCGATACCTGTTGGACATTAAATTTGTGTTAGTTTAGTAATCTGTCTGAAACAAATTGGCAATTTGCACTACAAACCTGAGCTCAGCTATAGAATTAGGTAGATTGCATGAGACGCAGGTGAATGATGTTTCCTCCCGGAGAAGTTTCTTAGAACAAATGGAGCAGCCAATGTAACACCATCCATCATCTAGCTGAACACCAGTAATGTTTGCAGTACAAATAAACTCTATGATCTGATAGCACATGTAATCAAATTTCAGTTTTTAGAATTTTAGTATGGGAGGCAAGCCTAATGATTTGTATTTATACCTGAGGATCACCGGTTAAGACAAAGTCGTTAAGCTCTTTAATGGTGAGGGGCTCGATCTTTTGAGCATGAACCACCTTCGATGACGACCCTTCCTGGTCCACACCACCCCAGGCAAACTGTATTGAATTTAAGAGGACAAACAGTAAACAGTGTGAGGCTGTGAAGTACACCTTTCAATTGATGCAGAGTTAATTAAAAATTCAAAAACAAAGCAGTAAACATCGAGGTCTCATAATAGTGATAGATTGAAAAACTTGCCGGTTGTATGCCTCTTTCCCAACAGTGCCATTGAGATATAACCTCCCTGCGGGAAAATGACAATGCGTTATCAAGGAGAAGAGGAGTATGACAATCTTAGGCTCCTTCCCGTAAGCGTCAAACTTGTCATGGAATGCAATAGCCAAAGCATCAAACATACTCACGCAGACTTCATCATCACTTTTAAAATTTATCGTAACAAATCACAAACAAAGTGTTAACTCAACAGCCCATACCCAATAAAAGGATAGGAGGCAACGCTTATTACCTTGCCATTCTTATTGTCAGCATAACCCGATGTGCTCCTGGAAGACGATCAGTGATGGTGCTCTTCAGCACACGAAGCTCACCCATAAAGTCTACAAAGCATACAATGGGAAAATTAATTGTCTTCTAAGGAAACCACACACAACAAAACGTTTTCATTAATAGTTGGAAATAATTACCAGGCAGCTGTTTCCCACTATTTGCAAGACCACGGATCTGTCCAAATGGTTGGAAGCGGAAAAACTCTGTCGGTATTGTCCTTGTAATTGTTAGTAGCTTTTGGAAATCAGTCCCCTCATTGAAACGGATGGCTACAGGACCGTCAGAAAGCCTGTATTTTTAACTGCTTCGTGTCACATCGAACCCACTCAAACGGTACAACGATCCTTCAGATAATCGGGACCGGAAAGTTTGCTGGAAGGAAGCAGGAACAGATCCTTGCACCAGCGTAGACTGTTCAAATCAACCAAACGAAAGAATTAGAACAGCATAAACAAATCAGATTTAAATGGCTTTGTCTTTCATCGTTATTGTAAAACCCAAAAAACAGAATTAATTGAACTACTTTTATTTAGCAAATTAGAAATCCAGTCAACCCAAAAACAGAAAGACTTCAATTAGTTCTATTTAGAAAAATATAAAGTGATTGAAGAAAAAAACGACTGTATGAGATTGGAGAAGAGCTTACATCCTCGTCGATCAGCAGCATCTCGATGCTGATCAATTGGTTTTTTTTTATGAGGTTCCTGGCCTCCCAGAATCTCAGGAGCTGGATCTCAGCCGAATTCGAGCATCTCCCAGCCTTCAAGTCAGCAAGTAATGTGTATGAATTAGCCATCGCTAGCTTCTTTTCGAGTTTCAGAGTTTCTTGATTTGTTTTGTCTTGTGATTTTCATCTTCACAGGGACCGGTATTTATAAGTGAGATGAAGTCGGTTTGTCAGAAAGCGAAGAGTTGCTCAGCAAACTTAAAGAGAGAGGCGTGTTTCACTCGACTATAAAATCGAAATAAATGAAAGGAGAGGGGAGGCGTTACAGTTCAGAGTTGATGTTAGGGTCTCTGATATGACAGAGGAATGACATGGATGAGAAGCAGAAAAGTCGGGGAAGAAGAAAGATATTTCCTCACCGCCGTATAGCTAAACACGGGCCTAAAGCTAAACACGCGAGTTGGGCTTAAAGTTTCATAGAAAGCCCAGTACGTTTCATAGGAAGTCCAGAATCGCAGGATTTTAAAAAAAAAATTCCAACCACTCAGACGACGACATGTGTTGAAAAACCCCCCTATCAAAGCTGAGACGTGGACTCTTGTATAGGCAGATAGGTGAACTTTATTATAATAGATAGATTCTCTTTTCTGATTATGTATATCTCACCTAATCACCCATAGAAAAAAGTATTTTGACTAAAAGAAAACTCAAATCATAGCAAAATTTTGATTAGTCAACACACATAAACCCAAAATTATACCGGAAGGAACCGTTCCGGTTAAACATGATCGGGTTCTAATTGACTCTTTCCTTAAGAGAAAAAAAAAGAACAGATTCTTGTTCCGCGCAAATCTGTGGAAGAAAGAAAGAAAAAAAGATGGAGAAGAAGCAAAAATCAGAGATATCGTCAACGGAAGCAGTTCTTCTCGGAGCTCTAGCTCCAGGCGTAAATGTCAGTACTTCCTTTCTTACCCTTTTGAGTAGATGCTCTGTTTCTTTTTTGTTATAAAACCCTAGTTGGATCGGATCTGTTTTTACAGGCTCCAACATGGAACGCTCTGAGATTCGCGTTTCTTCTGCTGGGTCTTTGTCTCACTTTCATGCTCTCCATAGCTTTCACCAGTGGCCAATCCATGCTACTTGTTCACGTTGGCTTCCTCATTGTAATCGCATCTTCTCTCTTCGTCCTCCTCAATTGGTATGTCAATTTCATTACTTTCTCCATTGTCTTAGAGTAGCTGATCAACCCTTTGAGTTGTTGAATTTTAGGATTCAGACATTTTTTTTATTGGTGGTAGCTACTTGTTTTGTCTTTGTGTGGACAGCTTAAGGTGTTCTGTTTCATGCTAGTACTTATGCATCTTGGTCTTTGTGAAAAAATAAAGGAAAGAGATGAATGTTGTCGAAAATATGGAGGCTTTAGCATCTTGAATAGCTTCTTATACTTTACCTAGTTGCTTACCGGAGACAATGCCTTTCTTCTGCAGGTTTCTTGCTCAGACCGGGTTAGTACCAGTTGAAACACAAATGCAGGAGCTGAACTTGGCACCTACTGATAAAAGCAATTAATCAAGCACCAAGCTATGTTTTTGGTTACTCAGACGTAGACACATAGTGACAGAACATTCATTAGTAAAGATATAAAGCAATTACGAGGATTGGATTGGTGCAACCAGAAAAATTCACTTTTATCTTGGAAGTATACAATCAGCTTCTGCTTTCCTCAAACTCTATTCTTGTTTTATTTTCTTTCTTTGGCTTGAGGATGCAGAAGCACGAACAGCAAGGGTACACAAGAACATCATCTTGATCAGGGTTTGGTTTTGCTGAATTCTCCAACACTATCTCCTTTCCTTTGTTTGTAATTCTCGGAAGCTATTCCAGACTAAGTTTGGTCCTTTCATGTAAGAAGATGATTATTGTTTACAATGGATTCAAAGGTTGAACTCAAATTCATCCCTCAAGTAAGAAACAAAAGAACTTGCAAAAACTTATGAAGTTTATTTTTTTTATGGGGATTATGTACAACCAAACCTTTTCTTGTTATGTTTTCATTCTCTTACAAAATTGAGCAACAAATACAAGGAAACAAGATGCTAACTATAGGTTATTACAACTTCCCAACTTGAGACAGTTTTCTTACTTGTGCATCTCTCTAGTTGTTCATATATGCAGGAGAAGGTTTTCTTAACCTCTGACCATTCTCATTGAGCTCTTTCTCTCTCAGGTACCGAAGAAACGGTCCAGGGTCATCACTGAAGCCATAAGCCTCTTTTGTGCTTTGTTGACCGTTGCTGAACTTTTGTCCTCTAGATTCATGGTCTTCCATGTAGAGCTGAGGATAAAACATTGAGTTTTCAGAAGAGATTATCGACTGATCATCTGGTGTGCCGTACCTAGCTAAGAGACTAGACTTGGAATACCCATTAGCCAAGAAGTTTCTCAGATTGTTTGTCCCCTGACCCTGGTAAGAATAGGCTGGTCTAAGATTCTGGCTTTCTCTGTATCTACGCAACCATTCAGAAGAAGAAATCCCAACAACTGGTGGGTTTGTGTATGACTTCATGAAACCAGGTGGTTCCATATATCTTGTCTGGTCTGCTTTGTTCATACTAACACCATTGTGAAACCAAGAAGCATCTTCAGGCAGTAATGGAGCAGACGGAGTAGGAGGTGAATATGAAGAAGCAGGACGCTCGGTTCTGCTATTAACTGATAGACTGTCAAAGGATGTCACAGGACCTGTTTCATCAATAGGGCTTAAACCATTTGGTTTACTTTTCTCTTTACTCTTGTCAACTACCCACGCGCTCAGTGATGGTGGTCTTTCTGAGATGCTGCGTTCTTCTAGATGCTGAACTGTATTCTTAAGACCTTGCGTGAAGCTGAAACTTTCAGAGTTAGTATCCTGTGAGCTATGGTTCACGATGAGTGATGAGGTACGTCTTAGGCTTTCATCAGACGAAGTTGTTTGATTTCCTGAAGCTGTGTTATCAGAGCTGATTGGCTTCGTTGCAATGCCAGAAGAAGAGATTGGAGCAGATTGACACCTTACGAGCGGCTTGAGAAGAATGACTTCTTCCTCTTCTGCAGGCACAGATCTTTCATTCCCACAAGGGATGATCTCAACTTTTCCAATAGTAACACGTTTTCTGTTGCTTCCATCTCCATTTCTGTGAGAGAACTCTTCTTTGCATTGTCTTTCACCTGAAGTTGTGTAGAAACGAGTCCCTTGCTTGTCAAAGAGTAACCACTTTTGAGAACCCTCCTTCTGTTTACTTGTGATCTCAATAGCGGAATTAACAATCCGTTGAAGACGAAGCTCTCTACCTCTTTCAAAACTCTCTCTTAGATCCATATGACTTGAGAAATCTAGAAGCAGATATATCGGAGCCAGAGGAGCCAAAGACCTCAGTTGATGATCCTCCCAAAGAGCTACCATCACTTTACCAGAACAGTTTTGTCCTTTAACCTTTAAGCTGTTCAAGAAATCAACTAGTTTGCTAAAGAAGTAAGAGATGGCAATCTCGCTCTTCTCCTCAAGTCTGCATTCTTCTTCCTCTGCCTTGTGAAGCAGAAACGGTAAGTAGTCAAGAAATACAAGTAGAGCAGGTAAGAGAGGGCAAGAATCCAAGGGACTCGTCTCCAAACATCTCTCAACAACTCTCCCCATGATGATGAACACCATTGTTAATGCTAAGTTTGTTAGCTTTACATCCTCTTTTGCGTTGTCTGATTCATTAAACTCGGCTAAGTTGTGGAAGATGAAGACGAAAACCGCAACAAGTTGGAGGATTCTATAAGGTCCCTTTCTTGCTGAGTCCATAACTTGATAAGACTCCAACATGGCTTCTAGGTTTCTATCATCTGCTGCAAAAGCTTCATCCAGTGCTCTCATGGTTGATGCAAATGTGCAACCAAACTCATCAAAACTGAAACAATCCGTACAGAAAGAGTCATCAAGATCTTGAGTTGAAAGAACCGTAAATGTAGAACTTCAGTGAAACGTTACTCAAACTGACCTGGATTTAAGGAAGAAGAAGCTAACTGTTCGAACAACCAGTGGCCACAAATCAGTTCCAGCCTTTAATTCTCCTTTTGCTTTTGAGAAATCAAAGTCTTTCACAATAACATTTCTCTCTGATGGGTTTAAGAAGTTAAACTCTGCATCAGTAGATAGAGACTGCAGAGGGGAAGACCTGATCTGCAGTAGTTTAAACAAGCATTGTGAGCAACATAAGGCAAATACAAACTAGTTGCAACTAGTAGAGAGAGAGAAAGTATGAGTGAATCAGTTCAGTTACCTTCTCAAACAACAAAAGAAGATTGTTGGAAGCACCAGGAAAAGGTTCTTTCACAGCTAAGCTTCTCACACAGTGGTAAAGAGCCAGAAACTCATCACCAACATAAGTGGCCAATACAGCTAGCTACTCAATTGCAAGAAAAAAAACACTTACAAAATGGCTAATAAACAAAAAAAGGAGCAATGAAAGAAGAATCAAGTTACCTGGTTATGAGGATTACCACTATCAGGCCAAGACTTTGCAGCTTCAAGATAGTATGTAGCTGCAGTTGACCAATTAGAATGTCCATGTGTTTTCAGATGCTGTTCTTTATACCTTTCAAGATCTCCAAGACATATATAGAAACGATGGCATAAGAATCTGCTTTTTCCTCCAGATTCCTCAGCTCTGACTTTGGAAATTAGATTCTTGTAAAACTCTGCAGCTCTTAGCAGAAACAGCTTGAAGGCTTTCATATGAGTGTTTGACTTGTCAGGATCATCTGCTTTGAGGCCTTTACGAAACTCATCTATGTGTTTATAGTGAAGCTTCCAGAGACAGAACTCTACTTCTTGAAGCTCTTCTTGTTGGAGATTGCTTTTAAAGATTTGCTCGTAGGTGGAACCTGTTTTCGTGTATAGCTCTGAAACATCAGGATGCAATATACCCTTTGTATGGATTAATGTCCATAGCTGTTTCTCAATGTTGCTCACCTGAGAAGACATCATTAGTAAGATTCTTATAAGCTAGAAAAGCATCAAAATGGTTTTCACTTTACCTCTACAAGAAAATTACTTTTGGATGCTTCCATCTTCTTTGGAATCAGACAAAGATCTCAAAGATGTGTTTGACAAGTGACAAGAGAGCACGAAAGCATCCTGAGAAACATTGAAAACGAACAAAGATTAAGAATTTTCTCATAAAACAGTAGTGAAGAAAAATTAGGAACCAGACACTGTGGATATTACAAAGCAAGCTCATGAGTGTTTGGTCTACAATAAACTTGATAGGCTCAAAGTCACAAGCTTTGACTGAATTTAAAGAAACCCAGACGATAAAATCTCAAAAAGACTTAAAAGAGTTACAGCGACAAAAGCATCCGAGAGAAGAACACACATCAGATGGAACTTAAGAGATATCAACATCAGAAAAGCAGAGTAGAGAGGGGAAAAAGAAAATCGGAGGAGAGACTGAATCTTTAGATGGAAAGCGAGAAGATGAAGACGTTACCAGAAGAAACTTGGACGTACGGACGTTTAGACAGGAACAGCTTAAGGCAGAAGAAGCCAAGCTAAAGTGTATATCACATGGAAGAGAGAGAGAAAGAGAGATTGGTCAGTTGTGAAACGGACAAAGTAGAAAGGTAGCTGATAATGATAATGATAATGATGATGCTGCTGAATTGATGATGATGATGATGTAGATGCAGAGGTGGATACATATCTAATCCATTAGTCCACTCTTTCTAAGTGCCCCCAACATTTTGAGTTTGTTTCTCTTAGAAATGATTTTCCATGAATGATTTTCTTAACTATGCTAATTAATTTTCAATTGTTTAGGTTAACAGGAGTTACGGAGCAAATCAATTTTACACACTTTTGTAGATTTCTTGACGTTAAAGCCAAACTTTCTTATATTTTTTAATATATGTTGTCATGACTTTAGCTTAAGACGAGACTTGATCTAGATGATAAGCGATTAAGAAAAATAATGGGACCACCAAATATTTTAGACCATCAAATTTCTTTTTTTACTTTTGTTATGATTATTAGTTTAATACAATCTTTTAGGACCACCAGAAATTATTTCGTACTAAAATAAAAAATATTTCGGTTTAATACTTTACTAGGTGATTTTCCCGTGCTCATGCACGGGTATGAATATTCATAAAAGTAAAATTTAATAATCATTGATTGATATTTAGTTTTAGTTTTAGTTTTGAATCAATTTATATGTATAATTTATATGTATAATTTATATTAATAAATATTATATTATTCTAATTATACATATGACTTTGGATATATTATTGGTGGTTTAATTATTATTTTGATCAATAGTCGGTTTGGTTATTAATTTGGTATATTGGATAATATCTATTTTTCAAATTCAACTATAATATTTTAATTCTAAATAGAATAAAATTTTGATTAATTTTCTTATTTTTATTTCGGTTGATTATTATCTTTAGATATGTAAATATATTATAGTCAAATTATGTATAACTTAATATATATTGTGCTTAAAATGAAATAAATAATAAGCTGACGTTTGATTCAAAATTACATAAATAAATATAATGATAATATTTTAAAGTCTCATGCATATAAATTGAGTAATATATATTTTTTTAATACGCTTTAAGTAAATCTCTAATTTATATGTATAAAATTAAATATATTATTATTATAAAATTAGAAGATGTTTAATTTTGGGTATAAATTAGATCAGTCGAGTCATTCATTTTGTGAGTATATTGAGTTAAATATATTTTTAAATTAAAATTGAAGTATAATTACTTTTTATTTTAGTCAAGTCATATCAAATTAGTTTTATTTATCGCTTAAATATACATGTATTTTCATTATATTTATTTACTCTTTATTTTAGTTAAGTCAAATCAAATTAGTTTTATTTATCGTTTAAATATACGTGTATTTTCATAATATTTATCAAATTATATGTTGATTTCTAAAAAATATTAGAAAATAAAGTGTAACTGAGAAATTTTTAGATGTTCATGAACATATATATATTTTTATTATTATAAAAATATATTTATGTTATTTAAAATATATTAATGGGGATATTACTATTTTGTGAACTTTCCTTTTCAATAAAGTACTATTATATACAGTACATATATTTTCGTTTTAAAATTTGTTTTAAAATTTTAGGAATATTTCCTTTTTATTATATATGTTATTTGGAAAAAGGTAAAAAAATAAATAAAGAAAAAATAATTTTAAAATCTAATAATTCATGAAGGGTATCTATGTAATCAACCATCGCGAGAGTTAACGTGAGCACGACACGTAGGAAACTGACTTCTCAAATAATATTATAGAGATGCCTTACTCTATACGATGTTTTAACCAAGAGGGCAATAAGATATTTTAGTTTTTTTTTGACATTGGAAAGAGTATTTGGCATTTAATCAAAAACAATTTAACTATTTTAAAAAATATTGCAGAATAAAGGTGATTACGAAGATCAAATAATTCTATTTTGCATAGAAAGTTGTAAAAATATCTTACAAATTAAAACAAAAAGACATTGTAAACACCTTATATTATGCGGTAAGGAGTGTACTTAGTTATTTATAATATTATTAAAAACATTATTTGAGATTTTGAATTAATAATTACGAAGATTCTATACATTTTTAGTCAAAGTCTTCTGCTAACACTTTATATTCTATTTTTTTATAAAAAAAGATATCACAACTTTGCTATGAATTCACAGAATCTGATTGATAATGGTTATAGTTTTAAAAAATTTAATATAAAAAAAATTGTAAATATTTTACTATTATTTTAGATTTTAGTGCTGTAAATTTTTATAAAAAAATTAAAATAATTACTGTGAATATTTGGTTCTCAAGAATATCTGTATAACTATAGATTATTTCAAGAATTGTGATTTTTAAAAAATAAAGTTGATTACTATAAATTTAGTGTTATAGAAATAAATTGAACTGTGGACAGTACTACAGCAACTACCAATCACACTCTACTAAGTTTTCACGATAAACAGCTAATGACTGCTTTTATTTGTGAGGCTGCAATTTGGGTATCATTACGAATGGGTGAAATTAATTTCCGTCCAGCCTATAAAAATAATTGTTAATAAATGATAACCAATTGTTCCGTTTATCAGATATATTTCTAAACATAAAATACAAACAAAATAATACTATATTTTAACAGATCCCATGTAATAGAGACGTCTAAACCTTGCTATCAAAATCGATCAATTGTCTTATTCTTAATAAAGTCAATAAATGATTTTGTTGTACAAAAATAATGGTCTTATTCCTATTTTGATAAATTCATTAAATTTGTTATCCATGAACCATTGATTTCCAGCTTCCAAATTAATAAATAGGAAATCCAGTTTCTTTGCTTCAGGCCTCTTAGACCAGAAAATCTTCACTATTTAATTTTCAACACAAATATCCCGAAGAAATTTTCCAATGCGTTATTTTAGAGTCCCCTTAACCACAAAGAAACTCAACCTGCAATACTGTGAACCACTATTTTAGCAAATCAAAAAGAGGTTTTCTTCATAGTCAGCTAAAGTTCTCTCCTTTGCGGAAAGACTGTTCCTTATCAAAACAGTTATCGCGGGTGTCTCTACCTTCTAGTGTTCTTCTTTCATCCTACCAAAAGTGTGCATTAACCGGATCAGTTCTTTATGCGGTTTGTTTCCATGGAAAGGTAAAAGTGAAGGAAACTTCTCTGCAAAAGTTGGGTGGGAAACAGTGACACTTATCAAGGAGCAGGAAGAATTAGGCGTTAGATATCTTCACTGTTTGAATCTAGCCTGCATCGTAAAGTTAATTTGGTTAGTGTTCTTCCGTCCTAACTCGGTTTGGGTCTACTTGTTCAAAGAAGTAAAATTGAAAGGAGATGTTAGTAATTACTGGTCCATTAACACTAGCAATAGTTTCTCTTGGTTGGTAAATAAGATGATCAAGGCAAGGGATTTGATTTACCCGTTGCTTAAAAGGCGTCTAGTTAATGGTCAAAGTACCAACTTCTGGTTCAATAACTGGTCCCCCCCCCCCTTGGACAACTTTATATACTGCTGAATGCTGTCCACTAGACTGGGCTTCCTGAAGAATGCAACAGTAGCTTCACTTTACAGTGGGGATCGATGGCTTCTCCCCTCTGCAAGAACTGATAGTCAATTAGCACTGCAAATTCATCTTACAATTGAGTGTAATCGGATCAGGAGGATTACTTTGAAGGGATGATTGATGGAAGGCTGAGAATCAAATACAACACCGGTGAGGTATACACTTATCTCAAAGGTCCTAAGCCAACTGTTCCATGGGCAAAGATTGTTTGGTTTCCTTTTGGAATCCCGAGGCACCGTTTCTTGACTTGGTTAGTCGTGCTTGATTGCTACCCTACAAGAGATAGAATGATCGGTTGGGGTATAAATGTTAATGCTGCATGTTTGCTTTGCAATACTGCTTCAAAAAGTAGAAACCATCTTTTCTTTGAGTGTCCGTTCAGTGGCAGGGTCTGGAGAACTATTGCTACCAGATGCCAACTTCAACCACTCTCTTCTTGGACCGCAAAACTCCATAAACTTCTATCACTCGCCATGAACAAAGACATGAAACGCCTAACTCTCATCGCTTCACAGGCAACCATCTACTAGATCTTGAATGAACGTAACACGAGACTTCATCAACAAATTTTCAAATCGCCGGAGTCCATCATCTCCACCATAGACAAGAAAATCCACAACCGTATTCAAACCTTCAGACGCACAAACCCTCAAGCCTCCTCTACGATGATGCAACTGTGGCTACTTCGATCGTCACGTGCAGTGGAGGTTCCAAAGCATAAAAACTTATTTTTCTTCGATAAAACTTAAGCGGATCGGTCTACACTTCTACGCCAAGTCTTTACTCTGTTGCACCTAATTAGTTCCATTACTATGTGTTCTCTATCTTAACACTAGGTAAAGCCCATAACTCTACTTAAGCCTCTGGACTTGTAATGTTTTTTCTTTCTTTTGCTTAATTAATATGAATGCCTTTCTTCAAAAAATAAAAATAAATAAATAGGAGCTGTATTCCTTTGATATTTTACTAGTTCGGTATCACATTAGTTTTACAAGTTCTTTTCAATATTTATTCCGTTATTTCTTTTTTTGTCATCCAATATTTATTCCGCTTTATTAAGTGTGTTTCAATTTTTGTACACCAATTAAAAAGTTATTAATCTTTTTAATTAATATATTATTTAATTTAGTTTATCTACTAATAAAGCAAAATAAAGATAAAAATGATTTAAAAAAAAATATTAATAGTGTAAATCAGTAGTGATGATGAAACAAATTAAAAAATAAATAAAACTATACTTAATATAAACAAAAATAATATTAACTTTCTTACACTGAACAGTAGAAATGAAATAAGATTACATAAATATACATGTTCTTATAAATTCTAAAATATTAGTATCCATTAAAAATCACAAGGTGATGGTTTAGTGGTAAGCGAACTTTAGGATTTGCTCAATAACCTAGATTCGAAAGTATCCTATTACTTCTTACTTTGTGGCCATGCGAATATGAATTTATATTACGACCCATTTGGATACCTGGAATGAAAATCCATCCATAGACTACATCATCCTTTAAATTAGTCTGGATCTTTACATGGACCTGGAATATCCAAAATTAAAAAAAAAAATACTTAGTATCCATTAACAACCGAAACAAGTTTCACTGAATATACTCCCCAGTCAATCTCATGTACTATTTTGTATAAAGTATGTCCCATATCCTTTAACAAAACAAAATATAGTATGTCCCATCTAAAATAGTTATTGATTAATGGATTGTGGAAATTGCATGAATTCGCCTTAGTCCTTACTACAATTTTCTTTTTTTGCATCATTTCGGATCAGATTTCCAACCAGTTATATATTCTTGTTTATTGGTATACTAATGTACGCTAAGCTAAATTACTAGAGATTAAAGGATGATAAGTTTTTTTTCTTAAAAAGCACGAAATCTTCACCTAATTTTTTATTCTTATTAGACAAGTTTAGATTTCAAATGTTAACAGTGGATTGAACGGTGCAGAACAAACATATTGTATACTCTAGTATGATTTAATTGTAGTTTGTATTAGAAAAACACAGACTGTGGAATAACTATTGTTCATTTATAATAAACCATTCAAAACAACATATGAAAAATGAGAGTGAACTGAATAGTGTAACATCGAGATACATAAAATATATTTATATTTTACAAGTTAAAAGTTTAGTGATACTAATATAATTTTTAAAATAAATCCTTTCATAAATTTTTTATATATCTGAAATATAAAATTTAAATTGGTATTGTTGAGATTTTATAGCCAGTGTCATAATTTATTTTAAAAATATTGTTACGCTAGTTATCTTTAAATAAAATCAAATAAGTTTTTCATTTAAAAATAAAAATATCAGAATCAATATCAAAATCTTACTATTGAATCTTTTGTTATGTAATCTTATAAATAATATAACAATCAATATGCTGATAAACAAATAATCAATTTTTTTAATTAAAATACCAAAACTAAGTTTTGAACATAATCTTAGGAGAGTTAAAAAAAAACTAATTATAAAAATTATGAACTAAATTAAATACACATGTAGAAATATACATATGTAATGTAATTCTAATTTTATTCATTTTAGTATAAATATTAAACTGGTGAATTACAGAGTACCAAAAAGGAAAATACATTAATCTCTTAAAAAGTTAACAAACAATCAAAATAAATCACGCCTTATTACGACATCAAACCATACATTAGTCCTTAGTATTCGGTTTTGAGTCTGCTTCGTTTCTTCGAATTTAGAGATTTAATTGGGTGTGGTTTGATTTTTACGGTTCTTGGTTCGGCTTGAATAACAAAATTAGGAATCACATAATATCTGAGATAATTTTGGATCCCATTTGGTTCTAATTTCTTAGTTAATTCATATTAAAAGGTCATAAATTCAAGTTTTTCTGCTTCAATATCAAAAAAGTTCTAGGGAAGAAGGGATTTGATAAAAAAATTTAGATAATTTGGATAATTTTAGAAAATTTGGATAAGTGTACTCTAGTAAATTATATTTTTGGTATTTCTGGTTTATATATAATACATTTAAATTAGTTAATTATTTAAAATTAAATATAGTTAATATTTATAAGTATATAATTTTAAAACTAAATTATTTGATTATATCCAAACTATTTAAAAATACTATTTTGAAAATATCGAAGGTTGATTGCATATGTTTTCTTTGTAATTTTTAATTGATCAATAACAATAAAACAATAATTTTAACATACACGTTAACAGTGGTATACCAAACCACACATTTTCATTCACTTCGCGTTTCATAGTGGATATCTCCCGCTACATTTTCTTTTCCTATCTCTTATAAATTAAAAAAGAAACATTGTAATAAATATGTTCACACAATAATTGACACGTATCAGTCTTACAAACGTTTTAACTTCAGAATGGTGACATGTCATTTTCATAATCATTTAACAATTAAGATATCTACACTAATTTTTTTAACTCCTAATTTAATGTATTTATACACTAATCTTATAATCAATTCATTTTTTTATTTCCTGCATATTTATTCTTTGTGTTAGTAAATTAAAATTTTCTTCATGCAACACATAAATGATATCATTATTGAAAGAAATTTTTTTATCAAATCATTAATATTTGCATCAACTAAAATGTTGGGATGAGAATGTTTGTAAGAATTGAAAGCTTTGTACCTTACTGAAGTTGGTAATGGTTGAGAATTTTATACACGAAAACAGCAAATAATTGTGATTGACTATGAACTAAAGAAACTAGGGTGAAAAGCCTTAAACAAAATCGTATCTTTAGTTTAGTCAAATATTATTTTTTTACAAAATTTTCATATCAGACCAAGAATTAAAAACAAAATCAAATTGGTAAAAAAAAATCAGAAATTAGAAAAGCTTCTAAAGGAAAGAAAATCCACGAGATCGATTAAAAAACATAAGTCAGGTACTGAGTGAAGAGATCACATTGTAATATATTTATTTAGGGATACAATTTGATTTTTTTAATATGAATTTGATTTTAATAATTTACAGGTTTTTTATATTTTTACTTAATTTTATTTTCAGAATTTTGCTATCATGTGTTATTTCGAACAAAAATGTTTTTTTAATGTTAATTAACGATAGCTTCATATATTTATCACCACATTTATATACTTTTACATACACCTACATATATACATTGATATAAACAACTATATAACTAAATATTCATCACAAGCAAGATTCTAATTCTTTTGGAAGTTGGAATTTTTTTTTAATGTTTTTTTCACCATCGATCAATAGTGAGATGATTTGTCTTAGCAATTTTATTTTCTTTTTCTTCAACTATTATCTAGGTTTGATTTGATTTTTATGTCTTTAAAAATTATAATAGGAAATCATTGGTTCAACATCAGGAGTGTCTAAAATTTTATAACATGAAACTGAACAAAAATTATTAGATTTTTGGTTATCACCAGAAAATGAAAAACATCAAACATATTAATCGAATAAACCAAAATAAATATGGATTTAGAACAGTAGTTATATTTTAGAAGATTAAAAACCAAAAAAATAACAACATAAAACCGAACCGATTTCCAAGATTAACAAACTTAATATCTTTTTAATCTTAATAAATAACAAAATTAATAATTTCATTCCGTGCAAAACGCGGATTATCACCTAGTTTATACTCTCTCCGTTTCTTTTTATAAGATGGTTTGGTTGACCGCACGGAGATTAAGATATTTATCTTCTTTTTAAAAGTACTTTTAATGATATATTTTTAAAATCATTCAACCAACTATAAAAAAGAATGAAATTTTTTATTGATCGAACAGTTTCCAATAAAATTAAAGTTAATTTTAAGACTTCAAAACATATTTTAAAATCTCAAAACATCTTATATTTTGAAACAACATAACCCTTCTAAAACATCTTATAAAAAGAAACAGATGGAGTAATTATTCTACTTACAACAATTAATGATCAAAAAGTTAGGTGAATGGTAACCTAATTTTATCCTACTCAGTGCGTTTTGTCTACCCGCAGTTCTCATTAGAAATTAATATTCCACAAACCACATGCCAGCTTACAATACTTCAGTAGACATCACCTCACAAAATGACGTGTCTCGTTTGTTATAGATGGACCCGTTTGTATTAAAAACAAAGACAAACTGTGCACGTAATTGCATGGAACTTCACCAGCACAACCTCTCATCGTGTTTTTTTTTACAATTAAAATAAATAAAGAGAGGAAATATCTTGATGATTGATGTCGATATTTGATGATAGATACACCTGCATTATTTTTTATTGACTTAAGTTTTTTTTTTGGGTGTAACTGACTTAAGTTTCTGCGTAAAAGGCTTTTTTTTTTGCTAACTTTTGGTAAGTAAAAGGTTGCTGTTAGGAATTATATTCAAAAGCAGCCCTGTGATGGTGTCTACGTGCATTCTACAAAGTAAGTAAGCCTTCGAAAACTATCAAAAGACATTTGAATTTTCCCATTAAGTAGTTTATCTTCGCAAGTCTGTAATTACATTATGTTATTAGCTTTTCATTCCATTTGATATATATTGTTTATAGAAAATATATGGGGATACGTCCATCTTACACATGTCTTAGTATCATCTGATTCGTGCACTAGAATTTAAGATCTGTAGAACAAGTGGCAAGAGATCATACGTTACAGGAGTTGGAAAGTCGATTTGCCTTGTGAATTTCTATACTTAATAGCAGATTATTCTCTTGTTTTGGGTAAAATACGAATTAATGCGAATTTCGTTCCAAGCCGTTCCAAAGAAAACAAAAGCGCACATCTTACATATTAAAACATAAGTTACAACATTTTCATATGTGATTAAGTTGAACTGTACGTCTTTCCGAAGTATTATTTATTCCACGTGATTATTATACAAACATCATTAAAATTGATAGTATTTCTAGGTTATTTGGTCTCTATAATACATTTACCTCTTTTTCACATGGTTATTTGGTCATTTGGAGATTGAGCCAAAAAAGCCATGAGCAGTGAAACTGATGATTGGGTAATATTCTTGATCTCGTTACACTCAATTTTATGGTCGTCGTCGTCTCGATGCGGTCAACTTGCCACCGACCCTAACTGAACTCGACCTTACGGCAAACGGTGTCGGGATTGACTCGAACTTCGGGATTGGATTATATTCTAGAAATATGTTTCAGTCATCGAACAGGTTGTTAGTGAAGATGGAAAGAAAGTGAGACGCTTATGCTGCTATAGAAGAACTCCTGGTGCTCCTGCTATTATTGATTCCTAGCTATATTATTTTGATATTTATGTATACTGATCTTCTCACGAAGAATTGATTGTGTTGATATTCTAAGAAGTGTATCATATCCAGTTTCAATAATAATTACTAAGAATCTACCACCACTCTCTGTTTTCTAAAGTTATCAAAGATATGTTTTTACAGATGGTTGAGCTAGCCGAGAAAGCAATAAAGTCTCATATGACTCAGATTTTGAGACCATATGTGTTTATACTCTCATGTGCTGATATGATTAACTTAAAGCATGCTACTTGTACAGGTTGCGGAACTAAATGAAGCAGTAAACTGGTGGAGTGCTCTTAACGTTCGTCTGATGTTTAAACATCAGGTATATGGTTTAAAATTGGATATCTTACTCGTCCTCTTTCTCACTCTAATGATCAGAATTCAGATATATCCCCTCTTAAAAATATCATTAGGAGCTAGTCGGACGGTTGGGTTGGACCTAATGTCTCAGAGAAAATTGGAGATTAAACAGAAATTATACAAGACATAATTTTTAAACTTTTATTTATTTTATATGTATATATATTAAATAACTGAATTTTTTTTTCAAAAAGCTGAAGTGTTCCAATGGCCAACATCATAGGATTGCCCAAGTAGGACTGGTTTGAATTTTTTGTCATTTTACAGTGATTTATTTATTTTTTATTTTTTAAATCTATAGTAGAAATCTATGAAAGATTTTTCGATTTATAGAATTTAAGTGAAGAAAAGCAAAGTTTTTCTGCAACACCCATTTTTTTTGGCCGATTACAGCCTAATTCTGGCGACTCCGTCCCGTCATGCAACTTTCCGGCAATTACGTAGCCCTAAGCGCGGCGTTTTAAAACATGGGATATATTTTATGATATCTACAAGTGTATTTTGTTTCTGATTCTAAAATAAATTTTAGAGTAAAATTGCTCCAATCCAATTCTATATTCCATTATATAATAGAATAAAATAGATTTACTCTAAATAGAACAATTAATCTAATTTTATTCATCCTTTTATTTTCATTCTAAATTAGAATATTATAGGGATAAATTCAACTCTATTATGTAATTACTCCATTTTCTTAACAAAGAAAAAGAAAAAACCATTGAAAAAATGATCTTAAGCATATGCGACACTTGATTTTACCTCAGTATCTCACCCACTAAAACCAATTAAAAAGAAGAAAAGGGAGAGAGAATAATTAAGACAATGTATCTCATAAGAGAATTTATTAGAAACTGTCCAAATACTTTTGTAAAAATGTCCTGGTTTTTTGTCAAGATATTTTTGGAGACACTTTTGTTAAAATTAGGCATCTTAGACCATAATTAATAGGATCTCTTATGGTGAGATTATTAGTGTAATATAAAATATGTATCTTACGTTTTAACTAAGAAAAACAAAGAAACACCTCGTAAATAAAATATATAAGAAATATCTTTTAACTGAAAAAATGTCATATCATGCTTTAAAGATCTCAAATGAGTCTCCTCCATTCATCATGCTCTTAATATATTTGTTATAAAAGTGAGAGTGAGACAGATATCTCATAACATAACTTATTTGAAACTATCCAAATTCATTTAAAAAAACTAAAATAACAAATCACATTAAAATATTATTATGTAAGCTGTGGAAACCTCTTTTATGATCTCACACCTATAAGGTTACTCTTAGTACAAATATCTAGATTATGATATTTATTAGCTAACAAAGATATTTTTAAAATTTAAAATTTTGGTATCCAATAAAATATTCTAAATAAATAATATATTGGTTACTAAATTCTGCGGGTTTGTATATTTCAAAAATGTTTAAAATATTTAAAAAATAACTTACTTCAATTTCTATATTAGATTTAAATTCATTTTAAATTAAACTATGTTAAATAATTTGAATGCAAAGATAACTATGAACATTGTATTGAATTGTAAGAACAGAAAAGTAAATAACTTAGAGTACAGCTAATGAAATGTAATGTCTAAGATAATTTATTCAAAACAATAAAAATTTTGAAAATCTTCTTCAATTTTAAGATTTTATATATTTAATTACTAAAAGTTAAGAATGTTTTATACGAAATATAATAAAATATATTTATATTCAATAACAACAGTGTATTACATATATAAGAATATAAAACTTTATATTAATAAAGTTGCACATGAACAATAGTATTGTACAGTTGCACAAATGTATATGATATTTAATAATTATATATACTAAATCTTTTTATAAACGTAAAAAATATATGTGTGGATGCGCGGATCAAACTCTAGTTAATATATTAAAACTCAAGAAACCAAAAAATGCAATAACACAAAACTCGATTGATTACACACGAAAAACAAGATGTATTGGTAGATTTGCTAGGCAGGTTCGTCAAGACTTATCATGCTTGCATCTGCAAATCAACCTTATAGCACGCTACCTATTCTTGACTCGTTGTTAAAGCGGATGTCTTTTTGTACTCTATGTCAGTTTATACTACTTTACTGACACCATCTTGTAAGTTTCCAAACATATTTACCTAATTAAGTTCCCAAAATTTGGCCTAGATTAGGTTCAAATACAACATAAGACCAATCGATAATACACAATTCACGAAGATGTGTTTGCAACTTTACATGCACGAGAAGCTGTGTTTGCTACACAACATAAAACCAATAAATGAAGTTACTAGAAATGAATTCTCGAAGATCTTTTTGCAACTTTACATCTATGAGAAGCTGAAGAACCGACCCATCTTATGATCCGTATGCAACTCGGTCGTAAGTCTTTTGAATTTGGTTACAAAACTGATGATAAACGTTTGCATGCTAATTTGAGCATTTGATTATCATAACATAATAAATTTCGTTAGCCGATCAAAGAGGAGAGCCAAATATAACATAACAAATATAGATCTAACACCTAGCGGAAATAATGGGAAAAATTAGACC
The DNA here is from genome assembly GCA_932364175.1 of Eruca vesicaria subsp. sativa. Lineage (NCBI taxonomy): Eukaryota > Viridiplantae > Streptophyta > Magnoliopsida > Brassicales > Brassicaceae > Eruca > Eruca vesicaria. The sequence continues at coordinate 614,668 of CAKOAT010797375.1, read as the reverse complement.
TGAAAAAGAGGTTAAAGTCCTAATTTTGAAGTAACAGAATTAACAACCACAAAATAATAAAAAAAGCAAACAATCATACTCTATCTGTTTAACCCTTTTTTATCCTCAAACATAACCAATCGTTCATTTGTTCTTCTGCACAATCTCTCACACTTCTATTTCTCCCTCTCCTTCCACAAGGGAAGGGTGTAGAAGAAACCAAAAACTTAAGCAAAAGAGTAATAATATAACTCATCAATATACAAAGAAAAAACTAAAAAAAATAATAATAATAACAAATGGGTGGTGTCAAGTTATTATTCATCTTTGGTCTCTTGATCTTAGCTCTGGTAGCTAGATCCGTCAATGCGACGTACCCATTGACGAAATCTTGCATCAATGGACAAGGTTGCATCGGAGATGATGATGAACTTGAATCTCTAATGGATTCAGAGACAAACCGTCGTCAACTCGCTAGAGGACGTCGTTATATTGGCTATGACGCTCTCAAAAAGAACAATGTGCCTTGCAATAGACGTGGCCGGTCATACTACGATTGCAAGAAGAGGAGAAGGAACAATCCTTACAGGCGTGGATGCAGTGCAATCACGCGTTGCTATAGGTACGCTAAGTGAGAAACAAAAGGATAGAGAGAGAGGATGATTTGATTCAACAACGTTCGATCTTTATTCTTCATTCTTGATCGTTAATGATTTTTGTTTCTTTACGTACCCTATGTTATATGTATGATTTTTATATCTTTTTTTATTTGATCATCATCATGATGCATATATAAGCTTTTGATTTGTTGATATATCGCCTATTATCCTTTGTTGTTGTCATTTCATTTTGTTTCGTTCATATATTAAGTTCCGTTTGTCTATTATATTCATCATGATGTTTTTGTATTTATACAATTAACCATTTGTTTTTAAACTAGACTTTAATCAGACCCCTCTTCTTCTTTTATTTATCCTTTGTAATTTATCTGCATACAAATGCGTCAAAACTTATTTTATGGACCAACTTTTTTTTTTCTAGTGGAAACCTTATTTCTTATTATCAGCAAAATGTGGTAGATAACCTTTGGTTGATGAGAAACCATACGAGGGCTTCATGCTTAAGTTTCTGAGTCGAGAGCATGTATTTTGGGGTTCAATTCTGAAGTTCTCACTAGGCCTGGGCGTTTTTACCCCAACCCGAAGTATCGACCTAGACCCGAACCAGAAAGACTGAAATCGAATCCAAACTGTTTTACAAAAATATCCAACATGACTTATAAGCTTTACTACTGTGGATTTTGGATATAACCCGAACCCAGTCCGATAATTAATAAAAATCAAATAGTATTTATGAGCATAACACTGAAAATTCGAATCACCCGGACCGAAACTGAATGGGTCACCAAACACCAGGTCTAGATATCAATATCAAAGTTAGGCCTAGATATCAATATCAAAGTTGTTTTGGATAGACAAAAACCCAAACTAAACTGCACCTTTCATGTTTGGGAACGCCCATGCCTAGATGTCAATATCAAAGTTGTTTTGGATAGACAAAAAGCCCAAACTAAACTGCACCTTTCATGTTTGGGAGAAGTATTTTGTGCTTCAGTTTAATATCTTAAATCGAACTTCCTCAAATTTACTTTTTATTTTGTTAGTGGATTGTTTAGGAGTATAAAACATATAATATAATCACTGGAAAAGGTGTTCATTTCAATCTCAACAATTTCAGTAGTGCCAAGTATAACTTGAATAAAAAATAAACAGTTTCTGTCAAATACAACTTCAACTCAATTATAATTCTAAAAACATATTTAAATTTCTTAAAACATATTTAAATCTATAATAGTTTTAACAAAAGTTAGTCAACCGTTAACAAGATAAAATGACGTTATTATAATCTAATTTTTAAAAAATATTAATTTTGAAACTTTAGATACCCTTTTAAGGGGCATACTAACCACTAGACTAAAGTAACTTTTTGAAATATTATTAGAAATTTAAAACTATATAAACTACTATCTTCATCTTATCCAGCTAAAACTTTATTGATGATTGTTTCTGATTTATATAAATATATTACCATTTTTTTTACTTATCATATTTTTGATAAAATTATTTCTTACTAAACTATAAATAATTAAATATTTATAATGATATGAAATTAAATATCCTTAAAACTTTGAAGCTATTTATATAAATTTCTTATATAAATTTGTTTTAATTTTTAAACTTAAGTGGAAAATTATTATATTTTTTCAAACTAATTTTATATATTTGTGATATTATCATATATTTGTGATATTTTTTTTTTCAAAATGTTAAGAGACCTTTTTTCCTTTCTTTCACTAAGATATTTTTTTTCAGGATATTAGACATTTTAATGTATGGTAAAAGAAAGGTAAAAGGCTTCTTAACATTTTGAACAGAATATCACTCATATATATAATATTAACTTTAAAAAAATCCACTTAAGTTTAAATATTTTAAATAATTTATATAAGATTTTTTTATAAATAGCTTCAAATTTTAAATTACATTTAATTCCGTATAATTATAAATATTTTAGTAAGAAATAAATTTACTAAAGATATGATAAGTAAAAAACGTTAATGTGTTTATATAAATAAAAAACAATCATCAATAAAGTTTTAATTTGGATAAGATGAAGAAGTATTGTATTATATATAATTTTCAATTTGTACTAGTATTTCAAAAAGTTACTTTAGTTTATCAGTTAGTGTGTCCTTTTAAAAATGCATCGAGACACATATTTAAGTCCTAGAATATATATGTTTTCTTAAAAAGAAAATATTAGATCAAACAACACTGTTTTATCTTTAGAATCAATATAAATTTAGGCACTTTTTAAAAGTTCGAGTATATAATAAAATTATAATTAATTCAAGGTCATACTAACATTATAATTAATTCAAGGTCATACTAACACACTATTTGTTTGGATAATATTTGGCACCAACTGGAATTGTTGTTGTTGAAATTGACACTTCTCTCACGTGATTAGTTACGGACAAAATTATAGAGCCCTTGTCTAATGTTTAGACCCATTTTGTGTTCCGACTCATTTGCTTGCTATTTTTATTTGAGAAGTTAACTCAAATAGTATAAATTTATTACTTATTATCATCATCATACAATTTTTTTTTATTACTATTTTTTTTAATACCTAGTGTGCCCCTTTTTACGTTGTGAGAAAAAACATATTTACAAAAATACCATTACTTTTTTGTGCCACGTAGGCAAAAAATCGACTCCACGTACGAATGCGGCATAAAACTCAGCCGCAATACGATATGAACTTCATTACGGCCGAGATATAGGTGCGTTGCAGCTGACTTAAATAATCTAGCTGACTTATGAGAAATAAGCTGAGTTATGAACATAACTCAGTCGATCGTTACGGCTGACTTAAAAAAAATCTGTCTTGTTTATGCATGTGATAACGGCTGAGTTACGGTCAGATATTAGGACTGACTTATACATCCTTAGACTGGTTTCTGGAAAATCCGGCTGAGTTCTAGTTACCATGCGGCTGAGTTAACTATCGCGGCTGGTTAATTGATCGTCGACCGGCCGAGTTATGAGATGTTTTTACAGCTGAGTTATATTTAATCAGCCGTAGTAAAGTGAAGTAACAGTAAACTCAGCTGATTTACGGCTGACTTTTTAGCGAAAGATTAATTACTAGAATAACATTCATTTGCCGGCTGGTTTATTTAACGATACAGCTGACTTCTTGCGTTTCATCTTTGTTATGGCTTATTGTTAACAAAAAGTTAATTACTAAAATAGTATTCACGTTTTGACTGACTTACGGTGTATTAAGTGGCTGATTTATTGTGGCTGACTTAAATGTTCGTTTGGTGGCTGAATTACTGATTTTCCATGTTATCATCCATGTCAGCTTTTATTTTCCATGTCATTACTAACTACAACAACGAAATTAGGGTTTATGTTACAGACGCCGCTATATGTTCTTCACCTTCTTCTCTTTCTCTAAAATCTTATGGATCCAGTAATTATTGTTTCAGGTAACTGGATTAAGAAAAACAGATATGTATTCACACCCGACAGTAGGTGATGTATTGTTCTGCATGCAGATGAGAAAACAACACACGACAAACTCGCAAAGTCAGTACTCGATAATTACGGATTGAATGAGTCGAGCCATCAGATTCAGCTAAGCTACCAGTTATCGAATAAAGCTTTGAAAACAATGGCTCACGACACGCCACCAGTTTACATCTCCAATACTCGTCAATTGCAAATATTTTTAAGCCTAAGGAAAACCGAAAGATTACGTCTCTGTGTAGAGATTACAGAGAACGAGGATGATGAGATCAGCCGGAAAGACGGAGTGGGAGAGAAGAGTAATATATTATACAGTTTCAGCTCAGAAGCAGAAGTCTCAGAAGTTGAATCTAGATACGATGGTTTTAGTTTGGAGGAGGAACATAACGACAATGAGAATACCTTCTCTAATATCTTGGACGGAGAAAAACAGAAAGATGTTGGAGAAGATGAAGAAGGCGAAGAAGACAGTGAATTTGATAGCCGATTTGATATGTTCGACGACTCAGATGGTGCGTCTCCAGCACAAGACGAAGATTCACCGACACTACCGCCTAAAAAGAGATCTCAGTCGACTGAAACTTCTTACAATTGGACCGGATCTAAGGGGGATTCAGAGGCTCTAAGGTTGGAGATGTCGTCGCTAAACCTTGCTGTTTGGCAACGATACCAGAGTAAAGCTGAGTTGGAAAAACGACTGAAACTTCTTACAGTGAGAGATCAATTTGATTTTGATGTGGAAGTATCCAATCCAGATTTACTCATTGTTAAATGTTGGGTTGGTGGATGTCTCTGGAGAGTTCGTGCTTCAACACAAGGGGATTCCCCGACATTCTATGTTCGTATTTACGATTCGGAACATACATGTTCTGTAACTGAGCGTTCTAATCGATC
>CAKOAT010797375.1:574705-590418 GCA_932364175.1 Eruca vesicaria subsp. sativa | reverse complement strand
AATAGTTCGGTGCGTTTGTTCAGGACGGCTTGCGTGCTCGAAGGGGCCAATCGCCGAGCGTTCGTGTTTTTATAGTCGCGGACGGACTTTGGATAAATATTTTTCTTTGAGAGTTTAGGCGACGTCTCGCCAGTTCTTTCCAAAAATATTTTGTATGCGAGTTTTTATAAAAACGATTAAGTAGTTGTTACGGCAGAAGTGATTTTCCGGGTTTGCGTTTTTCGATAGTAGCGGAGATATTCTAACTGTGTCTTTATTAAAAATTTCGAAAATTTTTCGATTACAAATCTAAAAGAAATTTGTAAAAAATTTTGGGAGTATACGAATACTCGTATACTCACCCACTCCCCCCCCCCCCCCCCCCCCCCCCCCCCCCCCCCCCCCCGTTTTGGAAGGGGGGATAGCTAAACTCGTCTTTAGGCGAGCTGCCTACGTATTCCTTTCGAAAATCAGGCCATCTCGTAGTTCTGATTGTTTGCGCGAGTGTGCTTACTTGGCTGTCGCAGACTTCTCAATCGCTTCAGTCGCGGGATCGATGTCTTTGTCCGGAATTGTCCCCTCCAGTCGGATGGAAGCGATGGGTGCGGAAACTTCTGGTTTCTCGACCGTTGCTTGCTTTGGGTCGTCTTCTGCGGGCGGTGGCGTGACCTTTGCCCTTTTTGGTTTCACGATCGCAACCGAAAATTGCCTCAGCTTATGTTCGGCCAAGAAACAAGATCGCGATTGCCTTTGGCATCCCCAAATTACTGCGACTCCCGTAGGCGTCGGGAATTTGATGCCTAAGTGATACGTGGACAGAACCGCCTTCACGGAATTTATCCAAGGCGTGCCCATAATCACGTTGTAGATAACCGGGAAATCGACTACCGTGAAATTAACGATTTTCATCACTTCTTTTGCGGCGACCGGTAGTCGGATTGATCCCAGGGTCATTGACGTTTCGCCGGAGAAACTAGTCAACGGTTTTGGAATCGGCGCGACTTCCGAGAGGTCGATTCCCATGCGTGCTAGCATATTGCGGAAGATTACGTTGACAGTACTCCCGGTATCGACCAAGACCCGAGTGACTTCTAAATCGCCGATTACTAGGTCGATGACAAAAGGATCTGCGTGAGGTTGATCAATTCCGCCGGTTTCAGCGTCGCTGAATGAGATCACTCCATTCGGAGGGTCATCCGTCGGCACCTTCCAACTCGAGCCGGTTTCGGCTTTGCGTTGGTAGGATTTTATAGACGAGACGGTGTCGTTGTAGTATTGCGATTCGCCGATAATCATGTTGATTTTTTGGCGGTTAGCGTCGTTACCCTTCTCGTCTTGTCTTCGTCCGCGCTTTTCGCCTGAATGGTTTCCCTGAGGCGGAGTTTCCGCTCGCGCGTTCTTGTTGTTCTTCGGAAGGCGATCCGAATCGCGGATGAGATCTTTTACGCTAGATATCTTGGAAAGTTCTCCGCGACCAACTTTGCGGCAAGTCTGGCGCCGAGAACTTTGCAGTTCACGGTGGAATGCCCGCGGGTTTGGTGGAGGTCGCAGAAAGAATTCTCGTCGTAATTCGAATTTCTCGTCCACGTGTTTCCCGTGGTTCGCCCTTGCTCCGAACCGGAGTTGATGGCGTAGTTATGCGCCCCTTGGAGATCTTGTCCCTCGTGATGGACGAATTTTTCGTTACGAGAGTTCCTCTTTTTCTGCTTCTACTCGGACGCGTTATCCTTTGCGGATGTTTTCGTCGGCTTATGCTTCTCGGACAGGATTTTGGTCTCCTCTTCGATGGTTATGAAGTCAGTGGCCTTATGGAGCGCATCCTGAATCGTCCGCGGTTTCTCGAGAGTTATCCATTTGCGGAACTTCGATTTATAGCAGAGCGATTTCCTTAACGCGTCGATGGCGGCTTTGTCGCTGATTCCGCTGACCCTAGCCATGACGAGTTTGAATCTGCTCATAAAATCGCGGAGGGATTCGTCCTCCATCTGCACCAAACTCTAGAGGTCGGCGTCGGAGGTTTCCGGATTAATGAACATCGAGTACTGCTTCAGGAATTCCGAAGCCAGTCGACGGAAACTTCCGATCGAATTTCGCCTAAGTTTGGCGAACCATTCTAGCGTGGCTCCTTCTAGGTTTTCGACGAAGAGGTGGCAGTAGCCTGCGTCTTTTTCGTGATCCTTGAGCTTGGCTCGTCCCATGGTAATCTGGAACGCTTATAGGTGCGCTTTGGGATCAGACGTCCCGTCGTAAGTCGGCACCTTAAGCTTTCCGGGATCGGGCAGTTTGATCTCGGTGATGCGGGCCGTGAAGGGCGTTTTCCGAGACTCGTACAGTAGCCGATCGATCTCGGGTGCGGCGCTGGTAGAATGGTGAATCTGGGATTTCACCGCTTTTACCGCTGCGGCCGTTTTGGTGATGTATTCGCGGAGATCGCGTATCTCGGTCAGACCGCCAGCAGTTTTCCGACCTTTTCGGCGTTTGCTGCGAGTGACCGGAGACCGCTCCTCGGCGGTTTTTGCGTATCGCGCGAAGTCGAGTTCCCCTTCGTCTCCAGTATACGAACGTTCGGGAGAAAACTCCGACAGAGGACTTCGAGTCTTTCTTCTCCTAGGATGGACGTCAGCGTCTTTTTCTGTCGAATCGGCCTGGTCGCTCGTCTCCAGGTTAACCCGTTCGATGCCATCATCCTCGGTCTCCTGTTCGTGAGTAGGAGGTTTTTCCGATTCGTTCAGCGTCGCGTCAGGATTGTCTTTTTCGGATTCTTTTTCCGGTAAGTTTCCCTGCTCGGTTCTGGGACTATCCGCAGGAGCGCCAAAGTCCAGCCTTCTTCCGCGGATCTTAGTAGTTCCGCGGGGGCGAATTGCTCGAGTTTTCGCGGTTAGGGTTTCCACCTGTTTTGCGAGCGAACCGATGAGCTTTTCCTGCTCTTCCGATTTTTTGTTAAACTCAGAAAACATCTTCTCAAGGGTCTCGGCGTTAGCGTTTGTAGTGTTGGCCGCAGACGCTCCTTGTGGTGGTGTTGTTTCAACGTTATCGCGTTCGTCGCGAGTTTGGTTGTCACCAGTCATCGTTTCTTCGTTGGACATGTTGCGCCTTCGGTGTAAGATAGATCCGACCCCCCCCCCCTCCTTCTAGCGCCAAACTGTGGGAACCAAAATCCACCTACTGTCAAATAATCGTAAAAAAGGAAACTTCGGGAAAACCCTAAGTTTCTAGAGGAACCGGCTATTTGCAGAACCGCACAACGAAGATTAAGATAACAAGAAACTTAGAATTATTAAGAGAATCAATGAAAATCAAGAGAAAAGAGGTTCTTATTCCGAATCTGCGTAGAACTGGTACAAAGAGAGTAGCCGAAAACTTAAGAACGAAAAAACCCTAATTGAGACGCAGCTCGCTAACAGAAAATGGAAATATTCCTAATTACTAATTTCTGGTGGTGAGAGCTCTGAATTTTGTGTCACTTGCTTCTGCCCTAGACCTCTTATTTATATACTCCTCGCCTTGGCCATCAGGTCTTTCCATTTCGCCCAGATTTGACTATATCGGGAATTTTCCATTTTTCTCGATCCTTCCTTTTCTTCCGCGGAAATCTTCTATTTTTCTTCAAACCTTCCTTTTATCTTCAAACTTTACTTTTATTTTCCTCCTGCGAGTAAACCGTCAAAAGGTTATCAAATCTGCGGGTTAGATTCCGTTAAGATCGCGAGATGGGTTTTTATCGCGTTTTAGGCCCTTCTGGGCCGTTTTTGCGATAAACTGTTTTCCGACTTTTTACGGGATCGTTTCCTGATCTGACGTTGTTTTTAATAAATTCCTTGAGCTAATCGTAAGGTTTTACGATTTACTCGACTTTTTAATTAAAAACGCGTTTTTACGATTTACTCGACAGCTTTATTAAAAACTCGTTTTTTACGATTTCGACAAGAAATCTCGAAGAAATCGTATGTTTTAGGCAATGTTCGGTGTTTCGTCAACCGTCGCCGTTTTATACGATTTCTTCGAGTTCTGTATCGAGAAAGCGAAGTTTTATGGTTTTTATCGTAAAAACTCGAACGATATGTCGGATCGAGATGGAACGGGAGATGTTTCGGCCATGGTTCAGAATGCGACCGTGTCGAAAGACGTAAGTTTCTGTTGCATCAGAGCCAATGCTGCAGTGAGATCATTCTGGTCTCCGTGATCGCCCATTGTGGCGTGAGTCGGCCTCGGTTGTAGTCTGTTGGTTCTTTCTAATCTTGCTAAGTCTCGTTGGTGAGCGTGACTAATGGACTTGAGGTGTAGCTTCGAGTATTTCTACTGGTCATACACCTGGAACATCAGCTGAAAGCAAAGAAAAGATAGAGCAAGTTAGATGTTTTATACTAGAAAAATTGCCAAAAGATAAAGGTAAATTCTTGGTCCCCGGCAACGGCGCCAAATTGATATTACGTGCAAACGCACACCAATTAACCTAATGTGCACACTACCACAATCGAATGGTATGTCGATGTAGCACTTTAGGATCGAATCCACAGAGACCAAATATTACACTTTACTTCTATAGGATCAAATTCAAGCTAAAATGATTAAGTGTTGTGAAAAGCAAATCGTGAGAAACAAATAACAAAATTGGGTTTTAAATTCAGGATATAAGGATGTCAACCTAGGGTGTCTCATTGGGTGTTAACCATACTGAACCAAACAATTATTCAAGCTCTTTAAGTGTAGCCTAGAACTTAGATTTCTTAACTAGAACAGTCTTCTCTCACAGGTGTGCTCCCTTCGTGGAGGAGCATGATACCTATGCTCTCGCGTGGATCAACCCTCGAAAGCAAACATTAAGCACAGACTTAATATGATCACATCACACCATGATATCTACTTTCGCTGACCAGCGATGTGATGCTTGCTCTCAACAGATCTAGCAACCTATTCAGGATTAATGATAAAATATTAAACTTGGAATCAAATACTAAGTGATCAAATCAGTATCAGCAGTAAGAAAAGTGGGGAGCAAAGGCGAGAATGAGGCTTATCTATGTCCAGTTCAATGGATCAACACCCTAGAACCCTAGGCTAACAAATCGACTACTCGATCATAACACAAGAGAACACACAAGTCATGACTAAATAATGCATTAGATAAATCAAACTATAAAGAGGGTTCAAGGATTTCTTCTCTAGAAACCAAGAGCAGGAAGCCTTGGCCCTTACAAAATAGCTAGAATAAATCTTCAACAAAAAAGTCTCAACAAGCTTCTTGTGTACAATCTAGTCTATGCTCTCTGTCTGCAGAGTACAGGCGGCGAGGGTATTTTTATTAGAAGAACGACGCATGCTAGGGTAGAGAGGAATGCTGCGTTTTTCTCTTTCCCGAAATAGATCAGAGGTCTCATTAAAGAACGGGAGCAAATCGGGTTTGCTCCGCATGGGTGTTCCACGATGGAAAACTCTGGTTTTTGTATTCTTTCTTCCATATGCTCCTTCTGGTGTATTCCAACTCGTTCTCCACCTGAAATAACTCAACACACACTAAGAATACTCCAGAAAACCACAAATATGCTATGCAAAGTATGTGTTTAATATGTCAAAAACACAACATATCATATATATATATATATATATATATATATATATATATATATATATATATATATATATATATATATATATATATATATATATATATATTCTATCATTTAAATTAAACTATACATCATATGAAATACATACTAATATTTTAATATTCACACTGAACATATATTGAAAAGTTAATATTTAATTTTAAAATCTGTTATTTTTTAATGATTTATAAATTATTGAAACTACTTAACATCTCACATTAAAAAAAATTCGTTCGTGTAAAATTTTGTTATACAAATATGCAAATAATCATAAAATCAAATGAGTAGAAACATCATTTAATAAATATACATATTAAAAGTGTGCTATATATTTATGTTCATATCATTTAAATTTAATTATATATCATATACGATATATAAGATTGATTGTTTTGATTTATTTACCCTAACTGCAAGTAAACAAGAGTGATCGCTAGATTTATATGCACAAATTGTGAACATAATAGTAAATGATTTCTTAGTTATTTAATATGTATACTTATCATTTTATTATTTCATAATATGCAGAAAACATAAAATAAATAATAAATATAAATATTTATTCTGCAAAAAGTACAGATTTTAATCTAATTATGTATCTATTTAATTATTTTAAATCTTAAGTATTATCTAAATCTTAGGCTAAAACAAACAAACTAAATGAGAATAAACTTAAAAATCAATATTTATATTGAGCAATAACCAAAATGAAAAAAGACACAAAAAGAAAAAAAATTAAAGATAAATAGGATTGGCACGTGAACTTAAATTTCTTATAACCATAATTAATTTTTAAATTTCTAAATCATGATATAAAACTGAGTTGACACAGTTTCATTGCAACCAAATAGATCCGGGATTTTTTTACCTAAACGTTAGGTTCTTTGGGGTAAGTGATCTCTTACCTAAAACATTTTTTAAAATGAGATCAGGTCATCAGTAAACAAATTTTGTAATTAAAAAAGTTTAAAATAAATTTTGTTTAAAGACCAAAATCTTAATTTAATTAAGAATATAAATGTATATTTTAATATAATATTTTTTAAATAAATTTTATATAAATTTATCAAGTGCAAGGCGCAAATCTTATCATATTATAAAAGATAACCGATAACCCTTACCCAAATATATCAATTACATTACTGTTTTGGTGGCTATACCAATAGTATTTATTTTTACACTAATAAATAAATTAGAAAATAATTGTAATAACTCTAATGGAAATTCATGCATTTACCTAGGGGTGTCAAAATGGGTCAATCCAACCCAAAACCCAAATGGGTTGACTATTAATGGGTCATGGGTCAACCCAACCCATTTAATGAATGGGTTGGGTTGACACATTACCCATTAAATCAAATGGGTCATATAGGTTAATGGTTGATTCATCAACCCAACATCTTTGTCCAAACCCAAAATGGACCATTTTAAATGGGCTTTTTGCAGAACCCAATTAATATAAATAGTGTTAAACATGATTTTAGATGGCGGGAAAACATAATTTTGCGATTTTGGCGGAAAAAATATTGCGATTTTAGTGAGAAATGATTAAGCGGTTTTGGCGGAAAAAAACATGATTTAACTAATTTGCGGAAAAACATGATTTTGCAGTTTTGGCGGGAAAACGTAATTTTGCGGTTTTGGCAAGAAACGTGATTTTGCTGTTTTGGCGGGAAAACGTGATTTTGCGGTTTTGGCGGGAAAACGTGATTTTTGGTTTTGGCGGAAAAATGTGATTTTTCAGTTTTGGCGGGAAAACGTAATTTTGCGGTTTTGGTGGGAAAACATGATTTTGTGGTTTTGGCAGGAAAACGTGATTTTGTGGTTTTGGCGGGAAAATGTGATTTTGTGATTTTGGCGAGAAAGCGTGATTTTGTGATTTTGGGGGGAAAACGTGATTTTACGGATTTGGCGGAAAAATGTGATTTTGCGGTTTTGGCGGGAAAACGTGATTTTGCGGTTTTGGCGGGAAAACGTAATTTTTCGGTTTTGGCGGGAAAACGTGATTTAATGGATAACCAATAATATACATTTACCTTATTTAATGGATAACCAATAATATAATAGAAAGAACCCTATTAAAAAGAAAAAGACAAGGTTTATATTGTAATAACTACAATAGAAAGAACGTAAACGAAATTGATAACCAATGGATAACCAATAGATAACCAATAATTTACCTTATTTATCTCTGCCTTTACCTTATTTAATGGATAACCAATAATTTAATTGTAATCTACTAATAATAGGAATCCTAATTAATTCCTAAGGTTGTGTATTTTTATAGGGGTTTCTATTCTTGTTAAAAGTTGTTTTTGTTTAATAAGGTATTTTTTTATAAAAGGTTGTGTATCTTCTTTGATAAAAGTTGTGTTTATTCATTAAGGTGTATTTTTATTAAAAGTTGTGTCTCTTACTTGTTAAAAGTTGTGTCTCTTACTTGTTAAAAGTTGTGTTTTTTTCATTAACCCAAATTAATTACTAAGGTTATAAATAGATAAATAAGTATTTATTTAAAATTAGAAAGTTGTAATTATTCGGATAAGTAATTGAAAGTTCACTATAGTTGTGTTTATTTTGGAAATCTGTGTACGTTGTCATTTTAAGAAAAGTAGATGTTGTATATTTATGCTAGCACATTAAAACAGTCAATTGAATAACTTTTGAATATCTTTATTGTTGAAAAAACATATACCGTTGTCATTACAGAATAAAACAATGAAAATTAACTTTTATGTTTTTTATAATGAAATCTACCCAAGACCCAATTCTAAATTTTGATTAAATCAACCTTAATATCTTCCCAGATATGAAGAAAAATAATAACTTTTATTCCAGAAGGTTATGTAGATTGACTTCTCATCTGTTAAACTTTTTTCTTTAGTGATTGATGGATAAGATCCTATTATTATTCTTTATATAATAATAACAATCCTCGTTAATTTCAAAGGTTATGAATCTTCTTTAAAATCAAAGGTTGTGTTTTAATTTTTAATTTTGTAAGTTTACTTTGAAACAATGTGTCTGTTCAAAAACTAGTTTATTTGAAAGAATATGTTTATTTTTAAAAATTTAATATTTTAATTTTTCAAACAATGTGACTGTTGAAAAGTAAATTAATTTGAAATAAATATATATATTTTAAATATATATATTTTCTGAAAAGATTAATCTATTTGAAATATATATATATATTGTAAAATTATTATTGTAGAAAATTGCGACTATTCATTAAAAATTGATTATAATTTGAGAAGTTGTAATTCATTTAAAAAAGTAAACTACCAAAGGTTACATCCTTCTATTTCTACCTAACCGTAAATGTTGCAAATGTTGCATACTTTACCTCTCCTATCCTTTCAGTTCTATTTAAACAATCTTGGATCAAACTTTTACAAAAAAAAAAAATGCTCGGTGTATCACACGCACATTATGTAATCAAAGAGTTGTCTCCTCCACTGCTATGAAACTCGCTCGTCATATAATTAAAGCCAAGCGCATAAATTGGGAAAATTACCCAAAAAAACTTATATCCAAACCATTCTGTCTTTGCTCTTTAATATCCCTCTCTCTCCGCTTACACTACAAGAGATAGAAGCAATATCTCTTTAATATCCCTCTCTCTCCGCCTACACTACAAGAGATAGAAGCAATATACAACAGTCATATTAAACTTTAGTTTATCGGAATCGTGTGTTTCTGATTCTTCCCTGACAATCAAGATTTTGACGGAGTGGGTCTCGGTAATCATCCTTTGTCAGAAACTTAGTCTGTAAGTTTTGAATTAAACTGTTGTCGGAATGTGATTGCTTCGTATTAGGATAATGATGAAGTATATATGTTTATGGATAAAGCCTAGTGTTAGTTGGAAACTAGAGCTCATGTTTATCTCCTACTTTGTAGGGATATGCTTGTTGTATAAATACCACTAGATTTTGAACCCGCACATCCGTGCGGGTATTTTTTCATTTTATTAAAATATAACAATACCTTTCAAATATATATGATTTACATTCTATTTTTATATATTCTATAATTGTATAATCTCATAATTTTAATTATTTTTATTTAATAAATTGTTGTAAGTTTAAAAATAAAAAAATATTCATATATAATTTTTATATAATTTTTTTGTTGTGAGTTACAAAAATTTATGTTAACATTTTTTTACAAAAATATTATATGATTTAAAAACATTAATATGTTTTAAAAGTGAGTGATATTTATTTATTTATTTGAATAAAAGAAATTTTTTTAATAAAATATTTTCCTTTACCAATTTAATATATTTTATATTTATTTCACATAGCATTTTATTTTAATATAATATGGAATATAGGTATATTATAAATATAACAATTTTTATTTTTAATTAACATTAATATAGATATTTAAATATATATTAATCACGAAATTAAATAATGCATATTTTATAAAAAAATTTAAACTTCTTTGTAAGATCTTGTTAGATATTTTCTCAACAAATCTATTTCTAATATCTTACTAATTACTAAATTATTTTTCCAATTATATACATTTGATTGATTAATATAAATAATTAAATATGTCATATTAATGAGATGGTCCAACATGACTTTTTTGTAGTAGATATAAATAGTACTTCTCTTTTAATAGAGAAGATTGTAAACGTTGATTAGAATAACACAGAAACATTCGTAATATTTTGGCATGGTATCAGAGCCAAACCAATAATTTTTTTCGATTTCTTTCTTGATCGTGTTCTGAGATTTCTAAAACAATGGTGGAAACAGAATCTAGCTCGACAAGTGGTATAGCAGGAACGATGTCTGCTGGTCAAGAGGCGCGTATGTCGCCTAACTATCTGCATCCGTCAGATAGTACAAGTCATGTTCAAACTCCGACTCTGTTGAATGGAGCGAACTATGAAAGATGGTTGAAGTTATTGTTGAATTCTCTTCGTACCAAAAGAAAGATTGGGTTCGTGGATGGAACCTTAAAACGTCCAGTGGGAAAACCTGAAGAGGAAGAAAAGTGGAATATGGTGAATGATATGGTGATCGGATGGATATATAGTAGTGTGGAACCAAAGCTTAGGCCTTCAATCTCGTTGGTCGAGAGCGCAAAGACGATGTGGGGAAGTCTCCAGAGGAGGTTTTCTGTGAGTGATGATACGTGTATTCATCAGCTACATGCTGATATTGCGGCGTGCAAGCAGAACGGTGAAACGGTGGAGGAATATTTCAGTAAACTCAAAATCATGTGGGATGATCTAGCTGACTTCGAAAAGGGATTCTCGTGCTGTTGTGGGGACTCAGAGTGTTCTTCGATGGTGAAGTATGAAAAGATGCAAGAACAAATATGATTGCATCAATTCTTGATGGGGCTCGACAACTCACGGTTTGGAACTACAAGATCGAATCTGTTGAGTAGACAGATGGAGGTCAACCTTGACTCTGTTTATTCGCAGATCATTCAAGAGGAGAGACATCTCAATGCTATGAGAACTTCTGACGAAAAGATACCAGCTGTGGGATTCTCAGCAACAAATGTACCATCGTCCACTTCTCAACCTAATGGGGTGAATGTACAGGCAGCTGCGACAAGGTTTGGAAAATCACCAACGGTGTGTTCTCATTGTGGAAAGCAAGGCCATGATTCCATGAATTGCTTTCAACTTGTTGGTTACCCTGATTGGTGGGATAAGAACAAACCAAATGGAGGTTGTGGAGGAGATAGAGGATCACGGGGCAGAGGTTCAGATGCTCAAGGAAGAGATCGTGGTGGACGAGGCTCAGGGTTTCGCGCTTACAATACGCAACTTGCAGATTCTACACAAGGTGTCGACACTCAGGGAGCAGGAACAGGCATTCCAAATTTTAGAGCAGATCAGTGGCCAACACTTGCTCAGTTCGTGAATAATCAAAAGTCATCTCAGAACGAGAAACTCACAGGTAAAGAAGGAAAATTACTTTTGTTTGTAAGAAATCGTCGTTTTGACATCATTATAGACTCCGGTGATTCTCACCACATGACGGGAGACATCAATCTCCTCACAGATGTGTTGTCAATTGCACCTTGTCCTACATCTCTTCCAAACAGTCAGATAGCGTGGGCTACAAGTTATGGAAGTTTAAATCTTGGTGGACGACTTGTTGATATGTTGTGTTTTTGACATATTACACACATACTTTGCATATCACTTTTGTGTTTTCCTGGAGTATACTTAGTGTGTTTTGAGTTATTTCAGGTATAGAACGAGTTGGAATGCACCAGAAGGAGCATATGGAAGAAAGAATGCAAAAACCAGAGTTTTCCATCGCAGAGCACCCGAGCGGAGAACCCCCTGCTTGCTCCCTCTATCGCGGAGCAAACCCCCCTTTGCTCCCGAAAATTATGGAAACTTCTAATTAATTTCGGGATTTGCCCTAATCTTTCTATTTTCTATTCTATTTTTTCCTAGACAGAGAACGCTTTTGGGGAGAGAAGAAACTTGAGAACCTTTGGATATTGTGATTTTGATACTTGTAAAGGGAGAAGATCATCTCTCTTGATTTAGAGAAGAATCCTCTGAACCCTATTTATATTTATCTGCAATAATATTCATGTCTTCTTCATCTCTTTACTCTGTGTCCTCTGTTGTTATGGCTGAGTAGTCAATTTTGTTAACCTAGGGTTATAGGGTGTTGATCCATTGAACTAAACATAGATAAGGATCATGTTCTAGGTATATTCTATGATGGTGTTGAGTGGGAGTTCCGCAATGCTCTTAATGCTGCGAGCAGGGGAGACTTCATGACACAGACCACCGAGGGTGCCTACGAGCTGATAGAGAACATGGCTGCTAGTTCTGCGAACAAAAACCCAGAAGCAGATCGCTCCAAGAAGGTGAGCAGTGTCGATGCTCAGTGGAAAGATGAGCTCACTGCCAAGGTTGATCTGCTCCTGAAGAGAAATGAGGGGCAGGTGATGTACATGGATGAGGATACACCAGAGCAAATAGCGAATGATCTTGCTTCTGAGGGAGGAACAAAGGGAGAGGATCATCAGGAAGTTCTCTACATCAATGGTCAAGGGTATGTGCAGAACCGGAACTATTATCAGAATCCCAACTACCAGAGCAACCCTAACCCGCTCTCTTACCAGAGGAGCAACGCAGAGAATTCTAGGGATCAGATGCAGAAAAATCAGCAGCAAGGTGCTCCGCAGCAGAGAGGTTTCCCTTCGAGTTTCCAAGGCAAGACTTTTGTTTTCAACCAAGCTCAGAACCAATTTCAAAGCCAAAACCAAAATCAGAACCATCAGAATCAGCAGAGCAACCCGCAAGATACTCCAGCTAATTCAGGTGGTGGACAAAGTGAGATCAAGGCCTTAGGGAACATGATGCAGCAGCTGCTCCAGAGTCAACAGATACATGCCAAGGCGTTAAACCAGGCTACTTCTGATATCAACACAAGGATGGACAACATATTCACTGAGCTCAACACGAAATATGACACAGTGAGCAGTCACATGCGCCAGATTGACATTGCTCTCGCTCAGACTGCAGAGAGTGTCAAGAGACAGCAGGGGATCTCCCTGGAAAAACTGATAGAAATCCAAGGGACTGTTATGCAGTGGAATAGAGAGGTGGTAGACAGCTGAATGATCCAACACCAAGGCGATTTACTGCTGCAGAGAAAGCTAAGCAGAAAGAATCAGAGCAACCTGCTGGGGTCGCTCCGACTACTACAGAGCAACCTGCTTGGGTCGCTTTGACTATTCCAGAGCAATCCGCTGGGGTCGCTCCGACTACTCCGGATCAACCTGCTGAGACTGCTCCAGACGAATCTTCTGAAACTCCACCAGCTCGGGTCTATGTTGCTAGGGTTCCCTACCCAATCCCACCTAGACATCTGAGGAACCCCATTAGTGAAGAGCAGCTGGCATGTTTTAACAAGATTGTGAGAAATCTTCCTAAAGAACTTGCATTTGAAGATGCTCTGCAGATTCGCCCATTGCTCCAGTTCTTTAAAAACTGTAGAGAGACTCAAGAGGAGATCAAGGTCTTATATACTAAAGCACTGTCTACACCAGCACTGAAGGTATTGCCTAAGGTTGATGATCCTGGAAAGTTTGTTTTCCCATGTTCCATCGCAGGAACAACCTTTGNGGAGATCAAGGTCTTATATACTAAAGCACTGTCTACACCAGCACTGAAGGTATTGCCTAAGGTTGATGATCCTGGAAAGTTTGTTTTCCCATGTTCCATCGCAGGAACAACCTTTGACGATGCTCTTTGTGACTCTGGTTCTTGTGTTAATCTCATCTCAAAGGCTATTGTAGACGATTTGGGTATTGCTGGTGTTGAGAGTTCTCAGCTGAGCCTGACCTTTGCAAATTCTTCTAGAGCAGTCCCATATGGAACCATCCGCTGCCTTCATGTCCAAGTAGAGGACTGCGTTGTTCCCGCTGAGTTTCAAGTTGTTGAGATGGATAAAGATAATGAGATGCCTTTGATATTTGGAAGGACATTCATGGCTACTGTTGGAGCAACCATCGATATGCCTAAGAAGAGAGTACCCACCAGATATTCCTCATCACACGCCTCTTGCATCTCAGTGTTTGATGTAGAAAAGCTGCAAGTGATTCCAGAGAGAGATCATGGAGATAAGGTTGAGAGCAGGCTGCTCTCTGATGAAAATCCTAGCACTGATCCTACAAAATTCAGAGGGAATTCAAGGGTAAAACATAAAGTCCAGAAGAAAAGGTCAAGGGAAATCCTACAATGACTTTGATACCTCTCAAGTGTGATGAGAACTCCATTGAGTATGAGGTGAAGTACAAGGGTACCTCCAAACCGTTCTCTAAAGTCAGAGCCATTCTCACACATGAGCTGAAGGAGAAAGGAGAAGCTGCTGTGAAAGGGTTGTTGAGCAGGGTTTTGAAGCTGAACATGTCTGATTGTGGAGCTTGTTTTGGAACAGGCCCTCCAGCTCCAGCAAACTAATCCCCATCACCAAAGTCAAGCTAGTGACTTTAACCAAGCGCTTGGTGGGAGGCAACCCACTGGTGAGTTTAAATTAATTTTAGAACTTTTCTTTAGTTTTTATTTTGCTTTTATTTCACTGAGTTTCAGGTAAAAAAAATAAAAAAATTTGATGCCTCTGTTCTTCCGACAGAGCACACCCAAGGAGGAAATCGACCCTGCTCTGTCGGGTTGCTCCGCGCCAGGTAAGTATTAGGTAAGTCTGGGTGGCTGACTCTAGGTTTATTTTCACACCAGGGATGGTGTGAAGTAAGTCTGGGGGAGGCACCTGTGTGTTTCTGAACTCTATTTGCTTCTGTTTTTGTTTTCTTGAATCAGTCATGTTTATGTTTTCATTTAGTGAGTTAGTCCTAGGATCGAGTCAGTCAAACTTATGTGGGAATCAGGACTTATTTTATGATGCTTTCTAACCACCTCATGTTCTAAGTATCTGATTCAGTGACCTTAGCAGTGATGAAAGACGTTCACCCGGACCTGGAACATCCCTGACTTTACATCACCTTGCTCTCCAGAAGATTTCTGCTTGTAGAGGTTATTCTGGAAAGACTTGAACTCCACCTAACTTGAACCTAATATTGACTTAATTCTTCTTGTTATGGGCGTTAGATTAGGAAAACGAGACTACACTCAGGACATCTTAATTATTTCTATCCATCTTGTTGATCCTGAGTGGTTAGCTCATCTTTAGCTAGTTCCCACCATGAACCTTAAAACCTTTGTTTCACCCTCATGCATTCTGTTTTTAAGTTTCATATGTGCAGATATGTGCAAAAGGGCTGGAGAGGAAAGGATCAACACTGCTCTCACTCGTTTTGCTCACAGACTTTGCTTCAGAGCAAAGACGTACATGATCTGACAAGAAGAGAGCAGTCAATAGGGGTGATCTAACAAGAAGAGAGCAACCAGTAGGGTGATCCGAGCATAAAAGATCAAATGGTGAAAGAAGTGATTAAGTCAGAACCACCAGGGGCACAATATATGTAATTACCTCCTTCTCGTCATCATCATCATCAGAACTCGTCATTTCATTATTCAAGTCAATAAAAAAAAAAAAAACATCCGTATTATTTATGTTCCAAGAGTTCTAAGAGATGATGAGAAGGAGAAGCGCCGAAACATTG
>CAKOAT010797375.1:546229-564062 GCA_932364175.1 Eruca vesicaria subsp. sativa | reverse complement strand
TCTTGTTGATCCTGAGTGGCTAGCTCATCTTTAGCTAGTTCCCACCATGAACCTTAAAACCTTTGTTTCACCCTCATGCATTCTGTTTTTAAGTTTCATATGTGCAGATATGTGCAAAAGGGCTGGAGAGGAAAGGATCAACACTGCTCTCACTCGTTTTGCTCACAGACTACGCTTCAGAGCAAAGACGTACATGATCTGACAAGAAGAGAGCAGTCAATAGGGGTGATCTAACAAGTAGAGAGCAACCAGTAGGGTGATCCGAGCATAAAAGATCAAATGGTGAAAGAAGTGATTAAGTCAGAACCACCAGGGGCACAATATATGTAATTACCTCCTTCTCGTCATCATCATCATCAGAACTCGTCATTTCATTATTCAAGTCAATAAAAAAAAAAAAAAAACATCTGTATTATTTATGTTCCAAGAGTTCTAAGAGATGAAGAGAAGGAGAAGCGCCGAAACATTTCCCCTGGTAGATCAGAGAAGCAAAGAACTGAAGTGGGAAATGAAACAGTATGTAGAAGGGGTATTCTGAAAGGAAGAGAGCAAACATGTATGGAGCAGAGGAGTCAGTGCTCCAAGACGATTGCTCCGCAGAGAAAACGAGTGAGGGTTGTGGAGATCAATGGATCCATCCTCTCTGACAATTTTGTGTGATATCCTGCATCCTCTACAAAGACATGGTAAACCTTAAACACTTGTTAACTCCACTTTAAACACTGAAAAGGCATGTCTCATACCTAGCCTGTTTCCCCTGAATAATGCCTATGACAAGAAGCTCACACTGATCTTAAATGAATATAAGGAGTTTCTGTCTGGAAGGTTTGACTTTTGCAGGTATGAGATATAGAGTATGGAGCCGATTTGAACAGCAGTCAGTGGGGGTTCTGGTA
The DNA here is from genome assembly GCA_932364175.1 of Eruca vesicaria subsp. sativa. Taxonomy (NCBI): domain Eukaryota; kingdom Viridiplantae; phylum Streptophyta; class Magnoliopsida; order Brassicales; family Brassicaceae; genus Eruca; species Eruca vesicaria. The sequence goes on along the minus strand of CAKOAT010797375.1, from coordinate 563,166 downwards.
AGGGTGTGTCGTCCTAATATGTCTGCTTGTATGGTTCAGAGATTTGTGGTTAANGTATGAGATATAGAGTATGGAGCCGATTTGAACAGCAGTCAGTGGGGGTTCTGGTAAGGGTGTGTCGTCCTAATATGTCTGCTTGTATGGTTCAGAGATTTGTGGTTAAAGTATGGTTGCTGAAATGAGAGAGTTCCCACACTTTCAAACTTTTCCCACTGATCTGGAACTTGATATTGTTTGAGGACAAACAAGGATCAAAGTCTGGGGGAATTGATATGTTGTGTTTTTGACATATTACACACATACTTTGCATATCACTTTTGTGTTTTCCTGGAGTATACTTAGTGTGTTTTGAGTTATTTCAGGTAAAGAACGAGTTGTAATGCACCAGAAGGAGCATATGGAAGAAAGAATGCAAAAACCAGAGTTTTCCATCGCAGAGCACCCGAGCGGAGAACCCCCTGCTTGCTCCCTCTATCGCGGAGCAAACCCCCCTTTGCTCCTGAAAATTATGGAAACTTCTAATTAATTTCGGGATTTGCCCTAATCTTTCTATTTTCTTCTCCCAACCGCCTGTGGCCTTGGGACATATTCTATTCTATTTTTTCCTAGACAGGGAACGCTTTTGGGGAGAGAAGAAACTTGAGAACCTTTGGATATTGTGACTTTGATACTTGTAAAGGGAGAAGATCATCTCTCTTGAGTTAGAGAAGAATCCTCTGAACCCTATTTATATTTATCTGCAATAATATTCATGTCTTCTTCATCTCTTTACTCTGTGTCCTCTGTAGTTATGGCTGAGTAGTCAATTTTGTTAACCTAGGGTTCTAGGGTGTTGATCCATTGAACTAAACATAGATAAGCATCATTCTCGCCTTTGCTCTCCTCTGTTCTTACTGCTGATACTGATTTGATCACTTAGTATTTGTTTCCAAGTTTAATCTTTTATCATTAATCCTGAATTAGGTTGCTAGATCTGTTGAGAGCAAGCATCACATCCCTGGTCAGCGAAAGTAGATATCAGGGTGTGATGTGAGCATACTAGGTCTGTTCTTAATGTTTGCTGTTGAGTATTGATCCACGCGAGAGCATAGGTACCATTGCTCCTCTGCGAAAGGAGCACACCTGCGAGAGCAGGGTGTTCTAGTTAAGAAACCTGAGTTCTAGGCTGCACTTAAAAAAAAGCTTGAATAATTGTTTGGTTCATCATGATTAACACCCAATGAGATACCCTAGGTTGACATCCTTATATCCTGAAATTAAAACCCATTTTAATTATTTGTTTCTCACTATTTGCTTCTTTACAAAACTTATCGTTTTAGCTTGAATTTAATCCTATAAAAATAAAGTGTAATATTTGGTCTCTATGGATTCGATCCTAAAGTGCTACATCGACATACCATTCGATTGTGGTAGTGTGCACATTAGGTTAATTGGTGTGCGTTCGCACGCGATATCACTTGTTTTGAGACATGTGTTCCTTGCACCTTCCTTATCCGTTACACTCATCTCTGTTAATCAGCTAGTTCGTGACGTTGCAAGCTTTGTGATGTTTACTAAAAAGTTTTGTGTGATACAGGACCTCGTTTCAAGACTTTGATTGGAGCGGGTAGAGAGCGTAATGGGTTTTATCATTACGACGGTGCAGTTGCAGTTCAGGCTGGTCGCATGAGTGTGGATTCAAGCAGGGATTTGTGGCATCATCGTATGGGACACCCTTCATCTAAAGTGCTTTCAGTGTAGGCATCAACCGGTGGTTTTTCTAATAGTTTAGGTGTTTTGGAACAATCTTGTGGTGTTTGTCTTCGAGCTAAACAAACTCGGGACACATTTTCTCTCAGTCTTAACAAAGCAATTGATTCATTTGATTTAGTTCACTGCGATCTTTGGGGACCATATCGAGAATCATCGACTAATGGATCACGTTATTTTCTCACTATAGTTGATGACTATTCTCGTGCCGTTTGGACACTACTTCTGTTAGAAAAATCGGAAGCTCCAAATGCTTTAAAAACATTAAGTGCGTTTGTTACTTGGCAGTTCCAGAAACATATCAAGATGATAAGGAGTGATAATGGTTCCGAATTCTTGTGCTTGCGTAAGTTCTTTGCCGATGAAGGCATTGTACATCAGACTTCATGTGTGGAGACTCCACAACAAAACGGTCGAGTAGAGAGAAAACACAGACATATTTTGAATGTGGCTAGGGCGTTGCTATTTCAAGGAAACTTGCCAAAGAAGTATTGGGGAGAAAGTGTGATGACAGCAACATACTTGATCAATAGAACGCCTAGTGTTGTGTTGAAGAATAAAACACCATATGAGTTGCTTTATGAGACTCCTCCCTCCTATGATAATCTCCGTGTTTTTGGTACACTCTGTTATGCTAGATGCTTGTCGAGAAATAAAGATAAGTTTGATCCTAGGAGCTCTCGCTGCGTCTTTCTCGGATACCCAATGGGAAAGAAAGGCTGGGTGGTCTGTGATTTAGACTCCGAAAAGTTGTTTGTGTCTCGTGATGTGGTCTTTCACGAGAATATCTATCCATACAAAGATGGTTCTGCAACGAAAAAAATCTCAGAAACGACTACTAGCTTTATGCCTCCTCAAGTAATGGACATAGACGAAGATGATCGGTTTGATACAGACCCGCACTTGGTAAATGAGCAAGGGGGAGAAACTGTTCAGACAGGGGGAGCTACTTCTCTAGACGAAGACACTGATCATGAGACTCCTGCGACTACAACAGCCCAGAATGATACAATCACAGGGATTGACGAGTCTCTGGGTCGTGGAAGGCGTGAAAAGAAACAATCTGTTTTGCTTTCACCATATGTGCTTTACTCGGCACAACACAATGATAAACCCCCTACCTCCACTGCTTCTACTCCGCCTCTGTCAAAGTCTGGTATGTCCTTTTATTCCCTAATTAAGTATTTGTCATGTCATCGTCTCTCTCCTGCGATGCAGAGTTTCTCTGCAGCCATTACTTAACATTTCTAACCAAAGTCGTATCGAGAAGCTGTTAAACATGAAATATGGCGTGGTTCTATGAAGCATGAAGTTGTTGCGTTGGAAGACAGAGACACATGGGATGTCACAACTTTACCTCCAGGAAAACAAGTTATTGGATGTAAGTGGATTTATAAAACCAAGTATAATGCAGATGGAACGTTGGAGCGACCAAAATCGAGACTTGTCGCGTGTGGAAACAATCAGGAAGAAGGGATTGACTACACTGAGACTTTTTGCACCTGTTGTGAAAATGACTACAATGCGAATTGTACTTGGCATTGCAGTGGCTAAAGGATGGGAATTGTCACAAATGGATGTTCATAATGCATTCTTGCATGGTGATTAATTTATAGGAGGAGGTGTATATGAAATTGCCTCGTGGTTTTTCTACACCGGATGACAACAGAGTATGTCGACTTAAGAAAGCTATATATGGTCTTCGACAATCACCTCGATGCTGGTTTTCGAAGCTATCCAAGGCTCTTCTCGAGTTTGGATTCAAACAAAACTACAAAGACTACTCTCTCTTCATATTGACACAGAAAGGAGCTTCATTGTTTGTACTTGTTTACGTCGATGATCTCATCGTTGATGGTAATGATTCTTCACTCATCTCGCTGTTCAAATCATACCTGAGCAGGTGCTTTCATATGAAGGACTTGGGAGTGTTACGATATTTCTTGGGAATTGAGGTTTCTCGAGGAAAAGAGGGCATGTACTTGTGCCAGAAGAGGTATGCATTTGATATCATTGAAGAATGCGGTTTGCTTGGATCGAAGCCATCACCTACACCAATGGAGCAGAATCATAACTTGGCTAAAAGTAAGAGTGATTACTTAACAAACCCGGCGAGTTACAGAAGATTAGTTGGGAGGTTGGTGTACCTGGCTGTTACCCGGCCAGAAATAAGTTATGCAGTGCATACGTTGGCTCAGTTTCTACAACAGCCTCGTCAAGAACATTGGGAAGCAGCTTTGCGACTCGTACGGTATTTGAAGGGAGCACCGGGTCAAGGTATATTTCTGAGTTCAACAAACGACCTGCACATCACTGCATTTTGTGACTCTGATTGGGCTGCTTGCCCGTTGACAAGGCGGTCACTAACGGGATATATGGTTATGCTTGGGGATGCGATTGTCTCCTGGAAAACAAAGAAGCAACATACTGTCTCGCGTTCCTCGGCTGAGGTAGAATATAGGGCGATGACAATGACACTTAGTGAATTGAAGTGGATCAAGGAGTTACTTTCATTGTTTGGAGTAACACAACGAACTCCTATGTCGTTATATTGTGTTAGCAAGGCGGCTCTACATATAGCTACTAATCCAGTGTTTCATGAGCGGACGAAACACATCGAAGCAGATTGTCACTTTGTTCGGGATGCAGTTCAGGATAAGTCTATAGTTACTCAGCATGTTAAGACAACGGACCAGTTAGCTGACATTTTGACTAAGGCGTTGCCTACAGAACAGTTTCACTATTTGTTGGGTAAGATGGGGTTCGAGACTTACACGCACCACCTTGAGGGGGAGTAGTAGGATAATGATGAAGTATATATGTTTATGTATAAAGCCTAGTGTTAGTTGGATAACTAGAGCTCATGTTTATCTCCTACTTTGTAGGGATATGCTTGTTGTATAAATACCATTGTAAACGTTGATTGGAATAACACAGAAACATTCATAATATTTTGGCACTTCGTTCCGACGAAAATCAAGCCGATGAATTTCCGATAATTTGGTGTATTTATCCTTTTTTAAAAATCAAATTAAAACTAAATTTAGTAAAACCAAAAAATATTTCATTATAATCAGAAAATTAAATATAAAGATTTACAACAAAAAATTATATATTTTCCAGAATAGCGGTGAAGGTGGAAGTAAAGGGTGTGACGGAGGCGGTGATGGCAGATGTGGAGTGAATTGCAGTGGCAGTAGTGGTGGATAGTTGCATCGGTGGTGATGCAAGGAGTTGACGTGGTGGCGGTGCAAAGAGTTGCGGCGGTAGAGGTGAACAGAGTTGCAGCGACGGTCAGGTTAACGGAGTTACAGTAGTGGTGAACGGAGTTGCAGTGGTGGTGCGATGAACGGAGTTGCAGTGGTGGTGCGATGAGGAGTTGCAGTGGTGGTGCGATGAACGGAGTTGCAGTGGCGGTACGGTGAATGGAGGAGTTGCAGTGCCAGTTACGTGTGTTAGTTTATAAAGTCTATGTAAACTTAACAGGTGCAAAAAAAAAAAAACTCAACGGGTGCATTGTAAGGGTTGTGACTTGTTATACAAGAAAGGGTAGTTGTCATTTGTGAAAAATCACGAATCATTACGAAGAATTACGTTTGTTCATGTAAATACTCTATTTAAGTTGGATCTTGTCATGATGTAAAAGTTTTCAGGAAAATTAAAAAAAAAAAAAAAAAAAAAAAAGAGTTCTGCAGATTTTATCTGTCAATCTCTCGTNTTTTCAGGAAAATTAAAAAAAAAAAAAAAAAAAAAAAAGAGTTCTGCAGATTTTATCTGTCAATCTCTCGTCCAAGTCTTTTATATTATTCTATATCAAGTCTTCACAATAAAATTATTTCCACTTTGATCACAGTGGCGTGCGGTGAATGGAGTTGCAATGGCGGTGCGTTGCGGTGCAGCCGTGTAGCCAAGAGTGTTACGGTGGTTCTTGAATCTTGAAGGAACTGTTTAACAAATAGATCTTAAAGAAACAGAGCTGAAAAACAAAGATGAGATAAAAAGGAATGAAAAGAGAAGCAAATCAGAGGTTGAGTTTCTGTGTTTGTTTTTGACAAGTTCCCGACGAGATTTGTGACCACTTCCGAGAACAACGATTCATCTTTACATTCCAAGAAACCATTTTTTTTTAAAGAAGACATTACATTCCGAGAAATTTCTGATGAGAAATTCCGAGAACGAATGTTTTTGGAAATTATTACCATTCAAGAATTTCCGAGAATATATTGACTATATCCTTTTGTCAGATATTTCCGAAAAGATGCTGAGAAAATATTGCTCTCCTGTCTACTTCGTTGTTATGTCGTTGATACTGTTGGAGAGGGATTGAACACCCCTCTACAAGGCCCATCGAATATCAGGCTTCAGCCCATTTACGATCGGTTTGACTGAAGTTCGAGCGAAATAAAGGATCAAACCGGAAAAATCGAGCGACCAGCTCGTTCGTCCAGGAGCTCAACAAGCCGGTCTACTTGGGTAACCGGTTGATTAGGTCGATTTAAACCGGGTTCTACGAATGATTGCTAGCTCGAAAGCCCATTAAGCGCGAGCTCGATCTTGGGCCGTTAAGACGAGCTTTAGGGCGAACGAAGCAAAAAGAAAAGGACTCGGAGTATAAAAGGACGAGAGGAGAGAAAGAAAAGGGGATCCGCAAATTACTACAAGAACTCTGACGGCAAGGTTTAGGGTTTTACGATCAATCGAACCTCCTTGTAATCTGGTCGGACTTTCATAAAGCTCCGACCTTTGTTCTTTTCTTGAATCTTTCTGTAATCTCCTCTTGATATCAACTCTGATTAATAAAACGCCTTCGAAGAACCCACAAATCGAGTTTAGTTTTCTTGTCAATCGACCGTACAAAACTCAGATTCAACATTTGGCGCCCACCGTGGGGCCTTACGAAGTAGCGTTAACGAAATCAGTATGCCTCCTGACGACTCTCAAACCGACGACGCACCGGCGCAGGGACCAGTCGCTGCGACTCCGGCGGCCGACGACATGATGCAGCGCATCATGAACCAACTCCAACGGCAAGAGGAAACNCTCCTGACGACTCTCAAACCGACGACGCACCGGCGCAGGGACCAGTCGCTGCGACTCCGGCGGCCGACGACATGATGCAGCGCATCATGAACCAACTCCAACGGCAAGAGGAAACCAACAGAGTCATGAACGAGCGATTGACCGCACTTGCTGCTGCTCTTGCCGCGACAGACGGTGACGCCGGAGACACGGAAACGGCTAGACGTCGACTACTTTTCACCTCAACGAATCCGACGCCCGCCGGAGCCGGTCCTGCAGTTGGTGGTGCGGCTAATGAAACCGACCTTACCGGTCAAACGACCGACGGACTGGACGCAGCCACCAAGTCCCAGACCGAAGAGTTGAGAAAATCGATGAAAGACATTCACTCTAAGATACACCATGTCACAACGTCCGCCCCAGAAATCGAACGCGTCCTCGCTACCACGCTAAAGAATCCATTCACGAAGCGGATTACGGATACCAAAATCAAGAAAATTAACAAGCTCCGTCTCCCGACATACGCCGGCGAAACAGATCCGACAGACCATGTAACAGCGTTCAACATAGCGATGGGGAGGACGAACTTCTCCGACGAGGAGAAAGATGCGGGTTTCTGCCAACTTTTCATCGAAAGCCTCTCCGGACCGGCGTTAACCTGGTTCTCGCGACTGACCGAAGGGTCGGTCGACAACTTCCACGACCTGTCGGCGCAGTTTCTGAAACACTACATTATGTTCACTCGACAAGAAATGACCTCAGCAGACTTGTGGAAGATGTCGCAATCGGCCTCCGAAAGCCTCAAGGATTTCATGCAAAAGTTCAAGAAGGTGGTGACACAGATCGAGATCCCCGACCAAACGGCCGTCGAAGCTCTACGAAATGCGTTAAGGATACACTCCAAATTTCGAGACGATCTCTACTCTAATCCCACGATCTCCCTCCAAGACGCCCTACATCGTTCCCAAAACGTTATCCGGTTGGAAGAGGACAAGCGATCGTACATCAAAAAGCAAAACGAGCTAAAGCAAGCGGCCTTGAAAGTAGCCGAAGGTCACCCCGAACCCAGGCAGCACGCATCCTACAACAAACCGGACAAAAAGAAAGGCCTCGTCAACGCCATCCCGGATGAAAAACAGCCGGACCCGGCATTAGCCGTTCGCGGACAGCGGAGCAACAAATGGACATTGGAAGTCGACGGAAAAAAGCAGGCCGCCCGAACGAATCCAGCCAACAGTGCGTACGACGCAACCAAGTGGTGCGGATACCACAAAGCGTACGGACATGAGACTAAGGAATGCAATCATCTCAAAAACTTCCTCATGACGAGTTTCGTCGAGAAGCACGCTCATCCTGAACCTCCGAAGCAACAGCCCGACGCGAATGCAAAAGGCACGGGAAAGAGCAAAGACAGGAAGAGTAACGATCGCAGCAACTCGGCCGATCGATCTCCCCCGAAGGACGATATCACCCCTTCGAACGAAGATGAGTCTGGGTCTGACGAAGAGAAACCCACATCCCGCCGGAAGATCTTTACAATCAGGACGACTCCTGCGCTCTCCCTGACGGACGATACATCGGCGAAGGAAGGACAATCTGACTCATCCACCTCAGAGAACACGCAGGAGGAGGACTTCAGGTTACAACACGATCTGCGTGACTCTCTCAAACGGAATAACGCAAAGCTGAACATTGAACCTTCTCCCGAAAACCAGCAGCGGACGATCGCAACTCCGAAAATCAGGAAACTGAATACGCTGGACGCTCGCCATCGCCTGGACGCTAAGAAGCATGACCTTCGATCAATAATCAACTCGCGTGTCGGCGACTTGCGCAACCAGCTCAATCGATCGGCCGGGGCCAAGAGTGACGAAACAATGGAGGACCTGCGTACGCAATTGAACGCTGCCCGGTTGAAGCGCTCAAACGCGCCCAAACGATTAAACGTGATCTTGGGAGGATCACCTCCCCATATCGACTCGGTCCGTTCAGTTAAGGACTTCCGCCGGAGAGCAGTCACTGCACAGAACCGGTGCACCATATGGGAGAACGTCCCCCAAATTACCTTCTCCGCTGAAGACGCTAAAGGGGTTCACATGCCCCACAATGATTCTCTTCTCGTCGAGCTCGGGATTGGTGATTGCGAGGTAACGAAAGTCCTCATCGATACCGGGAGTTCGGTCGACCTCATCTTCAAAGAAACTCTTGAGAAGATGGGAATCGACCTCCGCACGATCAAACCTTCCGCGCGATCCCTGACAGGATTCAATGGATCCTCTGAAACAATGCTCGGCACCATACGACTGCGAGTCCACGCTCATGGCGTGAATAAAAACGTCAAGTTCTCGATAATCGACGTAAAAACTACATACAACGCGATTCTCGGAACACCGTGGATCCACTCAATGAAGGCGATCCCGTCAACTTATCACCAATGCATCAAGTTCCCAGGCACGGATAGTCGAATAATCACTTTACGCGGAGATCAGGCAGCCGCCCGCGACCTCCTTGTTGCGGAAATAAAGCTCCGCCGATCGCCCTGCCACGTGAATGCCGTCATTAGACCGTTTCAAAAAATCGCTCCTTTCAAGGAGGAGATCTTGGAGGTGCCCATTGATGGAGACGACCCAAGCAAAATCGTCCGAATAGGCGCTCAACTGCCGACCGACACGAAAGACATGATCGTTTCTTTCTTGAAGGAAAACGCGTCAACTTTCGCTTGGACGACCGCCGATATGAAAGGGATAAGCCCTTCCATTACGACCCACGAGCTGAACGTCGACCCAACAATCAAACCAGTTCAACAGAAAAGAAGAAAGTTGGGACCTGAACGTTCAAAAGCGGTGAACGAAGAGGTCGACCGATTACTCAGCGCAGGGTCGATAGAAGAAGTCAAGTACCCCAAGTGGTTAGCAAACCCCGTCGTGGTAAAGAAGAAGAACAGGAAATGGCGCGTTTGCGTCGATTTCACCGATCTAAACAAAGCATGTCCGAAGGACAATTTCCCTCTCCCGCATATCGATCGTCTAGTCGAATCAACGGCCGGAAATGAATTGCTAACATTTATGGATGCCTTTTCGGGGTACAACCAAATCATGATGCATCCTCATGATCGGGAGAAAACGGCATTTATCACAGACGTGGGAACATATTGCTACAAAGTCATGCCCTTCGGACTCAAGAACGCCGGCGCAACCTATCAGCGTCTAGTCAACAGAATGTTTGCCGATCGATTGGGAGATACAATGGAAGTCTACATCAACGACATGATGGTAAAATCCCGCCGGGCGACCGACCACCTGAGCCACTTGGTTGACTGCTTTCGGACGCTGAACGAATACGGCATGAAGCTCAATCCAGCCATGTGCACGTTCGGAGTCACGTCTGGTGAATTTCTCGGTTACATAGTGACACAAAGGGGGATCGAGGCAAATCCAAAGCAAATCTCCGCCATCCTCGATCTGCGGAGCCCCAAAAACAGTCGCGAAGTGCAAAGGCTGACGGGACGAGTGGCAGCGCTTAACCGATTCATCTCGCGGTCGACCGACAAGTGCCTCCCTTTCTACAACTTGTTGCGCGGCAATAAGAAGTTCGTTTGGGACGAGAAGTGTGAAGAGGCGTTCAACCAACTGAAACATTACCTCACCACACCGCCCGTACTAGCTAAACCAGAAAAAGGAGATACACTTTACCTTTATATCGCAGTCTCCTCAATCGCTGTCAGCAGTGTCCTCGTCAAGGAAGATCGCGGTGAACAGCACCCAATCTTTTATACAAGCAAGCGAATGACCGACGCCGAGACACGATACTCAACCCTCGAAAAGATGGCCCTGGCGGTCATCACTTCGGCAAGAAAGCTCAGGCCCTACTTCCAATCTCATTCGATCGTCATTTTGACCAATCAACCGTTGCGCACAATCATGCAGAACACCAACCAGTCCGGTCGATTGTCGAAATGGGCAATCGAACTCAGCGAACACGACGTCACGTACCAAGGCAAGCCAGCCGAAAAATCGCAAGTTCTAGCCGATTTCATCATCGAGCTTCCCCCAGAACTCGAGCAGGATCTTGTTTTGCCAACAGGCATTTGGATACTACATGTCGACGGCTCATCCTCGACGAAAGGATCCGGAATCGGCGTCCAGCTGCAATCGCCAACGGGCGAATTGATTCGCCAATCATTTCGACTAGATTTCAAAGCATCCAACAATGAAGCAGATTATGAATCTCTCATTGCCGGCCTACGCCTCGCCGAGGCTGTTGGTGCCAAGCGAGTCCATGCATACTGCGATTCTCAGTTAGTCGCTAATCAGTTCAACGGAGACTACGACGCAAAAAACGACCGAATGGATGCGTATCTCCGCATAGTTCAGGACCTCGCCCAAGGGTTTGACTCTTTTGAACTAACGAAAATTCCTCGCGGGGAGAACGTTTGCGCGGACGCCTTAGCCGCACTCGAAAGTAACCCCCGCGAACAGGTAAGCCGGACGATACCCATTCAGCATATCGACCGACCGAGCATTTCGCCTTCCTCGGAGGAAGGCGCAGTCGTATCGTCGATCGTCAACACAAGCGATATGGAAATCGACGAATCAACTGACAGCACGAACGCGCAGCCCCCCGATTGGAGGATCCCTTTCCTCGATTATTTAATCAGAGGAACGTTACCAACAGAAAAATGGGAAGCACGCCGACTGAAGGCTAAATGCTCGAACTACGTCGTAATGGAAGGAAAACTTTATCGCAGAACAGCCAATAACGTCCTCCTCACATGTATCCATGGCGAAGAAACTCGCCTGGTCATGGCCGAAACCCACGATGGAGCAGGTGGAAATCACTCTAGCGGACGAGGACTGGTCCTCAAGATTAAAGGTCTGGGACACTTCTGGCCGATGGTCTCTGACTGCGAAGCTTACGCTCGAAAGTGCGATCAATGTCAACGACATGCTTCGAACATCCATTCCCCCACCGAGCTGTTGCGAACGACAACAGCGCCGTACCCATTTATGCGATGGGGAATGGATATCGTTGGTCCCTTACCCAATTCCAGGCAACGTAGATTCGTCCTCGTAATGACGGATTATTTCACCAAGTGGGTAGAGGCCGAAGCTTTCGTCCACGTAACCGATAAAGAAGTTCAAAACTTCGTATGGAAGAGCATCATATGCCGACACGGTCTCCCGTACGAAATAATCACCGACAACGGCTCGCAGTTCATTTCGCACAACTTTTGCAGCTTCTGCGATAGATGGGCAATCCGTCTTAACACATCGACCCCCCGTTATCCACAGGGTAATGGACAAGCCGAAGCAACGAATAAGACGATCATCGACGGAATCAAGAAACGCCTCGATCTCAAGAAAGGACATTGGGCAGACGAACTCGATGGAGTCCTTTGGTCACACCGAACGACTCCACGTAGTGCGACGAGTCAAACACCCTTCTCCTTAGCTTACAGAGTTGAAGCAATGGCCCCAGCGGAAGTCAATGTCACCAGTTTACGCCGAGCAAAGATGCCTCAAAACGTCGACCTCAACAAAGACATGATGCTCGACGCCCTTGACGCGATCGAAGAACGAAGAGATCAGGCTCTCCTGCGCATTCAGAACTACCAACATCTCGCCGAAACATACTACAACAAGAAAGTACGAGCCTGCCCATTGGAGCTCAATGATTTCGTACTAAGGAAAGTGTTCGAAAATACCAAAGAATGGAAAGCCGGAAAGCAAGGAGCCAACTGGGAAGGGCCTTACAAGATAATTGAAGTCGTTAAACCAGGAGTCTATCGATTGGAAACATCTTCAGGAGAGCGATTGCCACGGTCTTGGAATGCCTCGAATCTCCGTAAATATTATTCCTAAGTCAAAACTGGCGATCGAACGCCAAAAAAAAAAAAACGGCCGAGCGATCGATATCACACACAAACGAGCGACCCATCGGCCAAAAAAAAAAAAAAGACCGAGCGATCGATATCACATTTGCCCTTTCCCCGGGAAGGCAAATGATCTATCACTCGGCCAAATCGAACTACGAATGGCTTGATCCCTCTCTTTGGGTACGTAGGCAGCCTCTCACGAGGTCCAGCTATAATCCAAACCAAAACCAAAAAACCCGATTGGCAGCACGAGGCTTTTCACGCGAACTTTTTCGATCATGTCAAGTGAATGACTCCACGTCATCTCAATTCGACTACAATGATCGCGAAGACAATGTTCAAATCCATTTCGCTGATTAGACGAACAAACGCCAAGACTTCTCTAACGGATTAATCCCTCAACGGACCATCGATTCGTAATCCAACCGAGAATGCGTCCCTGCAAACCGGGCATACGATCGCATCACGCGCAATATTGACCTACCGATTTCTTCCGGCCTCCTCGCCAATTCTTGAAAGACAAGTGCCCTACTCAAGTGGTAATAAACACTTAAGGATGGCCGGGCAACTACCGTATAATCGACAAAAAATCGATCGCCCTCCGATGCTGAAGGAGGTCGATCAATCGTCCATCCGATGATAAAACCAATGGTGGTCAAAGTGAGGATGACGATCAATCGCCCATCCGATGCTGAAGGAGATCGTCACGGTTCCTTTCTCTCAAGTTAGGAAGGAAGTGACTCAAAACGCCCAGCGGAAGCCGACTGATCGATTTCCAACCATGTGGCAATCGATCGTCACGACCCCCCCCCCCTCGAAAGACAAGCGTCCCACTTAAGTGGTAATAAACACTTAAGGATGGCCGGGCAACTACCGTGTAATCGACAATCGACCCTTAACAAAAATCGATCGCCCTCCTATGCTAAAGGAGGTCAATCGATCGTCCATCCGATAATAAACCAATGGAGGTCAGAGTGAGGATGACGATCAATCGCCCATCTAACGCTGAAGGAGCCGGCCGATCGATTTCCGACCATGTGGCAATCGATCGTCATGAGCTATTCTCAAGAATGAAACGGGAAAGCGAAGGCACCGAATATAAAAAAGAAAAACTTAGTCCGAGAAGTTCAACTTGAAGCATAAAGACAACAACAACAAACCGCAACAAAGCGGAACCAAATCCAGAAAGTACATCAAACAAAAGGCCAAAAGACCAAAAACACAAACGAAAGATGAAAGTCAAACAACAACAACAGACGAGTCAAGCGCTCGGCTCAAACGGATCGGCGACCGGTCGCACGGCAGAAACCTTCACTCCCTCGGCAGCGCCTCCCATTTCCACAGCAACTTCGTTTGGCGCTCCTCCTGTATCGGCATCGATCGAACGGGCGACACCACGTGAATCCGAAACAGCGGCAATAGTCTCAACGACGGCTGTCGGGGAACGAAGGGAGACCGCGGTCGTAGAATCGACCAACCCCAAGTTCGTCCCGAACTGATCAAGGCCCTGAAACGGTCCGGAACGGGGAGGAGATAAAGAGAGATCTCGCTCCGTGATTTCCTCGACATCGGCCTCCTCAACCTCCCGCTTGAACTTCTTCTCATTAAATGTCAAAGTATCCCTCATCCTCTGTGGAATTTGCTGACCTCGCTTCTCTAGCACATCCAACGACTGCAAAGTCCCCAAAGCCTGAGCATGGAAAAAGAGCTTTGTCTCAAGCTTGTCTCGGTCAGCCATGTACTTCCGAAATTTGTTGAAGCGCGCGGCAGCGGCTGTCATAAGACGGCCTCTCTCAGATGTAACCTCACGAATGCGACACTGCTTCATGAAATCCACCAATCTCCTATGCTTCTCGGCCTCCTCGACCTTCTCACGCTCCAGCTGCGCAATTTTAGTTCGGGCGTTCTCCAAATCCTCCTCAAGACCATCGGCCCTCTCGATAGCCTGCTTACGCTCGCGCTGGTTCCGACTCCGCTCCACAGCCATCTCCTTCGTCCTCTCCAAAGCACTCTTCCGGACCTTCTCCAACTCCACATTTTGCGTTTTGATCGTTGCCTCAGCCTTCCTAAGATCCAAGGCCATTTTCCGCATAGCAAGCTCGCACTCGAGGACAAGGTAGTTCTTACGAGCAGAGGCCTACAAAACAAAGACTACGTTGGTTATCACAGAAAAAGTATATATAAAGGAGGACGATCAAAACACATAAAGGGAGGGCGATCGATTGAACGTAAAAAAAAAAAAAAGAGAGTAATAATAAATAAATAATAAAGCAAATCATACCACGGCATCCGCGCGGGCCGACTCAGCAAACGACCGTGGGAATGCAAGATCGCCGACTTCGGGCATTTCGCGTGAGCCACCCCAGATATGGCGGGATAACTCAGCGCATTCCCCCTCATCGTTGACAAAAGCCGTGTCGTCCTTGTGATGAAAGCTCCAACGCTCCGATTGGGACAACGGAGGCTTCCCGTTTGGTGGACCCGATCCACCCCAAGGAAGGTTACGAGAGACTGGCACTGCAACTTCCTGAGGAGGAGGAGAAGGTCGCCCGTCATTACCCTTCACCGCTTACTCCCGGAGTCGCTAGGACAATCATCGATCGGCCTCTTCTTCTTCTTCATCGCTGACGGACCAGTGCGATCCTCGCCAATCGAGCCTGTTGCCTCCACGACCTCACGGTTCCCTTCGGTAGCATCACCTGAAGGACCCTCATGAACAACTTCATCTGCGGCAACTTCCATCTCCGGAGAGTCGGCCTTCGTTCTTTTAGACAACCTACTCTTCTTCTTTTTCTTCTTTGAAATAACATCAGTATCGCGATTAACCGCCTCATCTACCGCTGAATCTTCTACCGGAGGATCATCTCCCTCATTGTGTGAATCCTTGGCCTTCTCGTTCTCCGCCTCCAACGCTGCAGCAGGATCGAAACTCTCATCACCCAGCTGGGAATCCAAGAGCTCACTGAAATTGGGATATACTGGCGGAATTTTTCCCATCAGTGGAAGCGGCAACCTTCTTTCCCCGTTAGGATCCTCACAAGGAATATCGGACGCCCAATCAACTGAAACCAGAAAACGTGAACAATCAGGCTAAAATGCACAAATCAAACGACCGGTCGGCCGGCAAGGGTGACGAAACAGCAAAGGATCGATCGGCCTGAAAAATAAAATAAAAAAAGAAGAAGAAAAAAGAAGGAGGGAGAAAGAAAAATTACCTTTCGAAATCCGATCACGCTGATTGCGAATCCTCCTCCGGTCGAAATCGTCCCACTCGCCCCGATCAAGCACAGCGATCTTCGTCACAACTTCCCAAAAAGGCTCGGGATAGTCAATGATGTTCGGATGACCAACTGCAAAGTAAAAACAAAGAAATGAACGTCAGACAACGGGTTAAAAAGATCGATTAGTCCGACCCCAGGAACGTGTAACTACCAATGCGGTAGTTCCATAAAGTGCGAGAACGGTCATCAGGCGGTTCCTCGAAAGCAGCCTCATCGGCTTTAATATAGAAGTACGAGCGTTGCCAATGTGTCGTTTTTGACGGATGACCAGCTAAAATGTGCAAAGCCTGCACGCATCTTGATATTTCGTGCGAACGCACACCAATTAACCTAATGTGCACACTACCACAATCGAATGGTATGTCGATGTAACACTTAAGGATCGAATTCACAGAGACCAAATATTACACTTTATTTTTATAGGATCAAATTCAAGTTAAAACGATAAGTTTTATAAAGAAGCAAATCGTGAGAAACAAGTAATTAAATTGGGTTTTAATTTCAGGATATAAGGATGTCAACCTAGGGTATCTCATTGGGTGTTAATCATGGTGAACCAAACAATTATTCAAGCTTTTTAAGTGCAGCCAAGAACTCAGATTTCTTAACTAGAACACCCTGCTCTCGCAGGTGTGCTCCTTTCGCAGAGGAGCAATGGTATCTATGCTCTCGCGTGGATCAATACTCAACAGCAAACATTAAGAACAGACCTAATATGCTCACATCACACCCTGATATCTACTTTCGCTGACCATGGATGTGATGCTTGCTCTCAACAGATCTAGCAACCTAATTCAGGATTAATGATAAAAGGTTAAACTTTGAATCAAATACTAAGTGATCAGATCAGTATCAGCAGTAAGAACAGTGGAGAGCAAAGGCAAGAATGATGCTTATTTATGTTTAGTTCAATGGATCAACACCCTAGAACCCTAGGCTAACAAGATTGACTACTCAGCCATAACAACAGAGAACACAGAGTAAAGAGATGAAGAAGACATGAATATTATTGC
>CAKOAT010797375.1:523795-534872 GCA_932364175.1 Eruca vesicaria subsp. sativa | reverse complement strand
TTGACAACATCATGAATACGATACTGAATGTCCCAGGAAAGACAAAAGATAGCAAAAAGTCAAGGATGGACTTACCTGATATTTGCTCAAGAAGTGAGTTACATATCAAAAGCAATGGAAACATTCCAGTTCCTATCTTCCGATTGTCATCAGAAGCGAAGACGACTTTGTTTAACTGGGTTCAATCAGAAGTTAAGTTCCCTGATGGATATGTCTCTAATCTCTCAAGATGTGTTGAACAAGGTCAAAAGTTCTCAGGAATGAAGAGTCATGACTGTCATGTGTTTATGCAACGACTACTTCCATTCGCTTTTGCTGAGTTGCTTCCAGGAAAGGTACATGAAGCACTTGCAGGTAAATATTGTTGATTACTTAATAATATATATACATATATTATGAAATGTTAATATTATATATACAATTTTAAGCCATTGGAGCATTCTTCAGAGACCTAAGCACACGTACATTCAAGGAAGAAGTTATCGAGCAACTTCATGAGAACATTCCGATCATATTGTGCAACTTAGAGAAAATTTTGCCTCCAGCATTTTTTGATGTCATGGAACATCTTGTTGTTCACCTCGCATACGAGGCATTGCTTCGTGGTCCTGTTCACCATGGATGGATGTATCCGTTTGAGCGCGCTATGAAACATTTGAAGGGGAAAGCAAAAAATCTTGCAAAGGTGGAAGGTTCAATAATTGCGGGGAGTTTGACAGCGGAAACATCTCACTTCACATCATACTACTTTGCACCAACAGTACGTACAAGAAAAAGAGTTCCTAGAAGATATGATGATGGTGGAGTCATCCCCACATATCCAATAAGCAATGTTCCTGATATTTTCTACCAAATTGGACGGTTTGGTGGGAGATTGCGAGAAATATGGTGGTCTAGTGACGAGGATAAGCATAGTGCCCACACTTATATTCTGCTCAACTGCGAGCATTCAGTGACACGTTCATTTGAAAGGTAAATAGTAATGTGAATTTAAATTATATGAAGTGCAATGCTATATATATTGATGTGATTACATTAATTTAATTTGCAGTTCCTTTGTAACGCAAGTAGAAGCAGCAATACCTGGAGTATCTGCAACTGAAGTGGACCGATGAAAAGATCAACACTATGTCACGTGGTTAAAATCTCAGGTAATATATATACCTCAAATATTTCGTAAGTAATGCTAATATACATTGTTAACATATTAATTTTTTAGGTTGAAGCTGATGATCCATATTACCCCCCATGGTTTCACGATTTGGTCTGAGGTCCAGTAGCGAAAGTCACCACATCACATATGTATTTTACACGCGGTTTTACGTTTCATACTTACGACTATGGGATTCGTCGGGCAACTAGTAACTACGGAATATGTGTGAAAGGCGAAACAGACTTCTATGGGATATTGCAGGAGATTATTGAAGTGTAATTTGCGGGATTATTGAAGCTCAGATGTGTCCTCTTCAAATGTGAGTGGTTCGACCCTGTTGTGAACAGGGGTGTTCGGTTTAACAAATTCGGTGTTGTGGCTGTCAACTCTTCAAGAAGATACAACAAATTCGAACCTTTCATCTTAGCTTCTCAAGCCGAGCAAGTTAGCTTCATTCCATACCCTCGCCTTAGAAGTTCAGGAACAACTTGGTTAACTGTTATCAAGATTACACCTCGTGGACGCATAATTGCTGGAAAAGAACCACCCTTGCAAGAAAAAGCGTGTGTTTATGAAGTAGAAGTACCTGAGAAACTGATGAAATCTTTCTTATTGATCAGCATAATCATCAATACGATGATCTTCTCGACGATGTGATGGATGAAACATGTGAAGACGAATTCGAAGGTATAAGCGTTGATGATTCTCCTGATGTTGATGAGAACTCGAATGATTCCGAATGATGTAAAATATGTACCATATGTTGTAAAATATATATCAAATGTTGTTCTTTTATATCAGTAAACGATGTGTAACAGATGTTGTTTAATATAATAAGTGTAAAAAATATTGTTTGATATAATAAGTTTAGGGTTTAGAAAAAATTAGAAGAAGAAGAAGAATAAGAAGAGAAGAAGAAGTAACTTTGGGGTTTAGGGATTTGATTTTGGGGGTTTCATATATTTCCTAGTTAATTCGTCGTAATGTGAAAAACACGGGCCTGGTACTTTCGTCATAATGTGAAAAACACGGGCCTGGTAGTTTCGTCGTAATAGAAACATGGGCCTGGTAGTTTCGTCGTAATGTGAAAACACGGGCCTGGTAGTTTCGTCGTAATAGAAACACGGGCCTGGTAAAAGCCTTGTCAACTTACGACGAAGTTACGACGAAAGCAATTATCTATATAAGCACACTCGCATACGAGGCTGTTCGCCTCGTTCATTCCTCCTTACCTCCTGTCCCTCTCAAGGTAACCTCCTCTCTCTTCTTTTTTTTTTGTTTTTTTTTTTAGTTTAGTTTAGTTTTAGGTTAGATAGTTAATTAGGTGGTTAGTTTAGATGATTAGGTTACGTAATAAATTAGGTGGTTAGGTTAGATGGTTAGATTATGTAATTAATTATTTTAGATAAACTGATGACTGATGACATTTTTTTTTTTAATTTAGA
The DNA here is from genome assembly GCA_932364175.1 of Eruca vesicaria subsp. sativa. Lineage (NCBI taxonomy): Eukaryota > Viridiplantae > Streptophyta > Magnoliopsida > Brassicales > Brassicaceae > Eruca > Eruca vesicaria. Next base: position 532,274 of record CAKOAT010797375.1, on the reverse strand, counting down.
TGGCTCGTAGACCGAGACCGATTAGACCACCTCCTTCGTATAGTGAGTTGTTTGGTACTGATGGTATCGGGACATCTTCTTCCGGACCGTCGTCTTCTGAGCGTGTGTCGGATTCTCAGGCATATTATCTCGGCCATGATATACCATATTATGAGATGCCTCCACCTTCCGGTCCTACTCGACATCCCGGTCCTAATCCAGCATCCGTTCCCGATCCCATTCCCGCAGGCGGTGATCAGGTTAATCCAGATTTGCGGGTACCTCCCAGTGCACCATATGCTACCTATACTGTGGAGGATCTTCTTGCCCAACCGGGGCGAGAAGGTTTAGATATTCTGGTCCCCGATCGTCCGCGGGGTACTTATTGGTAAGTTTTTTTTTAATTCTTAATTTTTTATTTATAAACTGATGACTAATGACATTTATTTTTTTAATTTATATTTTTCCAGGTTTGGAGCAAACAACCGCATTAGCCGGAGTGTTTCAGACACGATGAAGGGGTATTTTCTCGAGCCCCATCCGAATTGGAGTATGACTCCAGACCACGTGAAGATAACGTGGTTTAAAATGTTTGCGGTAAATATGTTTTTATAATATTTAATATTTATTTTAATATTATTTTTTAATATTTTAAAATTATCTTTTTTTGGTTTCAGCAAAAGTGGCATTGGCCATTATCGATCAACGAGAAGGTGAAGGAGGCTTTTAAAGCAAAAGCCAAGACTCGTCTTTGCAACACCGTCTCAGATTGGAAGGACAAATGGGAACTCTACGGTTATGAAGGGAAGCCCAAGGAGATCTCCAACTTTGTATGGAATGGTCTCATCCGCTATTGGAGCCTCCCTGCCTCCATCAAAAAGGCCAACTCCTGCTCTTCTTCCCGAAGAACGAAGGATAAGTACGGCAATGACCCCATGCTTCATAGAACCGGCCAAAAGCCTCACGCTGAGATTCGTCTAGATGTTGTAAGTTTTATTTTTAATATTTTTTTTTATTATTTGCTAATTAAGTAATTAAAAATATTAACTCTTTTATTTTGTTTCTAGGCCGAGAAGACCGGAGTCATGCCATCTCTGACTGAGCTATTCAGGATTACTCACGCCACACCAGATGGAGTTTTTGTGGATCCACGTTCCGAGAGACTCTATAACGATGTGGTTTCTCGGGTTGAGGGGCGGCAGACACAACTAACCCAGCAGGCTCCCGATGGGTCACCCGTCACATTGACTACAGAAGAAGACGATCGGATTTTCGAAGAGGTAAAATTTTTGAATAAATTTTAATTTGTTTATATTAATTCAATTTTATTAATTATTATTTCAATATTAATGAACCTTTTTTTGAAACAAGGTGGATTCTAGAAAGAAGGGACGGACGGTGGGAATAGGCTCCGTTAACGAAGTTCCAAGGGCAACTTCTTCGTACACTTCGCGCTGGGATGAGGAAACTTCTCAGCTACGGTCTCAGATGCAGTCCCAGCAGGAGCGTTTGGACTCACTTGAGGATTTGTTGAACATCGTGGCCATCGATAACCCGGTTATGCAGAGAGCGCTAAATGCAAAACGAGCAGCTCTCGGAATGGAGCAGCATCCTCCTGAGTCAACCGGTCGACCCGGCCTGGAACTCAGCCGCCCCGACGAGTACCTCCGCACCAACATGCCGTACTTTTATTTTATTTTATTTTCTTTTGTATTATAAATTTATATGTTATTTTATGACTTTTTTAATATAATGTTTTTTAAACAATTTTAATTTTAAATTTTTTTGGTTTTACATTTTTAAATTACAAAATTAATAAATAAAAATATATAATTTTTTTTTAACTATAAATTATATATAAACAGTCCAAGTAATTTCGTTGTAAATATTACAACAACTTAACTTCTAATTACAAGTAAGTTCGTTGTAATATTTACTACGACTTTACATGTTCTACTAGTAACCTACTCGTAAATTTACATCGACTTAACATCGAACCTTTATGTGGTAATTACGTCGAAATGGAACGTGGACTTTACGTCGCTGGTTAACGTCGATCTTACGACGAAGTATTCTACTTCGCTTTTACAACGACACTTGTTCCTCGTAACGTTACGTGGCCTTTACTACGAAATGTGCATTACGACGGGCGATTAACAATGAAATGCGTTTCCTAGTTAATTCGTCGTAAATGTCCTATTACGACGAATTAACCACGGATATAGCCCTAATAAAAAAATTGTTTTCTTGTAGTGTACAAAGAAAGGTTAGTTTGAATCATTTATTTTCTATATTTGTATTATTTATAAATGATGTAAAAACATTTTACATCACTTAAATAAATGACTTAGTTTTTGGTGATGCAAATAATTTACATAGATTTAACATAATTGATGTTAATATTATGAAAATTTTCATCACTTATTATAACTGATATTAATATGTGTCACTTGCAAAATTGATATTAATTTTTGCATCATTTAATATAAATGATGAAATTATTTAAGCTAACTATTATAATTGATTTTAAATATTTTATTAGTTACAATAATTGATGTTAAAATTTACATTCATTTTTATAAATTTTAACGTAATTTTGAAACATTTTTGATTCATTACAAATTTATTAATAATCCTATAACTGTTTGTTCAATATTTAATTATTTTCTTATTGATTAATATTTAGGGGAAATTGTTTTTTTAGACCAAAACTATTAGGAAGTTGTCCTATTAGGCTAATCTATATTTTGGTCCATTTTTGACTTTAATGCCCTTTATTATTTTTGTAATTTAATCAAATAAATAGTTTTATGCATGAAAAAAAATTATGAAAATAGTACATATTGATAAAATACCTATATCAATCTAGTAATATTTTTTTACAGTTTTAAAAATGTGTAAATCATAATTTCATGGCTGTGTTCTACCAATATTAGAATTCGTTTTCTACCACGTAGAATATAAAATCTACTTCTTTAAGAAATTCTACAGTGTTCAGAATACGTGTTCTAATGAAATAATAGTAATCTAAAAACTTTAGAATACACATTCTGCCTTAAACCGTTCCTTCTAAAATCGGTAGAAACCGAAATCTAAACATTTCAATAGATCTAAAATATGTAGAACCTGAATCTACAGAGTATTGTCATTCTAAAATCTGTAGAAATTGATTTCTAACATTCTTAATGAGTTCTACCTTTAGTTGAATACATATTCTATGAATAAGGTTAACCAAATCCAAAAATCTAGGAAGCAAATATTTGCAAATATTCAGTTTCCATATTTATAAAATCGATTTTAAAAAAATAATAAAAGAAAAAACCGTTTTCAAATATAGGGTTTTTTATTTTTTATTTTATTTTCAATTATAATTTTTTTTATTAAATCGAAAATATCTTATTTTATTTTTTTAAGTTTTAATTTTTTTTTAATTTCGAATATATTTTTTTGATCAAATCGAAAATATATTGTTTTTTTTTTATTTTTTAAAAAAAAATTTTAATTTCTAATACAATTTTTTAATTAAAAATAATAATTTTATTATTATTTTCTAATTATAATTACAAATTATTAAATTGTTCTAAGGGTATTATTGCCATTTAGGAAAAAAATAACTTAATGGGACACTAACTAAATGAGATTAGATTAAAGGGACAACTTCCTAATGGTTTTGGTCTAAAAAAACTATTTTCTCTAATATTTATAGAACAAATATATTAATATCTGTTAGGATTTTTCTAACAGAAACAAAATTTAAAATGTTTTGAGATAATTTGTATTAATACATCAAAATAAATAATTAATTGTAATTTACAAAAATGAAAAAAAAAAAAAACTTAAATCCACATAGATTCTGATCGTGTCTATATTCTTGATTTGCTTCATGTTCTTCATTCCTGTGGCTTTATTTCTTCAACCTGAAGAACAAGGATTGTAAGTTTTTCAATATCATCACACTTACATATCACGACATTTAAATACATTACCAACCAACAGAAAGTAGAAGAAAAAAAACAGATTAATACCTTTAGAACAACTATTCAAGAGTATAGATATAGGCTTTTGAAGTACCTTTTTCTGTTTCTCCATGTGGAAAACAAATTTTCCAGTGATTAATAGTCCTTCTCTCTGTGCTCTTTAAGTTTACCATATCAAAACCACTAAATAATGTAGAAAAGATATGAAGATAACTTTTTAAAAATTATATGAAGAAATCAAAAACAAAGCATGGTTATAATATAAGAAAGTATTTTAGAGTGAGTAAGAGAGATCATCATCAGGTTTCAGAAAAAAAAAAAAATTTAACTCTTGGAAATGATTTTTTAAAGGGGGAGAAGTTGAAGAAGATAGACTTAGATATTATATTAAAATATAAAATTATTTATTAACTTCAAATATATTAAATTTTAGTTAACATTTAATTTAGATATTATATTAAAATATAAAATTATTTATTTAAATATCTTGTTTAAATATTTTACATTAATAATCTGAATTATGTTGTAAAGTGTATGAATATATGTTATTATGTATATGTAAATTATAATTTATAAACAGTTAGTAAATAGAGTAAGTTATGTTATATATATTATTTATTTTAATAGTTTAGTTATGAACATGAAATATGTATATAAATATTATAGAAATGTTATTACTTATTAATAAATCCAAATGCATTTATCTTCATTTGTAATAAAATTTTAAAATAGTTACGAATTTTCATTATTTAAATGAATATTACAAGAATAAATATCTATATTTTAAGGGGAAAATATATTATTAAAACCCAATATTAGAACATATACTTAATAATATCTTTTGATATCTTATTTTTGCAAATATTTAAATAATATGTTAAAACTATGTGTATATTTAATAATAACGAAATTTGTTGTATGCAAAATAATAAACATAAATAAATGAAATGATTCAATCTATACTATTTGTAAGTAGATAAAATTTACTTTTGTTTTAATAGTATTGATAATAGCCTCTTTTTGTTATTGAAATTTGATGATTTTTTTTTGTTTTGGTTATAAGTTCTCAAAATAAAAAAGAGTTTGTTATTATATATAGAAATTAAAAAAAAAATATTTTTGAATATATTATAAAGTATATTCAAAATATAATAAAATCTAATTTCACTACAAGAAAACTCGTCCATTACTAGGACGGGTTTTCCTCGTTATTTCCTAGTAAATGACCTTTTACTAGGAAATAATGAGGAAACGCGTTTCCTCGAAACACGTTCATCGTAAAGCCATTTTCCTCGTAGAGTCCTAGCGAATTTACGAGGAAATGTTTCCTCGTAAAGGCGTGTTTATATTTTCCTCGTAAGGTCCTCGTACGCTTTCCTCGTAAGCTCGTAGTAAGTTTTTCCTCGTAAGATCGTAGTAATAGATTACGAGGAAATTACTAGAACTAATTACGAGGACATTACTTGGAATCGTTTACGAGGATTTTGCTTCGAAATGTTTGTTTCCCTGTTAAAAAAAAAATTATAAATAATTATTTTATTTTTTTAAAATTAAAAAAAAATCAAATTATAAATAAAAAATAAAAAACAAAATATTTTATAAATAGCTAAATAATATACAAAAAGTTTTTAAATTCATAATATACAATTAAAAATAAAAAAACTATGGATGCTGGTCGTGAAATTGCTGAACGAACTGGTCGTCGTCCTGGCTCGGCAAATCCTCTCCATAGTTGGTTGCAGGCTGTGACTGTGATGGTGGATGCTGTTGGGTTGGAATCCCTCCACGTTCCCGTCTCTGACGCAACATCTCCTGCACATGCGGGTTTCCAACCGCCATAATGTTGAGGACATCGGTGAGAGAAGTCACATGCTCGGTGAGCGAAGTCACATGAGACTGCGTCGCCTGCAACTCCGAGCGCAGCTGAGCATTGACATCGTGCTGCTCCTGATTATAAGACGATGTCGCTGCAGGGACATTGTTAACCGAGCCAATCCCGATGATACGCCCCTTTTTCCTAGGGGCGACCTGGAAATAAAAATAATAATAACATTAAGAAAAAATTTAAATAAATATTAAAAATTAATAGTAAAACAAATTATTTACCTGCTCGTAAATCTTATCCATGTCAACAGTGGATAATATGACTGGAGTCCCAGTCTGCTGAGTCAGCTGGGTCTGGCGTTCGTCAACTCGGGCAACAAGCTCGTTGTAGATCCGCTCGGAAGCAGGATCTACAAACTGCCCAGCCTTGTTCCGGTGGGTCCTCTCGTAAAGGTCTTTTAGAGATGGAAGAACTCCTGTCTCCTTAGCCTAAAATTAATTTATAAAATTAAATATTAATTTAGAATATTCAAATAAAATAAAATTAAAATTGTTATTAAAAATCATCTTACCATGTCTAGACGAACTCCCCCGTGAGGTTTTCGACCCGTGGTGTGAAGCACCTTCGTGTTGCCATGCTCGTGTTTGGTCATGCGGTTCCCAGAGTTTGTGTTGGAGGTTCTGACCGAGTCCGGCAACCCCCAATAGCTGATGAGGCCATCCCACACCGTGGTTGTGAGGCAGTCGGGTTTCCCGGCCTCGTAACCATGCACCTGATTTTAAAAAAAAAAATTAGAATTAAAGTCAATATATATAATATTTTTAAAACTATATATATATATATTAGAATTTATAAATCTATACCTCATAGTCGCCCTTCCAGTTGTAGACCATGTCGAGCAATCGTGCTTTTGCCTTGGCCTCAAACTCCTTCTTCACTCGCTGGTGAATCCCAATAGACCAACGATACTTTTGCTGTAACCAGAAAAAATAAAAGACGGATTAGTTCAATAATATTAATAATTTTAAATAATTAAAAATAAATTAACGAATTAAACTTACAGCGAATGATTTGAACCACGTCTTTTTTGTATGGCTCGTCGTCATCTTCCAGTTTGGAGCTGGATCGGAAAAGTATCCCTTGATACAGTCCATGACGCTAGATCCGACACAATTGTCAAGACCAAACCTGGAAAGACACAAAATAAATCATTAATTAGATTAATTTCTAAATATTTTGTTATTTAAGAAATAAATTAAAAAAAAATTTAAAAATTAAAACATACCATAATATGTTTTGGCAGTCCCGTCGGTAAGGATCTAACTCTGCCAGCCCTTCTCTGCCTGGAAGAGCCAAAATATCCTCCACCGTGTACACCGCAAAGGGTGCGTTTGGCGGCACCTGCAAATCGGGATGAACCCCGACCGGTGGAGAAGGAGGAGGAGGTGGTGGTGGTTGCCGGGACGCCGTAGAAGCTCTCTGAGTCTCGGGAATCGAAGATGAACCGGGAGCTGACAAAGATGAACCCGGAGCATCCTGACGCCCAAACATATATCCGTAGCTTATCCCCTCGAGAGACGACGTCCTCTTACCAGCAGCCTTAGCAAGCTTGCTCTGTCTAGGCATCTATATTTAAAAAAAAAAAAAAATCAAAACATTAATTCTCGTATAATTTAAAAAAAACAGTAAATAAAAGTAAATCAACCTAATCTAAATTAGCTAAACTAACCACCTAATCTAAATTACCTAAACTAACCACCTAATCTAAATTCCCTAAACTAACCACCTAATCTAAATTCCCTAATCTAATCACCTAACTACGGATTAGAGAGAACCTTTAGAGGATTTAGAGAGAAGGTTACTAGCAAATGAGAAACCGGATTGCTCGAGTATATATAAGATATTTTGTTTCCTCGTAAAGCCCTAGTAATATTACTAGGACCTTACGAGGAAATAGCTATGCCCGTGTTTTTATTTCCTCGTAAGGTCCTCGTAATGGCTGTACTAGGGCTTTACGAGGAAAACCCTTTACGAGGAAATAGCTATGCCCACGTTTTTTTCCACATAAAGCCCTAGTACAGCCACTACGAGGACCTTACGAGGAAATTTCTATGCCCGTGTTTTCTATTACTAGGGCTTTACGAGGAAAGGGTTTATAAATCCCTAAACTCGAAACCCCAAACCCCAAACCACAACTTCCTTAACTTATAACCTCTTCTACAACCAAACTCCTAACCTCTTCTACACATAAACCCCAAATACAAATTGATTTTGTGATTAAACAAACTTAAAACATATATAATCCAAATTGATTTTGTGATTAAACAAACTTATAAACATACATAATTCATTCGGATACATTGTCGTAATCTGTTGAAACATCATCATTTTCTAAAAACTCGTCGTCTACACCTTCGTCCGTTGAGTGATCAGGAACATCTTCGTATTGACGATTATGCGGATCAATGAGTAGGAACTCATCAATTTCTGCTTCATCTCCCTCGATCTCATTGGTGTTTTCTTCTTGTAATGGTGGTTCTTCTCCAGCGATTATTCGTCCTCGAGGTGTAACTTTGATAACAGCTAACCAGTTTATTCCCGAGGTAGTAATCCGAGGGTATGGAATGAAGCAAACTTGATCTGCTTGGGAAGCTAATATGAAAGGCTCGAACTTGTTGTACCTACGAAAATAAAGATC
>CAKOAT010797375.1:500666-514803 GCA_932364175.1 Eruca vesicaria subsp. sativa | reverse complement strand
AAGACTGATGGCTCATCCACTTTGGTTGAATCCAAACGCCACTGTCCAGATTCCAAAGACCACAAGTCAGTCATTGACACCGATGTCTCCTCCGCCATGGCTCGCCGTTCAGATCCCAAGGACGATGGCTCCTCCAAACCGATGGTGAAACCGATCGGTCAAGGCTCTGTGACCTCTGCGCTTTCAAGTAAACGTCACGACAAGGGCGTTGTCTGCGCCTTTGGACAATGTTTGACTCTGTTTTTGATTCCTCTGTTGTAGTGATTGATTTACGAGTTTCAGATTGGGAACAAGAGCTTCCTCATGTGTATGCGTAGAGATTTGACGAGTCTGATTATATCAGTTGCAAGTTTGGTCGTACCAACTATCTTAGTGCTGGTAAGATTTCTTTCAATTTTTGTAAAGCTTTTAGGTTTCATATTCTTGCTCTCTTCATTATTTAACAAAAGAGAATGTTTTTTTTGCAGTTTGAATCATCTGCAAGTTCAAAGTCTTAAACGTTTATTTTTGCAGTTGATCGATATCACTTTTATGTAGGTGAGAAATTGTGAAGCCTTCGAGTCTCTCAGCTTCCAGTCAGAAGCAATCTCAAGCTCAAGCTCAAGATCATCGTTATAGTTCTTTTTCCTTTTGGCTTTTGGTTCTTTAATTAATGCCCATGTTAAGAGATCCTTGAAAGTTAAAAAAGCGTTTCATGAGATTTGTTTGTCAATTTGACTAGAACATTCAACATTGTATATATAACTTAGACTTTGATACAATGTGATGACCTACTGTACGCATCTTCCTTATTAAAAGCTCTTAATAGAGTATTCTGGAGCTGTCCACATATGCAAATATATTCCACCGATAGAATTAAAAAGTTCTGCCACGTCATCGACAGTTTAGTGTCCGTTTTTGGTTGGGCTCATCTATTTCGCCTTCAAATGTTATTGATTGTGAGGCCTACTCGATAGATGACGGTTTTTGTTTAGGTCAACTTCTTCGCCGCCTCTTTCTTCTCTCATCCTCTCCCAAAGCACAGTCTCAAAGCTTCGGCGATTGAGATCTCGAAGACTGATGGCTCATCCACTCTGGTTGAATCCAAACGCCACAGTCCAGATTCCAAAGACCACAAGTCAGTCACTGACACTGATGTCTCCTCCGCCATGGCTCGCCGTTCAGATCCCAAGGACGATGGCTCCTCCAAACCGATGGTGAAACCGATCGGTCAAGGCTCTGTGACCTCTGCGCTTTCATGTAAACATCACGACAAGGGCGTTGTCTGCGCCTTTGGCCAATGTTTGACTCTTTATTGATTCCTCTGTTGTAGTGATTGATTTACGAGTTTCAGATTGGGAACGAAGAGCTTCCTCATGTGTATGCGTAGAGATCTGACTAGTCTGATTATATCAGTTGCAAGTTTGGTTGTACCAACTATCTTAGTGCTGGTAAGATTTCTTTCAATTTTTGTAAAGCTTTTAGGTTTCATATTCTTGCTCTCTTCATTATTTAATAAAAGAGAATGTCTTTTTGCAGTTCGAATCATCTGCAAGTTCAAAGTCTTAAACGTTTATTTTGGCAGTTGATCGATATCACTTTTATGTAGATGAGAAATTGTGAGGCCTTCGAGTCTCTCAGCTTCCAGTCAGAAGCAATCTCAAGCTCAAGCTCAAGGTCATCGTTATAGTTCTTTTTCCTTTTGGCTTTTGGTTCTTTAATTAATGCCCATGTTAAGAGATCCTAGAAAGTTAAAAAAGCGTTTCATGAGGTTTGTTTGTCAATTTGACTAGAACATTCAACATTGTATATATAACTTAGACTTTGATACAATGTGATGACCTACTGTACGCATGATTTGGCTATTTCAAACTCTGTGCTGCTTTGTACAGAGCACTACGTTGAAGGATATGCAAGAACGGCGAGTAGTCAGCCAACATTGAGAGGAGAATCATGAGACATCTCTAGGTCTGTCCACACTTCTTTCAATAGTCGAGATGTTACACTCATCTCAAGCCACATCACATCATAGAGCCTTCCAGCCGTTGATACTCTATGTTTCACAGTTTTCCATGGTAAAAAGGAGAACCCAATTTTGTAGCTGTAATAGGTTGCAGCATTGGTTCATGAGGAGGTGCAATATTAGCTGAGCTTTTCGCCTTTTCTCCGCTGTTTCCTGGTGAAAGGTGAGTTATTTGTCTTCTTAACAAACACTAAACTTAATTTATGTGTGGTTCTATCAGAACAATGAAATCTGATACTTGCATTTAAGTTTCTCTTGTCAGGTTTGTGTAATAATATTACACTTATATAATGATTTTCTATAGGTATAGAGTTTGATTTCTTGAAGCTTTTATTGGGCTCTGCAGCTTCTTGAATTGAATCCATGGTTTTGGTTTGGTTTGGTTTTGCAGAGCGTAGTCCTCATATTGAAGAGGTGATTGATGCTAATGTTGTGTTTTTCATAATCTTTTGGAGACCAAATAATATATATATATTAGGGAATATAAGCGAATGCTTATCCTGTTATGCCCATGATTCATTTCTTTGATTTGTATTCACTAAATACTTTTTTGTTGATCACAGGGGACCTGGCGTGACGTTGATGATACTGTCATGGCTGATAACTTTGTACACTCTGTGGCAAATGGTGGAGATGCACGAGATTGTACCAGGGAAGAGGCTTGACAGATATCACGAGCTTGGCCAAGAAGCTTTTGGCGAGAAGCTTGGTCTTTGGATCGTTGTGCCTCAACAGCTCATCGTGGAGGTCGGTGTCGACATCGTTACATGGTCAAGGGAGGAAAGTTTCTCAAGAAAGTCCATGAACTCCTCTGCTCTGATTGCAAAGACATCAGAACCACATATTGAATCATGATCTTTGCTTCTGTCCATTTCGTTATCTCTCACCTACCCAACTTCAACTCCATCTCGGGCATCTCACTTAAGGTAAGACCTCTTAAACACTTGAACCGTTTTATTTCTTGAAATGATATTTACATTTTTTTTTAAAAAAAAACCTCTTAAACATATTCATTAAGTTTTGTTTTGTAACTTGAACGTAACGTTTCACTTCCATTTATTGTGATAATATATTGGTTTGTAATTTTTGTGTGATGCATTTTGTAGCTACTCAACTATTGCTTGGGCTTCATCGGTGCACAAAGGGGTTAAACCAGATGTAGACTACTCGTATAAAGCCTCGACAGCACCTGGAAAATACTCAACTTCTTGAACGTATGGGAGATGTGGCTTTTGCTTACGCAGGTCACAACGTTGTGTTGGCAGAATCTATGGTTAACTTTTCCTCTTTGTTATGTTAAGTTCTAAAATGTGTTCTTTTCATTGTTCATGTGTAAGGCTGTGTGGGCGTTAGGGAATGTTGCAGGTGATTCTCCACAGTGCAGAGATGTTGTCCTAGGTCAGGGAGCTTTGTTACCGTTGCTCTCTCAGTTGAATGAGCTTGCTAATCTCTCCCTGCTGAGAAATGCTAATCTTATTCTCTCCCTTATTTGATCAAGAAAGTTTTTTTTAATATCTGTGTTTTCTCTTAATAACAGGTTTCTCCAGCACTTCCAGCCCTTGAACGCCTGATTCACTCCACTGATGAGGAAGTCTTAACAGATACCTGTTGGGCTCTCTCTTATCTTTCTGATGGCACCAACGACAAAATCCAATCTGTCATTCAGGCAGGTGTTGTTCCTCCACTTTTTGAGCTTCTCCAGTAAGTCTTTTCATTCCTGGAATTTACATTGCTTTTGTACATGATCATCTCTTAATGAATATCAATGGATTTTGGCTTGCTCTAGGCATCCATCACCTTCTGTGCTTATTCATGCTCTTCGTAGTATTGGTAACATCGTCACTGGAGATGATGCACAGACCCAGGCATGCTTACTCTTCTATAGTTTCATTCATTTATATCCAGTATGGATCTTCCACTCTTCCTAGAACTGTACTGGAAAGAATGTGACACCACTAGCTCCGCATCTGAAATTTTAACATCGTGATAATGACTATTGGCCGACGAGTGTTACTTGCATAGCTTCCTGCTACTCATCACATAAATCACCTTGAGAATATTAGGTGTACCTCCGGAATGATATCTATCATTTGTTTAATATTTGGTCGACGCTATTGTCATGCATCTTTTTACAAAGATACTATAGCACAAAGAATCTCTCAATTCGTGCATATGATTTCTGGTGTCCTGTCTATTTTGTGTCTACATGTTAATCATAATCATTTTTAGAGTTATAATGCTCTCATGACTAAAACATTTAACGAGTACTTTGATAGTTCATTTTTTTTTGTTGGTTCCGGTGTGATGAGAATTTCTGCTGCAGTGTGTAATTAGTCATGGTGCACTCCTTTCTCTTCTAAGCCTTCTGACTCAGAACCATAAGAAGAGCATTAAAAAAGAAGCATGCTGGACAATCTCAAACATCACTGCTGGAAACAGGGACCAGATTGAGGTTAACTTTTTCTAAACACTGATTTTTTTTTTGTTCAGCTTATTATTGGTTTGAGAAGGTTTTGGTTGTTTGAAGAAAGAGTTTGTGTATGTTTCCTTGCTCTAATTTTCAATGTAGGCTGTATGTGAAGCTGGTTTGATAACTTTGATTGGCGAGGACTGAGGTTCTAAAAGTGATGATGAATATCTCCCTATTCCCATGTACTTCTACCTATTTTATGAATTAATTAAACTGATTTCAATTACTAATTTATGATTATTGACATATTTTAATATATTTTCAGGTTCCAACTCAAAAACAATCCCATCACATTTACACTCTCTCTTCGTCCAAAAGACCACCATCTGATCTATGATTTCCACTTCTCACCTTTTTATATGTTCTTAATAATGACAATATCTTTCCTGTGCTTCTAAACATGATTTATACCAAACTTTAATTTTATAACTGATCTATTGTATCATATGTGTTGGCATTAAATAATATAAGCTAAGTATAATTTTTTGTTCTTAAAATAATTCTTCTACATTCTTTTTTTTAAAAACTATCATTTACCATTCACAAAATTATAACAGTTCTTATTACATTCTTATAATAAAAAAAATTGATGAAAAAACAATCTCTTTCAATGTTAAAAAGTTTGATTAAAAATCAGTTATGCTATCTATTATATATGAAAATTTGTAATACAATAAATACAATAATACATGAGTGTGATTGGTAATGGTTGTAGGTGTTCTCCATGTATTTCTAAAGCACCAAATTCACAGCAATCAAGCTTTAATGATTTCTAGAATTTAATCTTATCTAATTAAAAAGAAAATAACCAGAAAGGAAAGAAATTAGAGAAAATAGAAGATATGAGAAAATAGAGAACAAGAAATTTATCAAAAGAAAAATAAATTTATTATTTTTATTTTAAAGTAAGATATCTATTACTAAGTATTGTGTATATAGTAATTGTATTTAAAAAACAGAAAATAAATAACAATTATGATTGTATAGTTTAGTCAATTAACATAAATATATACGTCAAAATTTTAAAAATAAATAAATAAAGGAATACATTTCAGGAAAACCTTATATAAGTATTTTTTTTTTTAAATTACAATTTAAAATATATAAACTGCGCGTAGCGCGGTGAATAGCTCTAGTTATTATAACTATGATAACTCATTGCAACTATTGGTAACAATATATTTTGGTGATGAATTATTGCAATTTTTATGTTAACAATTATAATTCTTAACGAAACATTAAAATTTTTGCTTGTTAACTATTGCAACTTTTAATTCTCTATATAAGGAGTTATGGGAATTGACAAATCTATTAATAAAATAAAAACATATATGTAGAAGAGATAAAGACAGAGATTTACTTTTTAGTTAATCATCAAAGATTTTTTTTTAAACATTAAATACGGAAAACTTCTTTTTATTATTTATGTATCTTAGCCAAAACCAAAAATAAGATTTTGATTGTTTTATTGTACAAATAAATTTTGTGTAACATAAGGCTTGGAATAATGTTAAATATGCAGTGGTTTTCATGAATTTTTAATGACTTAGATAAACATATAATAAGACATATATCTTATTTTGTATTGACATTTTGTAACTTTCTTATAACCAAACCTATAATCACAATATAGATTTTTAGTATTGTTAATAATGGAATATAGATGCATGCAAGATAATTTTGTAACACGTGTATTTAAAAAAATGAGTTTCCTTAAGATATCCCACGTAACTATAACAGAAAGAACGAAAACGGAAACCCTATTTTCTCCCATATTTCGCCTGATGTGCTCTTGCGTTGTCTCTGCTATGGTAGTCACTCCATCAGGACCAAAAAGAAATCTCCATTGCTGGTCCGAGCTTCCTCTAGATCTCACGCGATTGGTCTTCGAGCGCCTTAGATTTGCTGATTTCGAACGAGCTAAATCCGTTTGTCCATCATGGATTTACCCGGACGAGCTAGCTCAACTGGTAACACCTCAAGCAATTGCTTGAGAGGTCACGAGTTCGAGTCTCGGGCGGGGAGGAGTGTCCAGGGCCGTAAAAGGTACAGACGCAGGCTGGCTCCGGGCCTGGGGGGGATTAAGGCCGAAGGCCCGAACCCATCCCGGTTAAACAAAAAAAAAAAAAAAAAAATCCGTTTGTCCATCATGGCGATCCGCTTGGAGACAATCTAAGCCGAAGAATCAAATCCCTTGGTTGTTTCTGATCCCCAAAGACAGGAACTACGCTCTCTTGTTCAATCCTGAAGAAAAATACAAGGTTTACAAAAACTCAAGATCTGCCGCATACAATGCATTAAAAAGAATTTGTGCTTAGCTCTCAAGGAGGAAGAGACCTTTTGGTGGCAAAAGAGCAGACATAAATGGCTGTTCCTGGGCGACAAAAACACTAGTTATTTCCATGAATCAGTGAAAGGAAATCGTTCCAAAAAGTTCATTGAGAAGCTTATTGATGGAGATGTGTTGATTGATAGAGCTGCTGTAGTTCCCTCTTACTTTCCAAACCTGTTCAAGTCTTCCAATCCTGATAATTATCAAGACTACGTGTCCGAAGTTGAAATAAAAGAGGCAGTTTTTTCAATCAAGCTTTCAAGTGCTCCTGGTTCTGATGGATTCACTGGTTTTTTCTTCCAAAAATGTTGGGGCATAGATGGTGCTCAAGTCACTTTAGAGGTTCATAACTTCTTTCTCTCTGATTCCTTTCCAGTTGATTGGAATTATACCCTCCTGAAGCAGAACATATGACTGACCTGCGTCCTATAAGTTTATGTTCTGTTATATCTAAGGTTTTAGTGAATAGTTTAAAGCCTTTGTTACCTGCCCTGGTCTCACCTATTCAGTCTGCTGAGTAGTTATTAATGACTTCATGTCTCTTAAATCTGATATCACCAAGGAGAGTGGAACTATTTACGACCATTAATGTTAGGTGCATTTGGGTTTCATCAGAAGTGGATTATGCTTTGTGCACTTATGTTACGTATTCTGTCTTGATCAGTGATCAGCATCACGACATAATCTTTCCTCAACGTGGAATCAAACAAGGGAATCCTCTTTCCCCCGTTCTTTATGTTCTTTGCTCAGAGGGACTGTCTCATCTTCATAATATGGCTGAACAGAAAGGTTCCTTAGGACCTTACAAGGAGTAAAATTCTCTGAAAATGGTCCTTCCATTCATCATCTCTTTTTTTTTCGCTGATGATAGTCTCTTTGTCTACCGTGCTTCTTCAGATCAAAGCAGAACTTTAAAGAAGATCGTTGATGATTATGGTCGAGCAACAGGTCAAATGATCAATCCAGCAAAATCTTCTATTACTTTTGGTGAGCACAATGACCCTGCTACTCTCTTAGCTAGAGATTCAGAATATCTTTGGCATCTTTAACATTGGTGGAGTTGGTACGTATTTAGGACTGCCAGAATGCTTCAGTGGTTCTAAAATTGCCTTTCTATATTATGATAAAGATAGAATGAATTCGAGATTATCAGGTTGGTATTAGAGGTTTTTATCAACGGCTGAAAACAGTGGCAGTTGCTATACCTTTATTTGTCATGTCCTCGTTTTAAATTGCCTAAGACTGTTTGTGCCAACGTCTCCCCTGCTAAGGCAAGCTTTTGGTGAGATACTGAAGAGCATGAGAAAAAATTCATTGGATTAATTGGAATAAACTCTGATTACGTAAAGCTTCAAGGTGGAATGGGTTTAAGGATCTTGAATGCTTTAATCAAGCTCTATTAGCTAAGCAAGGTTGGAGGTTCATTCAGTTTCCTCATTGTCTATTTGCTTGCTTTATAAAAAGTTGATAATATGATAATGATCAGTTTCTGAATGCATCTTTAGGTTTTAGACCTTCATATGGGTGGAGAAGTGTCATCCATGGTCGAAATTTATTGAGGCAAAGTTTAAGAAAAGAAGTTGGCAATGGTGAATCTCTTCTTGTTTGGTGTGATCCTTGGATATTGGATAATGGTAGTCTTCGTATACCATTGATGAGGAATAATTTTGTTAATAGATGTGCATCGTCGGAATTGGAACTTTTCTCTGCTATCTGAACTCCTTTTCCCTGCTGAATGTCCATTCTTCAGTCTTCACCTGTGGTATCTAAGGATGATTTCTGGACTTGGTTGCACAATAAATATGGGAATTATTCTGTCAAATCCGGCTATTTGGTTGGCCTGCGAAATCAGCAGGAATGAGGTGATTAGAGAGCATACTGTGCTTCCTTGTCTAAATTTTCTTAAGGAGCACGTATGGTCACTTAAAATCAAAAAATTTATTTGGAAAACTTTGAGTGATGCTATTCATGTGGTTAATTGTCTTCTACATGCTCTCTAGCTCGCCACGTCTGGGCTTTATCTGACTTTCCAACGCTGCAAATTGATTTCGAGTCAGGTGCTTTGTTTTCAAACTGCTACTACTAAGCATTGAGTTTCCATGGATTCTTTGGGGGTTTATGGAAGAATAGAAACTCCTTTTTATTTGATGGAAAAATGTTTGAACCCTTCAGATCTTATGGAACATATCAAAGATGAGGCGGCTAATTGTTTTTTAGCTCAAGAAGTTCGGAATAGGGATACTCAATTGATCCTAAGTAATGATATGAGTGCAGTTAGCTGTAAAAAGAGTTTTTGGAAGCCTCCTCAAATTGACTGGATCAAATGTAATACTGGAGTCAGCTGGTGTAAAAAAAGATCAGTAGCTGGCTGTGCATTGGGTGAATTTAGTTATATTTTGAAGTGGCAAAGCTTCACTGTTTGTTGGGGGAAATTCAAGATATGATACATCTTCATTTTAATAGAGTCATATTCGCTCTTCAAGCGCCGGATCTTGTTGGTGTGATTAACAGACCGCAGGCATGGCCATCATTCACTTACTGAAATCTCAAATCTGCTTTCTTACATCAGCTCTTGGAAAATGGTGGGTGAATCTTCTTCGTCTGATATGATGGCTGCTCAAATAGCTCGAAGTGTCACGTCTGAAAACAGATTTCAATCTTCTGTGGCCCAGGTAGCTTCATCTCTTGTGCTCAAAAAAGAGTCATGGTATATCCGCAAAAAATTTTGTCATAAATTTGAGCTCATTTTTTTTTGGTGTTGGTTGGTGTTTTGTTAGTCGCTGACCCTTCTTGCCTCTTGTAATACTTCCCTTCTGCACTCTGTACAGATTGTCTGTTTATTAATATCATCAGATGACAAAAAGAAAAAACTAAGATTTTATGGGCCTACAATGAGTGAGCTTCTAATAAGATTTTATTACAGCTGGTGGATATTAACCCTTAAAATTTTAGGGGTTCAATACCAATTATTTCATTTTGTTATGCCAATGATCGGCAAGAGAGTTTGCAATCTACTGTTAGTCGTCATTACTTCGCTTAATCTATGTAGGCACTTCTAGAAATTGGTTGAGCTTATTTGAGCATGTGGATTACTTCGATTTTGCCTAGTAATTCCTTAGAGACTTGAAGACCTACAGCAAAGTGGCGAGCAACACAGTTCTAGTGGTTGTTGACAATCTGCAAATCACACAGTTTTGTTCATAGAATTATCTTATCTTTCTTGTTTGTTTGTAATTTTTTTCTTTCGTTGGAACACAAATTGTTACAGAGTGAATAGCCAATTCAGTAAAATGGTATCCAAAATTGCCTAAGCTCCAACTTGGGTTTCTTTTAAAGAAGCAATTGCTCTGTGTTTTCACTTGAATACTCTGTTTTATTCAGTGAGCAAAATGTCCGTATAAATAGCCTTACAAAGATAACAAGAAGATCCTAAAACAAAGCCACTAAAACCTTGACACTTTCAAACGATACTCCCCATCATTCTTGTCTGGGATTTGCTCTAACATCTTTTGGTTTGATATGAGAGTAAGCGGCAATTGAACAAGAACAGAGGATTCTCTTGTAGATCATTCAAGTACAGAGGGCTCAAAAACTAGTTTACGGAAGAATGGTGATTATAGAAACAAGCTTTTTAGCTAGTCTAAATTGTACATACAGAGTGATTGTTTATTTTAGTTCGTTTTGAGTATATATAAAAATGAAAGAGAATTCAGTCAAAACAAAAAGATAGATAATTCATTTTCTTATTAAGATAATAATATGCGCACGGGTCACCTTCATAAACTTTAATATAAGCATCAATAACAGGAGAAACAACAAACCGAACTAAGTATTATTTTTTTATAGTGTTTTTACTTCTTCGTTAGTCTCCGCCCTTGCTGCTTTAGCAAAACCGATCTTTTTTTTTTTTGACAAAGCAAAACCGATCTTTGGTCTCTCGAAATCTTGAAAATCAAAAACCGTATGGGTAGCTTGCATGAACGCCATACCCAAAACCCTAAATTCAAATCCAAATCCAGTGATTAATTTATAACTCATAGAATTAGTTAGAGAAATATTTAGCTTAACAACGTTACAACTTACCATGTGTCATCGTCACTCACCACCAAACGAAGTTTGCATCGTGTTGCACCGCGACTATCTTTGTATTCGTATGCGTACTTCAAAAAAAAAAAAATATATATATATATATATATATATCTTAATATATATATGTCAAGAAAATGGGTAAACAACTAAAAGTATAGAGAATTAGGATCTTACATTCTTTATGGATATACTCTTTCCTCCAATTAGGAAGGAGATCACCGGCAACTTTTTAACTTTGGAGCATGCGATTTCGTTTTTTGTTGCACCAAATTCTTCATAGATCTTCTTGATTTTATCCTACACATCAGAGAAACAGAATTTAACATTCACACAAATCAAAACAACAACATACGATATAAACTGAAGTAATGTATATACGAATTACCTTTGGACCATATATGTCCGTCGTACCAGAGTCCACCTTTGCAAAGCATTGTGGTATACAGACTTTGATATCTTTTCCTTTAACAGAAATCCGACTCATGGAAATGTTCCAAAAGCCGTTCCCCCACACAGGAACATATACATGTTCGCCACGGAAGTGTTTGGTGTTGAATCCACCAAAAATTATTTCACCAGCGTCTTGAACTTCGTCTACATGTCCATCTTCATCTCCCTTCATCCATATCGAGAAAATTCCTTTGCTTATTAAATTTCTGTCCACCAGATTCTTCAAGACGGTTTGAGTTCCAGCGATCCCCAGAGAGGGCAACCCCAGGCCAACAATCCCATCAAATTTGACCAGTTTAAGGTCTTCATCTGGTTCAAAACCAACAAGGAAATCCTGCGCCTCAAGGATAATCCCTCCGAGGATTAGGGTATCTTGGGATAAGTCACCTCTCAGTGAACCCCGTGTATATGCAAGATCATATCTTTTTCCGTCTGCAAAACGAGAGATTGATTAGTCGAACGAGAAGAAAAAACTAATTTAGGGTTAATGACTAATTTAAGATTCTTCAAAAAGAAATACATATTAAAACGAGGTAGAAAATAAGACAATATCATCTCGGGTAGTCCCTAAAATATTCATCAATCATAGCATGTGTTAAGTACGAAGAGAGAGAAAGAGATTGATTACATTTTCATAAAACGTAGTCTTAAATCATAATTGAGGAAGCTAGCTATATAAAATAAAACTTAAGTACAAAAAGAGAGAGAGATAGATAGATATCATTTACATTTCATAAAACTTTTTTCTTGAAAAAAAAAAAACATTTCATAGAACTTAATCTGAGCAAGCTAACTATATAATATTGTTTTGCTAAAATAAAGCATCGTTTAAATATATTTTTATGGACTAGAGATGTGATCACGCTGAGTGTATCGAAAAGCGAGAAAACTCATCCGTTCCGGTTTAATTAAGTTTGGAAAAGACTGATATTTTAAATTGAATTCAGACCAAATCCGGTTAAGCCTTGTGAATATAGTGTCGTTTTGTTATATGAAAGTCGAAAGACTAAGAACAAAAATTAAAAAAGAAGAGTAAACGAATGATGACCTTTATCTTGACGGTAGGTCTTTGATGCCTTGGCATTAAACGTTTGGTGAGGATACGTGGTTACAGGCCACAACGTTGACGGAATCCAAACATTTGAACTCCCGGTATCGAACACTACGTTAAAGTATTGTGGTGGAGTGCCAACACAAACTTCTCCATAATATACCACATTTTTAAAATGGCTCAAGCTAATAACTCCGACATTAGTAGTCATTCTCTTGATTTTCAAACTCACTGAGGCATTTGATGTTTGTAACTCACAGATGATCATAGATATCAAGAAAAAACTCTTTAAACTAAACATTTTTGGATAAGTTTTCTAGAGAGAGTATTGAAAAGAATCGGTGATGAATAATGAAAAGAAGCGATATGTCAATATTTATAGGCAACAAGTCTTGTTATTCCTTAGTAGGTTGATATTAATTACAGCCTTCATCCCAATCTAAGTAAATGATCAACGTACAACCAAAAACAAGTTTTTGAGAAAAACAAACAAATTAGTTGAATGACTGATTTTTTTTACTAATTTTGTTTAATTGTTAGTAGTATATAATCTTTTAGATGGTTTATATTTAATATGATTTGTTACACTTAAATCAAAACATTTTGAAATCTAACAACAAAAACGGATAATAACTGTTATAACATGTTAGCCCTGTTCGTTTCTCTAACGCAGTTTCAGAGACGCGCGACCAGAAAATAACAAGCAGGAGAGAGAAGTTTCAGTGGAGGGTTAGTACGGAGTTGCCGCCGGCGGTGACGCTGGTCTTCTTTTCTGGGTTTTTATCACCGCTGTTTTAATCAGCGTCTCCCGCACAACCTTGAGTTGCCGCTAGCGGCTACTATTAGCATCGTCCAAGCTTCCTTTTTTATTGATTGCTGAGTTGTCACTTCAGTTTCTTTGTTTTTTTTTATAACGCGGACGCTGCCGCAGCGTCTTCAGAAAGAACAGGGCTGTTATGTATATGTGATATATTATGGTTTTTGAAAATCCTTTTTCGAAAAAAATAATATACAAATAGGAAAAAGAATTGGCAACCGCTTGAATTCCTTTATAGTTAATACTTTAATACTTAATAGGGTATAGTAAAAGCCTAAAAGGACTATCAGTCAAAACAAAACCATCTCAATTTTCAAACACTAAATGTTATCATGTGTTTATATTAATTTTATATTAATACTGTGGTAACGTTTTATAAAAATTCGTTTTAAAAATATATTAAAAGAACACAATATAGGTATAGAATATTCATGATATGAAGCTTAACTTAATCGTTTTAATATTATATGAATGTGATATCTACCTACTTTTTATTATTTCCCAACATATATATGATCGAGTATTTTAGCAACGAATTAGATTGAGAGAAGTCTTAGATGCAAGTTGACACTAGGGCTGGGCATTTTATCCGTTATATTTGATTCGATTCGTTATTCGTTTCGATTCGATCCGAAAATTCCGGATATCCGTAAATTTCCGAATCAAAGCAAATACTAAAATTCAATATCCGTTAAAATCGAAGCAAATCACAAATAGTAAAATTTTGGGAAACGGATATCCGATCCGATCCGTAAATATATAAATATATGTATATCTTGATTATATTTAACATTTTAAATGTATAAAATTATATAATTATTATTCTAGCATATGATTTTGAACAATTCTATTCAAATTATTACTTATATAAAAGTATTACATAAAAAGAAAGAAAGAAAATTATGACAATTATATTTTTTTCTTAA
>CAKOAT010797375.1:488446-500566 GCA_932364175.1 Eruca vesicaria subsp. sativa | reverse complement strand
ATTTAATTTCCATTCTAGCATTACATTAAATCGTGAGGTTGATCAAATGGTAGTTTTATAATTAGAATTTCTTATAAAAACCACTCCTCTTTTTCGTTTTTTTTTACTTTGTCAACACACTCAGCGCCTCTAGTTTTCCAAATTCCTAAATCTATTAAAGACGAACAACGAAAATTAATAAAATTATTCAAGAGAAAATTTAATATTTCATACAGAAGGTATGTAGTATTAGTTTCCAACTAGTCTGTTACAGAACATGTCGCTATATTATACTATTAGTTACAGATTTCCCAGGATTATTAAGGTTAACTGTAACTTTTCCTCTTCCGATCTAGGAATAAGGTATATATAAGTCTGTGTGTACCATAAACAAAATTTATTTAATTTAGATAGCATATATATATATAATATAATATTACTGTACGTCAAGACATCTATTTTCTGCTAACATATTTAAGCCGGCATAGACATTAAATATACTTTGATCAAAAAAAAAAGACATTAAATATACAGAACATGTGACTATTACTATTACTTACAGATTTCCAAGGATTGGATTGATCCATAGCTATGTATATGTTAATTTCTCAATACTATAATGTGTTTTTGTAAAATACTCTAACTACAGAATAGATGAATAATTAAATAGTAATTTTCTTTCTATTTTTCAAAAGAAGAAAAGATAAAAAATAGTAGATAGATACCAAATTTATAGAATAAGCATTACTAAGGCTCAGATATTTTAATCTAATTCAGCTATGTATTATTATTATGTACATTTAGATTAATAGTACAACATGTTCTATAATAACTCTTTCCTTTACCTGAATTTTTCTTCTTTGTATATAAATAGATTTTAAATGTGTACAAACCTGTCGACAAAAAAAAGTGTACAAACCTAGATATCATATATATTTTAAAGAAATTCCAATTTGTAAAAAAGTACTTAAAATTCCCAAATTAAGAAAACAAAAACTAGTGAATTTCCTGCTAGAAGGGAATAGAAACATACACAATAACATAGTAAAAGAACACAAAATATATAGTACACTATAGAATATTCATGATCCGAAGCTTCAGTTAATCGTTTTAGCAACGAGTATTTTACATACTTATATTTTTTTTTTCAACCTATAGATCGAGTATTTTAGCAACGAATTAGATAGATGCAAGTTGACACCATTATAATTATTTCCATTCTAGCATTACATTGAATCATTTCATACGGTAGTTTTACAATTATAATTTCTTAAAATAAATACTCAGCTCTGGTTTTACCAATTTTAAAAATCTATTAAAGACGAACAAAAAAATTAATAAAATCTTCAAGAAAAAAGTTACTAATATTTTTTCTTATAGAACGTATATATGCACTATAATTAGTTTCAACTAGTTGTTGCAGAACATGTCCTTATATTACTGTTAGTTACAGATTTTCCAGGATTAGTAAGGTTCACTGCAACCTTTAATTTCCACTTCCGATCTAGGAAAAAGGAATATATATATATATATATATATATATATATATTCACTATTATATTAAATTATTTTATACATATAACATATATGTACAAATAAATGTAAATCATATACCTATATATATATATATCTGTGTGAATAGTGAATATATAGTAAGTTTTCTCTTAATTTAGATAGTATATATATATAATATTATCGTACTTTATAACTTCTATTTTCTGTTACATAGTTTACAACATATTAAAACAGTTACTCTGCGTAGGCATAAATACACAGAATGTGGCTATTACTATTAGTTACAGATTTCCAAAGATTAATCCATATCAAATTGGTTAAAAGAAACAAACAAAAAAGTTGAATGACTGTAATTCATATTTCTAGCTGGGTTTAATTTTCGTAATAGTGTATATTTTTAGTTGTCATATATTTAATATAATACACAAATAGAAAATATTGGCAACATCTTGAATTCAACTTAACTAGAATAGTTCAGCCTCTTTTTTGGATATAATTTTGTCTTATTTAGATTTTAGGAATCTGTGTGTTTCGAATGTATCTCACAAAGAAGATTTTAGGAATCTGTAAAATGCAATTTCTTTAGGTATCTGTGTGTTTCAAATGTATCTCACAAATTTCTGACTGTAAAAATCATTAAGTATCTTTGTCCGTACAACAAAAACATATAATGGTTTCAGTTTGTATAAATATGTCTAAACTTAGCTAAATTATTCTATCAGTAAGTATTCATCGTAGTAAATATATGCCGTACATTTAACAAATATTAATTGAAAGTACATATATTTGTGTCATATCCAATTACATTATTTTTATATTCACATAGCAGAAAATCCAGTCTTTACCATAGAAACATATAAACTTGTTCACATATCTTTATTCGTTGGAATAGAGATAAGCAAACTTGGTTAAAAATGTAGTACACTATAGAATATTCATGATCCGAAGCTTCAGTTAATTGTTTTAGCAACGAGTATTTTACCTACTTATATTTTTTTCCCAACCTATAGATCGAGTATTTTAGCAACGAATTAGATGGATGCAAGTTGACACCATTATAATTATTTCCATTCTAGCATTACATTGAATCATTTCATACGGTAGTTTGACAATTATAATTTCTTAAAATAAGTTGTCAAAAAAAAAAAAAAATTTTCTTAAAATAAATACTCAGCTCTTGTTTTACCAATTTCTAAAATCTATTAAGGGCGACCAAACAAAATTAATAAAATCTTCAAGAAAAAGTTAATATTTTTCATGCAGAACGTATGCAGTATAATTAGTTTCAACTAGTTGTTACAGAACATGTCGCTATATTACTGTTAGTTACAGATTTCCCAGGATTAGTAAGGTTCACTACAACTTCTCCACATCCGATCTAGGAAAAAGGAATATATATATATATATATATATATTCACTATTATATTAAATTAGTTTATACATATATCACATTTGTAGAAATAAATGTATATCATATACCTATATATATATATTTGTGTGTACCATAGACAAAATAGTGAATATATAGTAAGTTTTCTCTTAATTTAGATAGTATATATATATATATATAATATTATCGTACTTTATAAATTCTATTTTCTGTTAACATAGTTTACAACATATTAAAACAGTTACTCTGCGTAGGCATAGATATACAGAATGTGGCTATTACTATTAGTTACAGATTTCCAAGGATTAATCCATATCAAATTGGTTGAAAGAAACAAACAAAAAAGTTGAATGACTGTAATTCTATTTCTGTTCGGTTTAGTTTTCTTAACAGTGTATATTTTTAGGTGTCTTATATTTAATATAATACAAAATTAGAAAATATTGGCAACATCTTGAATTCAACATAAATATAATAGTTCAGCTTCTTTTTTGAATATAATTTTGTCTTATTTAGATTTTAGGAATCTGTGTGTTTCAAATGTATCTCACAGAAGATTTTAGGAATCTGTAAAATGTAATCTCTTTAAGAAATTTCTGACTGTAAAAATTATTAAGTATCTTTGTAGGTACAACAAAAACATATAATGGTTTCAGTTTCTATAAAAATGTCTAAACTTAGCTAAATTATTCTATCAGTAAGTATTCATCGTATTAAATATATACCATACACTTAACAAATATTAATTGAAAGTAAATAAATTTGTGTCATATCCAATTATATTATTTTTATATTTACATAGCAGAAAATCCAGTCTTTACCATAGAAACATATAAATTTGTTCACATATATATCTTTATTCGTTGGAATAGAGATAAGTAAACTTGGTTAAAAATATAGTACACTATAGAATACTCATGATCCGAAGCTTCAGTTAATCGTTATAGCAACGAGTATTTTACCTACTTATATTTTTTCCAACCTATAGATCGAGTATTTCAGCAACGAATTAGATAGATGCAAGTTGACACCATTATTATATTATTTCCATTCTAGCATTACATTGAATCATTTCATACGGTAGTTTTACAATTATAATTTCTTAAAACAAACACTCAGCTCTAGTTTTACCATATTCTAAAATATATTAGTGACGAACAAACAAAATTAATAAAATCTTCAAAACAAAAGTTAATTTTTTTCATACAGAATGTATGCAGTATAATTAGTTTCAACTAGTTGTTACAGAACATGTCGCTATATTACTGTTACTTACAGATTTCCCAGGATTGGTAAGGTTCACTGCAACTTTTCCACTTCCTATCTAGGAAAAAGGAATATATATATATATATATATTCACTATTAAATTAAATTAGTTTATACATATATCATATATGTACAAATAAATGTATATCATATACCTATATATATATATATCTGTGTGTACTATAGACAATAGTGAATATATAGTAAGTTTTCTCTTAATTTAGATAGTATATATATATATATATATATATATATATATATATATATATAATACTATCCTACTTTATAACTTCTATTTTCTGTTAACATAGTTTACAACATATTGAATCAGTTACTCTGCGTAGGCATAAACGTGGCTATTACTATTAGTTACAGATTTCCAAGGATTAATCCATATCAAATTGGTTAAAAGAAACAAACAAAAAAGTTGAATGACTGTAATTCATATTTATAGTTGGGCTTAATTTTCTTAATAGTGTATATTTTTAGTTGTCATATATTTAAAATAATACACAAATAGAAAATATTGGCAACATCTTGAATTCAACATATAGTTCAGACTCTTTTTTTAATATAATTTTGTCTTATTTAGATTTTAGGAATCTGTGTGTTTCAAATGTATCTCGTAAAATGTAATCTCTTTAGGAAATTTCTGACTGTAAAAATTATTAAGTATCTTTGTCGGTACAACAAAAACGTATAATGGTTTCAGTTTGTATAAATATGTTTAAACTTAGCTATATTTTTTTTTTTTGTAAAAAACTTAGCTAAATTATTCTATCAGTAAGTATTCATCGTAGTAAATATATACCGTACATTTAACAAATATTAATTGAAAGTACATAAATTTGTGTCATATCCTATTATATTATTTTTATATTCAAACATAGCAGAAAATCCAGTCTTTACCATAGAAACATATAAACTTGTTCACATATCTTTATTCGTTGGAATAGAGATGAGCAAACTTGGTTAAAATACAAGGAAAAAAAAATAGGAAACTTGAAGGTTAAGAAATACTACCAATCTATATACTATCACTAGTAAAATTAAACTGCATAGCCACTGTAAATCCGTGGCTATACAATAGAAATACCGTGGCTATATGAAAGAAGCCACGTTTCTATGTCGGAAAACTATCATGACTATAGTTTCGTGATTAAAACAAAACCGTGGTTTATCGTGACTTAAAAATCATGATTTTGTCACTATTGTTTCATGGTTTATTAAGCCACGGTATACGTCTCTGAAGTGTGGCTTATATAAGCCACGGTTTACCACTATATGTTCGCGATTCTTGTAGCCATGTTTATAGTCATTTTTATTTCGTGGTTTCTTTACCCACGTTTTTTATTAGAAGTTATGGCTTTTCCTTTTTATCTAGCCACGCAACAATAAACCAAAAATTTGGTTTAGTTTTTATTATTTTATGTTTTTGTTTTTGTTTTGGTTTTAATTACCTAATTTATACTATTTCAATTTCTAATTAAATCCTAAAACACAAATTAAACAAAACCTGAAATTACATTAATAGAAAGTTGGTTTTACAAAAGAGTTAACATTAATAGCCTAATAATAATATGAAACAAAGAGACATGACTTTTAAGAGACTAAAAGAGAAAGAGTTATGGTACAAAAGACCAAGTCTAAACACATACATCTAGATGGCATTGTGTTGAGAAGAAGGCTGAGTCGAAAGGTCTTTAGGCTGAGGAGTAGGTGCTTGTTGCTGAATGGATGATTGTTGGACGAGAAGTGTTTGGAGTAGCTGATTGACTGCAGCTCTTGTTGCTGCCATGTCTTCCTTCATAGTTGATATATCCTCCTTCACAACACTAACATCAGCAGTGACGCCTTGCAAGCTCATCTCAAGATCACCCACACGCATCTCAATCTCCAGGTTACGGGCAAGAGAAGATAGAACTCTTGCATATGGTGGATGTTCCCTATACTGGGCACTGTCGAGTCCATAAACATGCCTCCTCTTACTCTTAGCTACCTGAGATTAAAAGGCAAAACAGAGATTCAATGAAAAACCAACTCCACATTCAACATTCTATGAACTTATCACTTCACTCCTAATTTCAACTCCACATTCAACATTCTAAAATATTTTTCTATCTATTTAGTCATAATTCCAACACTATAAACAACAAAACATACACTTAATAATCAGAAAACATAACCGACAGAAACATAACACAAACACAGAGAAAAAAGTGACATACCTCCAGATAAGCTTGGTTTGGCAAAAGGCGTGAAGGAGCTGAAGTTTCTGATGGACTTTGTGGTGATCCTTCGGTGTTAGAGAGCTGTGTTGCTGATATGTTGTGTTTTTGACACCATTCTCATGTGTTTTTGATATCATCTAAGTGCTATCCTGGAGTTCTCTTAGTGTCTTTTGAGTCATTTCAGGTGGAGAATGTGCTGGATTGCACTGGAGGTACGCATGAGTGAAAAGGTGCAAGAAGAGAGTGTTTTGGTTTCGCGGAGCAAACACATGGGTAGGCACACACATCTCGGAGCAACCCCTGCCTTTCCACCACCTTTCTCCCGCGTTTTAATGAGCCATGATCTATTTTGGGAAAGCTTCTGTCTACCTTAGCAGAAGTCTATTTTACCTAATAAGAGGACTCTGGCCGCCTCCTCTCTTCTCACTTTCGACCAGAGACAGAAAAACAATAGTTTTACACAAGTTTTTGAGAGTTTTTGTTGAAGATCAGTCTATTTATTTTGCAAGGGCCAAGGCTTCTTCCTCTTGGTTTCTAGAGAAGAAATCACTGAACCCTCTTGAGACTTGATTTATTTGATGCATTATTCAGACATGATTTGTGTGTTCTCTTGTGTCATGGTTGAGTAGTTGATTTGTTAGCCTAGGGTTCTAGGGTGTTGATCCAATGAACTGAACATAGAGAAGCATCANGTGTCATGGTTGAGTAGTTGATTTGTTAGCCTAGGGTTCTAGGGTGTTGATCCAATGAACTGAACATAGAGAAGCATCATTATTGCCTTTGCTCTCCACTGTTCTTAATGCTTATGCTGATTTGATCACTTAGTATTTGATTCCAAGTTTAATCTTTTATCATTAATCCTGAATTAGATTGCTAGATCTGTTGAGAGCAGGCATCACATCCTGATCAGCGAAAGTAGATATCAGGGTGTGATGTGAGCATTTTAGGTCTGTTCTTTCTGTTTGCTGTTAAGTCGTGATACACGCGAGAGCGTAGTAAGTCATTGCTCTTCCGCGAAAGGAGCGCGGCTGCGAGAGCAGGGTGTTCTAGTTAGAAACCTAAGTTCTAGGCTGTTCTTAAAAAGCTTGAATAATTGTTTGGTTCAGTATGGTCAACACCCAATGAGATACCCTAGGTTAGCATCTTTATATCCTGACTGTTAAACCCATTTAGTTACTTGTTACTCAAGATTTGATTTTCACAACACTTGTTAGTTTTAGCTTGAATTTGATCCTATAGAAATAAAGTGTAGAATTTGGTCTCTGTGGATTCGATCCTTAAGTGTTACATCGACATACCATTCGATTGTGGTAGTGTGCACATTAGGTTAATTGGTGTGTGTTCGCACGCGACATCAATTTGGCGCCGTTGCCGGGGACCATTTTATCTACCGTTTTTTTTTGGCAATTTTTCTAGTCTAAAACATATAACTTGCTCTATCTTTTCTTTGCTTGCAGCTGATGTTCCAGGTGTATGACCAGTAGAAATACTCGAAGCCACACCTCAAGTCCATTAGTCACGCTCACTGTTGGGGTCAAAATCGGTACGACGGAATTAATAACCAAAACTCCCCGCAAAAATACAAAAGGAACAGTTTTATAAAACCCGAGGAGAAGTTTTATAAAACTCGAAGATCGTTCTATAAAACTCGAAGATCGTTTTATAAAACTCGAGAAATCGTTTTATAAAACCTAAGGATCGTTTTATAAAACTCGAGAATCGTTTTATAAAACTCGAAGATCGTTTTATAAAACTCGAAGATCGTTTTATAAAACTCGAGAAATCGTTTTATAAAATCTAAGGATCGTTTTATAAAACTCGAGAATCGTTTTATAAAACACGAAGATCGTTTTATAAAACTCGAAGATCGTTTTATAAAAATCGAGAAATCGTTTTATAAAACCTAAGGATCATTTTATAAAACTCGAGAATCGTTTTATAAAACTCGAAGATCGTTTTATAAAACTCGAAGATCGTTTTATAAAACTCGAAGATCGTTTTATGAAATCCAAAGATCGTTTTATAAAACTCGAAGATCGTTTTATAAAACTCGAAGAACGTTTTATAAAACTCGAAGATCGTTTTATAAAACTCGAAGATCATTTTATGAAATCCGAAGATCGTGTTATAAAACTCGAGAATCGTTTTACCAAACCGCAAAAAACCGAAATAGCCGTAAAACGCGAACTAGTCGCAACTAGTTCGCCCATGGGCGAACTAAGCCGGCCCGGCTTATTTCGCCGATGGGCGAACTAAGAGATACCCATCTAGTTCGCGGCTTAGTTCGCCGATGGGCGAGCTAAAAGGTACTCATCTAGTTCGCCCATCAGCGAACTAAGCCGATGGGCGAACTAGGAAGTGCTCAACTAGTTCGCCGATGGGCGAACTAGAGACTTCCCGGATATTCCGCGTCTTGATCTCCCGCATTCCCGATTCGCAACTTACGTCTTTCGACAAGGTCGCGTTCTAAACCACGGCTGAAATATCTCCCGTTCCATCTCGATCCGACTTACCGTTCGAGTTTTACGATAAAAACCGTAAAACTTCGCTTTCTCGGAAAGAACTCGAGGAAATCGTATAAAACGACAACGGTTAAACGAAACACCGAACATTGCCTAAACTATACGATTTATTCGAGATTTCTCGTTGAAATCATAAAAACGCGTTTTTAATAAAAAACGCCGAGTAAGTCGTAAAAAACATGTTTTTAATGAAAAGTCGAGTAAACCGTAAAACCTTGCGATTAACTCGAGTAATTTATTAAAAACGACGTCAGATCAGGAAACGATCCCGTAAAAAGTCGGAAAACGGATTTATCGCAAAACGGCCCGGAAGGACCTAAAACGCGATAAAAACCCATCTTGCGATTTCAACGGAATCTAACCGCAGATTTGATAACGTTCTGACGGTTTGCTCGCAGAAGAAAAATAGAAGATTTTCGCGGAAGAAAAGGAAGGATCGAGAAAAATGGAAAATTCCCGATTTAGTCAAATCTGGGCGAAATGGAAAGATCGGATAGCCAAGGCGAGGAGTATATAAATAGGAGGTCTAGGGCAGAAGCAACACACACGAAATTCAGAGCTCTCACCACCGAAATTTAGCAATTAGGAATATTTCCGTTTTCTGTTAGCGAGCTGCGTCTCAATTAGGGTTTTCCTTCTTAGATTTCTGAGGATTTTTGCCGACGGCTCATGCAGCTTTGGCCTCTCTTTTGTACCAGTTCTTACGCAGATTCGGAATAAGAACCTTCTTGCTTTCAATCTCGTTACTTTCGTTTTAATTTAAAAGTTCATCGTTTTCTTAAATATTCGTTGTGCGGTTCTGCAGATAGCCGGTTCCTCTGGAAACTTAGGGTTTTCCCGAAGTTTCCTTATTTACGATTTATTGACATTAGGTGGATTTCGACACCCACAGTTTGGCGCTAGAAGGAGGGGAGGTCGGATCTATCTTACACCGTAGCCGCAACACGTCCAACAAAGAAATGATGACTGGTGACAGCCAAACTCGCAACGAACGCGACAACGTTGAAACACCACCACCAAAAGACGCGTCTGCGGCCAACGCTACGAACGCTAACACTGAGACCGTCGAAAAGATGCTTTCCGAATTTAATAAAAAATCGGAAGAGCAGGAAAAGCTCATTGGTTCACTCGCAAAACGGGTCGAAACCCTAACCGCGAGAACCAGAGCGATTCGCCCCCGCGGAACTACTAAGATCCGCGGAAGGAGACTCGATTTCGGCGCTCCTACAGATCGTCCCAGAATCGATCAGGGAAACGTACCGGAAAAAGATTCCGGAAAAGAAAACCCTGACACGACGCTGAACGAATCGGAAAAATCTCCTATTCGCGAACAGGAGACCGAAGGCGACGGCATCGAAAGGGTCAACTTGGAAACGAGCGACCAGGCCGACTCGACAGACGAAGACGCCGACGTCCATCCTAGGAGAAGAAAAACTCGCAGTCCTCAACCGGAGTCTTCTCCTGAACGTTCCTTTACTGGAGATGAAGGGGAACTCGACTTCGCGCGATACGCAAAAACCGCCGAGGAGCGATCTCCGGTCACTCGCAGCAAACGCCGACAAGGTCGGAGAACTGCTGGCGATCTGACCGAGATTCGCGATCTCCGTGAATACATCACCAAAACGGCCGCAGCGGTAAAAGCGGTGAAAGCTCAGATTCACCACGCTACCAGTGCCGCGCCCGAGATCGATCGGCTACTGTACGAGTCTCGGAAAACGCCCTTCACGGCCCGCATCACCGAGATCAAACTGCCCGATCCCGGAAAGCTTAAGGTGCCAACTTACGACGGGACGTCCGATCCCAAAGCGCACCTACAAGCGTTCCAGATCACCATGGGACGAGCCAAGCTCAAGGACCACGAAAAAGACGCAGGCTACTGCCGCCTCTTCGTCGAAAACCTAGAAGGAGCTGCGCTCGAATGGTTCGCCAAACTTAGGTGAAATTCGATCGGAAGTTTCCGTCAACTGGCTTCGGAATTCCTGAAGCAGTACTCGATGTTCATTAACCCGGAAACCTCCGACACCGATCTCTGGAGCTTGGTGCACAAGGAGGACGAATCTCTCCGCGATTTCATGGGTAGATTCAAACTCGTCATGGCTAGGGTTAGCGGGATTAGCGACAAAGCTGCCATTGACGCGTTAAGGAAATCGCTCTGGTACAAATCGAAGTTCTGCAAATGGATAACTCTCGAGAAACCACGGACGATCCAGGATGCGCTCCATAAAGCCACTGACTTCATAACCATCGAAGAGGAGACCAAAATCCTGTCCGAGAAGCATAAGCCAACGAAAACATCCGCGAAGGACAACGCGTCCGAGCAGAAGCAGAAAAGGAGAAACTCTCGTAACGACCAATTCATCCATCACGAGGGACAGGATCTCCGAGGGGCGCATAACTACGCCATTAACTCCGAAGCTGAACAAGGGCCAACTACGGGTAACACGTGGACGAGAAATTCAAATTACGATGAGAATTCTTTCTGCGACCTCCACCAAACCCATGGTCATTCCACCGTGAACTGCAAAGTTCTCGGCGCCAGACTTGCGGCAAAATTGGTCGCGGGAGAGCTCTCGGATATATCCAGTGTCAAGGATCTCATCCGCAATTTGGACCGCGTCCCGAAGAATGAAAAAAACACGCAAACCCCGCCTCAGGGAAATCAGTCGGGCGAAAAACGCGGACGAAGAGTAGACGAGAAGGGTAACGATGCTAGCCGCCGAAAAATCAACATGATCATCGGCGAATCGCCATACTTTAACGACACCGTCTCGTCAATAAAATCCTACCAACGTAAAGCCGAAACCGGCTCGAGTTGGAAGGTGCCGACGGACGATTCTCCGACAGGGGTAATCTCCTTCGACAATGCTGAAACCGGTGGAATTGACCAACCGTATGCCGATCCCCTTGTCATCGATTTGGTGATAAGCGATCTAGAGGTTGCTCGAATCTTGGTTGATAGCGGAAGCACGGTCAACGTCATCTTCCGCAACACGCTAGCACGCATGGGAATCGACCTCGCGGAAGTCGAACCGATTCCAAAACCGCTGACTAGTTTCTCCGGCGAAACGTCAATGACCCTGGGATCAATCCGACTACCGGTCGTCGCGAAAGAAGTAACGAAAATTGTTAACTTCGCGGTAGTCGATTTCCCGGCTATCTACAACGTGATTATGGGCACACCTTGGATAAATTCCATGAAGGCGGTTCTGTCCACG
>CAKOAT010797375.1:396358-481893 GCA_932364175.1 Eruca vesicaria subsp. sativa | reverse complement strand
TCGCCCATTGCTCCAGTTCTTTAAAAATTGTAGAGAGACTCAAGAGGAGATCAAGGTCTTATATACTAAAGCACTGTCTACACCAGCACTGAAGGTATTGCCTAAGGTTGATGATCCTGGAAAGTTTGTTTTCCCATGTTCCATCGCAGGAACAACCTTTGACGATGCTCTTTGTGACTCTGGTTCTTGTGTTAATCTCGTCTCAAAGGCTATTGTAGACGATTTGGGTGTTGCTGGTGTTGAGCGTTCTCAGCTGAGCCTGACCTTTGCAAACTCTTCTAGAGCAGTCCCATATGGAACAATCCGCTGCCTTCATGTCCAAGTAGGGGACTGCGTTGTTCCCGCTGAGTTTCAAGTTGTTGAGATGGATAAAGATCATGAGATGCCTTTGATATTTGGAAGGACATTCATGTCTACTGTTGGAGCAACCATCGATATGCCTAAGAAGAGAGTCTGTTTCTCCAACATCAGCAAGAAAGTTTTCTACAAGGCTGTACCCACCAGATATTCCTCATACACGCCTCTTGCATCTCAGTGTTTGATGTAGAAAAGCTGCAAGTGATTCCGGAGAGAGAGCTTGGTGATAAGGTTGAGAGCAGGCTGCTCTCTGATGAAAATCCCAGCACTGATCCTACTAAATTCAGAGGGAATTCAAGGGTAAAACAGAAAGTCCAGAAGAAAAGGGTCAAGGGAGATCCTACAATGACTTTGATACCTCTCAAGTGTGATGAGAACTCCATTGAGTATGAGGTAAAGTGCAAGGGTACCTCTAAACCGTTCTCTAAAGTTAGAGCCATTCTCACACATGAGCTGAAGGAGAAAGGAGAAGCTGCTGTTAAAGGGTTGTTGAGCAGGGTTTTGAAGCTGAACATGTCTGATTGTGGAGCTTGTTTTGGAACAGGCCCTCATGCTCCAGCAGACTAATCCCCATCACCAAAGTCAAGCTAGTGACTTTAACCAAGCACTTGGTGGGAGGCAACCCACTGGTGAATTTAAATTGTTTTTAGAACTTTTCTTTAGTTTTTATTTTGCTTTTATTTCACTGAGTTTCAGGTAAAAAAGAAAAAAGAAAAAAAAGATGCCACTGTTCTACCGACAGAGCACACCCAAGGAGCAAATCGACCATGCTCTGTCGGGTTGCTCCGCGCCAGGTAAGTCTGGTTTGCTTCCTCTAGGTTTATTTTCACACCAGGGACGGTGTGAAGTAAGTCTGGGGGAGGCACTTGTGTGTTTCTGAACTCTATTTGCTTCTGTTTTTGTTTCTTGAGTCAGTCAAGTTTTTGTTTTCATTTATTGAGTCAGTCCTAGGATCGAGTCAGTCAAACTTATTGTTGGGGTCAAAATCGGTACGACGGAATTAATAGCCAAAACTCCCCGCGAAAATACAAAAAGAACAGTTTTATAAAACCCGATGAATAGTTTTATAAAACGCAACGTCATTTATAGAACTCGCAGACCGTTTTATAAAACTCGAAAGATCGTTTTATAAAACTCGAAGATCGTTTTATAAAACTCGAGAAATCGTTTTATAAAACTCGAAGATCGTTTTATAAAACTCGAGAATCCTTTTATAAAACTCGAGAAATCGTTTTATAAAATTCGAGAAATCGTTTTATAAAACTCGAGAAATCGTTTTATAAAATTCGAGGATCGTTTTATAAAACTCGCAGACCGTTTTATAAAACTCGAAAGATCGTTTTATAAAACTCGAGAATCCATTTATAAAACTCGAGAAATCGTTTTATAAAATTCGAGAAATCGTTTTATAAAACTCGAGAAATCGTTTTATAAAACTCGAGGATCGTTTTATAAAACTCGCTGACCGTTTTATAAAACTCGAAAGATCATTTTATAAAACTCGAAGATCATTTTATAAAACTCGAGAAATCGTTTTATAAAACTCGAAGATCGTTTTATAAAACTCGAGAAATCGTTTTATAAAACTCGAGAAATCGTTTTATAAAACTCGAGGGATCGTTTTATAAGACTCGAGAATCGTTTTATAAAACTCGAGAAATCGTTTTATAAAACTCGAGAAATCTTTTTATAAAACTCGAGAATCGTTTTATAAAACTCGAGAATCGTTTTATAAAACTCGAGAATCGTTATATAAAACTCGAGAAATCATTTTATAAAACTCGAGAATCGTTTTACGAAACCGCAAAAAACCGAAAAAGCCGTAAAACGCGAACTAGTCGCAACTAGTTCGCCCATCGGCGAACTAAGCCGGGCCCGGCTTAGTTCGCTGATGGGCGAACTAAGAAGTGCTTCTCTAGTTCGCCCATCGGCGAACTAGGACATGCTCGACTAGTTCGCCCATCGGCGAACTAAGTCGGCCCGGCTTAGTTCGCCGATGGGCAAACTAGAGACGTCCCGGACACTCCGCGTCTCGATTTCCCGCATTCCCGATTCGAAACTTACGTCTTTCGACAAGGTCGCGTTCTAAACCACGGCCGAAATATCTCCCGTTCCATCTCGATCCGACTTACCGTTCGAGTTTTACGATAAAAACCGTAAAACTTCGTTTTCTCGGAAAGAACTCGAGGAAATCGTATAAAANAAGGTCGCGTTCTAAACCACGGCCGAAATATCTCCCGTTCCATCTCGATCCGACTTACCGTTCGAGTTTTACGATAAAAACCGTAAAACTTCGTTTTCTCGGAAAGAACTCGAGGAAATCGTATAAAACGGCAACGGTTAAACGAAACACCGAACATTGCCTAAACTATACGATTTATTCGAGATTTCTCGTTAAAATCATAAAAAACGCGATTTTAATAAAAACGCCGAGTAAGTCATAAAAAACGTGTTTTTAATAAAAAGTCGAGTAAATCGTAAAACTTTGCGATTAACTCGAGAAATTTATTAAAAACGATGTCAGATTAGGAAACGATCCCGTAAAAGTCGGAAAACGGTTTTTATCGCAAAATGGCCCGGAAGGACCTAAAACGCGATAAAAACCCATCTCGCGATCTCAACGGAATCAAACCCGCAGATTTGATAACGTTTTGACGGTTTACTCGCAGAAGGAAAATAAAAGTCAAGTTTAAAGATAAAAGGAAGGTTTGAAGAAAAATAGAAGATTTCCGCGGAAGAAAAGGAAGGATCGAGAAGAATGGAAAATTCCCGATTTAGTCAAATCTGGGCGAAATGGAAAGATCGGATAGCCAAGACGAGGAGTATATAAAGAGGAGTTATAGGGCAGAAGCACGGACACGAAATTCAGAGCTCTCACCACCAAAACTAGCATTTAGGAATATTTCCGTTTTTCTGTTAGCAAGCTGCGTCTCAATTAAGGTTTTCGTCCTTAAGCTTTTCGGCTACTCTTTTGTACCAGTTCTACGCAGATTCGGAATAAGAACCTCTTTGCTCTCTATTTCGTTTATTTTCATTCAAATTCTAAGTTATCGTTTTCTTATTATTCGTTGTGCGGTTCTCGCAGATAGCCGGTTCCTCTGGAAACTTAGGTTTTTCCCGAAGTTTCCTTATTTACGATTTATTTGACAGTGAGTGGAAATCGACACCCACAGTTTGGCGCTAGAAAGTGGGGGGGGTCGGATCTATCTTACACCGTAGCCGCAACATGTCCAACGAAGAAACGATGGCTGGTGACAACCAAACTCGCGACAAACGCGACAACGTTGAAACACCACTACCAAAAGACGCGCCTGCGGCCAACGCTACAAACGCTAACGCCGAGACCGTCGAAAAGATGCTTTCTGAGTTTAATAAAAAATCGGAAGAGCAGGAAAAGCTCATTGGTTCGCTCGCAAAATGGCTCGAAACCCTAACTGCGAGAACCAAAGCGATTCGCCCCCGCGGAACTACCAAGATCCGCGGAAGGAGACTCGATTTCGGCGCTCCTATGGATCGTCCCAGAATCGATCAGGGAAACGTACCGGAAAAGGATTCCAGAAAAGAAAACCCTGACACGACGCTGAACGAATCGGAAAAATCTCCTATTCGCGAACAGGAGACTGAAGGCGACGGCATCGAACGGGTCAACCTGGAAACAAGCGACCAGGCCGACTCGACAGACGAAGACGCCGACGTCCATCCTAGGAGAAGAAAAACTCGCAGTCCTCAACCGGAGTCTTCTCCCGAACGTTCCTTTACTGGAGACGAAGGGGAACTCGACTTCGCACGATATGCAAAAACCGCCGAGGAGCGATCTCCGGNGAAGGCGACGGCATCGAACGGGTCAACCTGGAAACAAGCGACCAGGCCGACTCGACAGACGAAGACGCCGACGTCCATCCTAGGAGAAGAAAAACTCGCAGTCCTCAACCGGAGTCTTCTCCCGAACGTTCCTTTACTGGAGACGAAGGGGAACTCGACTTCGCACGATATGCAAAAACCGCCGAGGAGCGATCTCCGGTCACTCGCAGCAAACGCCGACGAGGTCGAAAAACTGCTGGCGATCAGACCGAGATTCGCGATCTCCGCGAATACATTACCAAGACGGCCGCAGCGGTAAAGGCGGTGAAATCTCAGATTCATCACGCAACCAGCGCCGCACCCGAGATCGATCGGCTACTATACGAGTCTCGGAAAACGCCTTTCACGGCCCGTATCACCGAGATCAAATTGCCCGATCCCGGAATGCTTAAGGTGCCAACTTACGACGGGACGTCCGATCCCAAAGCGGACCTGCAAGCGTTCCAGATCACCATGGGACGAGCCAAGCTCAAGGACCACGAAAAAGACGCGGGTTACTGCCGTCTCTTCGTTGAAAACCTAGAAGGAGCCGCGCTCGAATGTTTCGCCAAACTTAGGCGAAACTCGATCGGAAGTTTCCGTCGACTGGCTTCGGAGTTCCTGAAACAGTATTCGATGTTCATTAACCCGGAAACCTCCGACGCTGATCTCTGGAGCTTGGTGCACGAGGAAGACGAATCTCTCCGCGATTTCATGAGTAGATTTAAACTCGTCATGGCTAGGGTTACCGGAATCAGCGACAAAGCCGCCATCGACGCGTTAAGAAAATCGCTCTGGTATAAATCGAAGTTCCGCAAATGGATAACTCTCGAGAAACCGCGGACGATCCATGATGCGCTCCATAAGGCCACCAACTTCATAACCATCGAAGAGGAAACTAAAATCCTGTCCGAGAAGCATAAGCCGACGAAGACATCCGCGAAGGATAACTCGTCCGAGCAGAAGCAGAAAAAGAAAAGCTCTCGTAACGACAAATTCGTCCATCACGAGGGACAGGATCTCCGAGGGGCGCATAACTACGCTATCAACTCCGGTTCGGAACAAGGGTGAACTACGGGTAACACGTGGACAAGAAATTTGAATTACGACGAGAATTCTTTCTGCGACCTCCACCTAACCCATGGTCATTCCACCGTGAACTGCAAAGTTCTCGGCGCCAGATTGACCGCAAAGTTAGTCGCGGGAGACCTTTCCGAGATATCTAGTGTCAAGGATCTCATTCGCGATTCGGACCGCGTCCCGAAGAATGACAAAAACGTGCAAACCCCGCCACAGGGAAATCAGTCGGGCAAAAAACGCGGACGAAGAGCAGACGAGAAGGGTAACGATGCTAACCGCCGAAAAATCAACATGATCATCGGCGAATCGCCATACTTTAACGACACCGTCTCGTCGATAAAATCCTACCAACGTAAAGCCGAAACCGGCTCGAGTTGGAAGGTGCCGATGGACGATTCTCCGACAGGGGTAATCTCTTTCAACGATGCTGAAACCGGCGGAATCGACCAACCGCACGCCGATCCCCTTGTCAATCGATTTGGTGATAAGCGATCTAGAGGTTGCTCGAATCCTGGTTGATACCGGAAGCACGGTCAACGTCATCTTCCCCAACACGCTAGCACGCATGGGAATCGACCTCTCGGAAGTCGAGCCAATTCCAAAACCGCTGACTAGTTTCTCCGGCGAAACGTCAATGACCCTGGGATCAATCCGACTACCGGTCGTCGCGAAAGAAGTGACGAAAATCGTTAAATTCGCGGTAGTCGATGTCCCGGCTATCTACAACGTGATTATGGGCACGCCTTGGATAAACTCCATGGAGGCGGTTCCGTCCACGTATCACTTAGGCATCAAATTCCCGACGCCTACGGGAGTCGCAGTAATTTGGGGATGCCAAAGACAATCGGTATCTTGCTTCCTGGCCGAACATAAGCTGAGGCAATTAGCGGTCGCGATCGTGAAACCAAAACGGGCAAAGGTCACGCCACCGCCCGCAGACGACGACCTGAAGCAAGCAACGGCCGAGAAACCAGAAGTTTCCGCACCCATCGCTTCCGCCCAACCGGAGGAGACAATCCCGGACAAAGACATCGATCCCACGACTAAAGCGATCGAGAAGTCTACGACAGCCGAGTAAACACACTCGCGCAAACAATCAGAACTACGAGATGGCTTGATTTCCGAAAGGAATACGTAGGCAGCTCGTCTAAAGACGAGTTCAGCTATCCCCCCTTCCAAAGCGGGGGGGGGGGAGTGGGTGAGTATACGAGTATTCGTATACTCCCGAAATTTTTTTTACAAAATTACTTTTAGCTTTGTAATCGAAAAATTTTCGAAATTTTTAATAAAGACAAAGTTAGAATATCTCTGCTACCATCGAAAAACGCAAATCCGGAAAATCGCTTCCGCAGTCACAACTACTTAATCATTTTTATAAAAACTCGCATATCAAAATATTTTCGGAAAGAACGGGCGAGACGTAGCCTAAATTCTCGAAGAAAAATATTTCCTCAAAAGTCCGTCCGCGACTATAAAAACACGAACGCTCGGCAATTGGCCCCGTCGAGCACTCTAGCCGTCCTAAACAAACGCACTGACCTATCGGTCTGCATACATCCGACGAGGATAAAATAGCGCGCTATAAAAGAAATCCAAATTTTTCGTCAGCACTTCCGGGAAATTGTTCCCGGTGAGATGCTCAATTCCAACCAGACGAATCATATAAGCCGAGAACCTAACGCGGATTCTAAATCGGTATGGAATCAGGTTAAAATCGCAACGGGCAAAACGAAAGCCGATTAGTCATCGCACAGCCCCAATCCGAAAGTAAACCTAGGTCTTTCCCTAAACCCAGCACACTGGTCGCTAACGTCTCAAGGCATGAATCGAGATCCTAAAGGCATGTCTCTTCGCCCACATCTAAACACTCGCGAAAATCGAAATCTCCCGAGTTAACGAATCGGACGATTTACACCAAAGAGTTAGGTACGAGATGACAACTCGTATTCTTTCCTCTACATCTGACATAAAAAACGAATTTCATACTTAGAAAATATTTTCTTATTAAAAGCATCCGAATACACACCGCCCAGCGGTAGGGATTCAAAGCCACCAACGGCCAGTCCCGGAAAAACAACGACAAAATCAAAAAGACTAAGAACATCACACATCGAAGTCATCTAAAGCAGACTGATCGACTTCGCCATCGACATCCGAAATCCCAGGACCGACTTCAACCGAGTCCGGCGACACCACGACGGGATTCCATTGATCCCACATGCGCGCCTTAAGGTCGAAAAATTCGGACTGCATATCTTTTTCGCCGATGGGCGAACTAGAGACGTTCCGGACACTCCGCGTCTCGATTTCCCGCATTCCCGATTCGAAACTTACGTCTTTCGACAAGGTCGCGTTCTAAACCACGGCCGAAATATCTCCCGTTCCATCTCGATCCGACTTACCGTTCGAGTTTTACGATAAAAACCGTAAAACTTCGTTTTCTCGGAAAGAACTCGAGGAAATCGTATAAAACGGCAACGGCTAAACGAAACACCGAACATTGCCTAAACTATACGATTTATTCGAGATTTCTTGTTAAAATCATAAAAACGCGCTTTTAATAAAACGCCGAGTAAGTCATAAAAAACATGTTTTTAATAAAAAGTCGAGTAAATCGTAAAACTTTGCGATTAACTCGAGAAATTTATTAAAAACGACGTCAGATCAGGAAACGATCCCGTAAAAGTCGGAAAACGGTTTTTATCGCAAAACGGCCCGGAAGGACCTAAAACGCGATAAAAAACCCATCTCGCGATCTCAACGGAATCAAACCCGCAGATTTGATAAAGTTTTGACGGTTTACTCGCAGAAGGAAAATAAAAGTCAAGTTTAAAGATAAAAGGAAGGTTTGAAGAAAAATAGAAGATTTCCGCGGAAGAAAAGGAAGGATCGAGAAGAATGGAAAATTCCCGATTTAGTCAAATCTGGGCGAAATGGAAAGATCGGATAGCCAAGACGAGGAGTATATAAAGAGGAGGTCTAGGGCAGAAGCACGGACACGAAATTCAGAGCTCTCACCACCAAAACTAGCATTTAGGAATATTTCCGTTTTTCTGTTAGCGAGCTGCGTCTCAATTAGGGTTTTCGTTCTTAAGCTTTTCGGCTACTCTTTTGTACCAGTTCTACGCAGATTCGGAATAAGAACCTCTTTGCTCTCTATTTCGTTTATTTTCATTCAAATTCTAAGTTATCGNAGAGCTCTCACCACCAAAACTAGCATTTAGGAATATTTCCGTTTTTCTGTTAGCGAGCTGCGTCTCAATTAGGGTTTTCGTTCTTAAGCTTTTCGGCTACTCTTTTGTACCAGTTCTACGCAGATTCGGAATAAGAACCTCTTTGCTCTCTATTTCGTTTATTTTCATTCAAATTCTAAGTTATCGTTTTCTTATTATTTGCTGTGCGGTTCTCGTAGATAGCCGGTTCCTCTGGAACTTAGGGTTTTCTGATGTTTCCTTATTTACGATTTATTTGACAGTGAGTGGAAATCGACACCCACACTTATGTGGGAATCAGGACCTTATTTTATGATGCCTTCTAACCACCTCGTGCTCTAAGTATCTTATTCAGTGACCTTAGTAGTGATGAAAGACGTTCACCCGGACCTGGAACACTCCCTGACTTTACATCACCTTGCTCTCCAGAAGATTTCTGCTTGTAGAGGTTATTCTGGAAAGACTTAAACTCCACCTAACTTGAACCTAATATTGACTTAATTCTTCTTGTTATGGGCGTTAGATTAGGGAAACGAGATTACACTCAGGACATCTTAATCCTGTCTATCCATC
This sequence comes from Eruca vesicaria subsp. sativa, assembly GCA_932364175.1. Lineage (NCBI taxonomy): Eukaryota > Viridiplantae > Streptophyta > Magnoliopsida > Brassicales > Brassicaceae > Eruca > Eruca vesicaria. Next base: position 472,831 of record CAKOAT010797375.1, on the reverse strand, counting down.
TTGTTGATCCTGAGTGGCTAGCTCATCTTTAGCTAGTACCCACCTTGAACCTTAAATCTTTTGTTTCACCCTCATGCATTCTGTTCTTAAGTTTCATATGTGCAGATATGTGCAAAAGGGTCGGAGAGGAAAGGAACAAAACTGCTCTCACTCGTTTTGCTCACATACTACGCTTCAGAGCAAGGTGGTACATGATCCGACCAGAAGTGAGCAAGTCAGTAGAGTGATCCGAGCAGAAAAGTCAAAATGGTGAATAAAGTGCTAAGTAAGAACCACCAGGGGCACACTACATGTAATGACCTCCTTCTCGTCATCATCATCATTTGAACTCATCATTTTATTCAGTAAAAAAAAAAAAAGGTGTGTATTATTATTTATGTCACAAGAGTTCTGAAAGATGATGAGAAGGAGAAGAACCAAAACAGTGTCCCTGGTCGATCAGAAAAGAAGAGTTGAAGTGGAAATGGAACAATGTGTAAGAAAGGTGATCTGAATGGAAGAGAGCAACCTGTCAAAGAAAAGAGGAGCGATGAGCGATTGCTCTGCAGAGAAAACGAGTGAGGGCTGTGGAGATCAATGGATCCGTCCTCTCTGACAATTTTGTGTAATATCCTGCATCCTCTGCAAAGACATGGTCAAAACCCTAAACACTTGTTAGCTCCATTTAAACACTTGAAAAGCCTGTCTCACACCTAGACCGTCTACCCTGAGTAATGCCCATGACAAGAAGCTCACACTGATCTTAAATGAATATAAGGAGTTTTTGTCTGGAAAGTATGACTTTTGCAGGTTGGAGATATAGAGTATGGAGCCGATTTGAACAGCAGTCAGTGGGGNATGACAAGAAGCTCACACTGATCTTAAATGAATATAAGGAGTTTTTGTCTGGAAAGTATGACTTTTGCAGGTTGGAGATATAGAGTATGGAGCCGATTTGAACAGCAGTCAGTGGGGGTTCTGGTAAGAGTGTATCGTCCTAATATGTCTGCTTGTATGGTTCAGAGATTTGTGGTTAGAGTATGGTTGCTGAAATGAGCGAGTCCCCACGCTTTCAAACCTTTCCCACTGATCTAGAAACTTGACATTGTTTGAGGAAAAACAAGGATCTAAGTCTGGGGGAATTGATATGTTGTGTTTTTGACACCATTCTCATGTGTTTTTGATATCATCTAAGTGCTATCCTGGAGTTCTCTTAGTGTGTTTTGAGTCATTTCAGGTGGAGAATGTGTTGGATTGCACTGGAGGTACGCATGAGTAAAAAGGTGCAAGAAGAGAGTGTTTTGTTTCGCGGAGCAAACACATGGGTAGGCACACACATCGCGGAGCAACCCCTGCCTTTCCACCACCTTGCTTCCGCGTTTTAATGAGCCATGATCTATTTTGGGAAAGCTTCTGTCTACCCTAGCAGAAGTCTATTTTACCTAATAAGAGGACTCTGGCCGCCTCCTCTCTTCTCACTTTCGACCAGAGACAGAAAAACAATAGTTTTACACAAGTTTTTGAGAGTTTTTGTGGAAGATCATTCTATTTATTTTGCAAGGGCCAAGGCTTCTTCCTCTTGGTTTCTAGAGAAGAAATCACTGAACCCTATTGAGACTTGATTTATTTGATGCATTATTCAGACATGATTTGTGTGTTCTCTTGTGTCATGGTTGAGTAGTTGATTTGTTAGCCTAGGGTTCTAGGGTGTTGATCCAATGAACTGAACATAGAGAAGCATCATTATTGCCTTTGCTCTCCACTGTTCTTAATGCTTATGCTGATTTGATCACTTAGTATTTGATTCCAAGTTTAATCTTTTATCATTAATCATGAATTAGATTGCTAGATCTATTGAGAGCAAGCATCACATCCCTGATCAGCGAAAGTAGATATCAGGGTGTGATGTGAGCATTTTAGGTCTGTTCTTACTGTTTGCTGTTAAGTCGTGATACACGCGAGAGCGTAGTAAGTCATTGCTCTTCCGCGAAAGGAGCGCGGCTGCGAGAGCAGGGTGTTCTAGTTAGAAACCTAAGTTCTAGGCTGTTCTTAAAAAGCTTGAATAATTGTTTGGTTCAGTATTGTCAACACCCAATGAGATACCCTAGGTTAGCATTTTTATATCCTGATTGTTAAACCCATTTAGTTACTTGTTACTCAAGATTTGATTTTCACAACACTTGTTAGTTTTAGCTTGAATTTGATCCTATAGAAATAAAGTGTAGAATTTGGTCTCTGTGGATTCGATCCTTAAGTGTTACATCGACATACCATTCGATTGTGGTAGTGTGCACATTAGGTTAATTGGTGTGTGTTCGCACGCGATATCAGTTGCTTCAACCTCAGCTTGAGTAACAAGTTCTTCAACACGATAGTCCACAAATGTTCCATCCTTGCGTGTGTGTGTCCTCCTAACAAGATCAGTGAGTAACAAGTTCTTCACCTTTCTGGATAGTCTGTAAAGACAGATAAATAAATTAGAGTTAGTAAAATATTTAGAAGATAAAGACAGAAGAATATTTAAAAGATAAAGGCAGAGAATAACCATGATATATTCATGCCTTACAAATCCACAAAGTCCTACATATGCTTGTGTTCTCATTTACCCACAACATCTGACTTGCGGCTTGTAGCAGCTTTTTTGCTCTTCTTCTTGGCTGCGTCTGTCGCCCAATACTCCATGAGTGTATTCCAGTCCTCATCGTTGATGTACTTTGGCTGCTTGTTCTTCCTCTTCTTGGTGCTAATCCTTTCACCAATCGATGTCCATGTCTCCTTCCACATGACATAAACTAAGTCATTAAACTGAGGCTCCTAGTAGTAATTTTGCTACAAAATAAAAAAATAATACAATTAGAGTTAAACAAAAGAACAAAAAAAGTTAGGGTGGAACAAAGAATAATACTTGTGAAATAACTTACCACAAATGTGTGCCACCATGATTCCCTCCTTTATTCGGGAACACTTCTCCAACTCTTCCAAGTTCCCATGTAATATCCTTGCCATGTTGCACGAATGAAAGCATACACTGATGGGTCAACAGAAAACCTACAAAACAAACATCAGAGATAAAAATCAGAGAAAAAAATATATCTAATGTACCTCACATCCTAAGTTGAACAAGAAGGTAAATTAAAATAATTTCAAAGCTTACCATAGAGCTCCATTGAGTTTATCTGGATGAAGATGTGGCTGGGATAGCCTAACATGGGATTGAACAGGGCATTCAGAGACATCTGCGGGTAGCTATTTGATCGAATAATGAAGCAGTACGGTTAAGAGCAATTCCCGTGGCACCAGGAGGCATTAGAGGAGACAAAGTTGTCCCTGGTACTCTTGTTTAGTTCATCTATTCACAACCAAAGACAAAATAAAATAACTGAGACAGAGACAATTCGAAATAAAAAGACACAGACAAACAAATGGAATTAAAGAGACAGAGACACAAGCGAATAAAAAAAAACAACAGAGACAGAAACTCCTACAAAGACAGAGACAAAAAACAGAATTAAAGAGACAGAGACACAAAAAAACAAAAAACAAAAACAACAGAGATAGAAACTCCTACAAAGACAGAGACAAAAGGGAATCGAATTAAAACATGCAAGACAAAGAAGTAAAAAAATAATTGTAGACACAAAACCAAATCAAGAAAAAGAGAAAGAGACAAAACAAAATCCAATTAAAACATGCAAGACAAAAAGCCCTAAATCAAAAAAAGCTAAACACGCAAAACAAAGAAACGAGAACTAAACAAGCATCCTTAAACGAGAATCAAAACATGCAAGACACAAGAAGTGAGAATCGAAGGGTTTCTGGTCAGAGTTATGGAAGTGAGAATCAAAGGCTACCTTGAGAGATGTGAGGGGGAGAGGAGAGGATTGGTATTGGAGATGGAGAGGGTTCGAATCGGAGGTGGAGAAGATTTGAATCAGAGACGGCGAGGATATAAATCGCAAACGGCGACGAGAAGCCACGGTAAAGATATCTACTTTTCGAATAAGCCACGGTAAATTCCTAGAAAAAGCGTGGCTTATTTTTATTAATAACCGCAAAATTAAAAACAATTGGAGCCAAAATCGAATTTAGTGGAGCCAAAACCGATCGGTTTCGCAAAATTTCATTAAAGCCACGAAAAACCTATGAAAGTTTCGTGGCTAGGCCCTAATATCAACCGCGAAATGAAAATAAATGGAGCCCAAACCAAATTGTGTGAATAAGCCACGAAACTACCACGAAAATAAATGGAGCCCAAACCAAATTTCGTGGCTAGGTTCGTGGCCACCAGCTCGCCGTACCGGCTGGTTCGGCTTCTCGCACGTCGAACCTGCTCGTAGTGTGGCAGATGCGGTTTTTACGGTTTTTCGCTTAATTTGGGCAATTATATAGTCGGATATTGTTTTGTTCGTTTTTCTGAGATTACAATTTCCAAGTTTTGCGCGGATTTCCTTTGTTCGGAAAGTCCTTAGAATTTTATAAAACAACTTCTCACGTTTTATAAAACGTATTCTTATTTTTACGGATACTTTTAGCCATTGATTCCGTCGTGACCGATTTTGACACCAACAAAAGGTCTCGTTTTGAGATTGAAAGGGGTTAGATCCGAGTGTTTGGAGTCACGGCGAGGCCATTGAGACAGCGGTGAGACAGAGGGTCGGCTTTTAGGGTTACCGGAGAAAATGGATCTGGTTTTCCCCTTTCAGATCTCCGGTGGTTCCGGTTCGGCGACGGCATGTGGCTTCGAGAGACGCCCTCAACACCTTGGATCCATGTTTTGTAGTGGCGGTGAGACAAGCTGAGGAATGATTTGATGGCGAGCGGACAGAGTATGGTTCTTCGGTATTGAGGAACACAAGGATGATGGCTCCTGCAGATAAAGTGTTCAAGAGGAGGAGATTATAGCGGTGGTCCGTGGTGGTGGCTCTTTGCCCAGTGCCGGAAGCTCTATCCTTGGTAAGAGCTCCACTTCTCTGAAACCTTGGATTAGTTATACCGACCAGCGCTTTTTGACTGCCAAACCCGACTTTCATTCGGATTCTGTGTCCGATTTAGGCTAAGGGTCACAACGGCTTGAAGACCAGGAGGATAATGCTATCTCGACTATACACCCTAGGTGAACAGGCTAATGGACCATGTACTTTAACGTTGATCATTAGGGTTCTTAGCTAGTTGTTATTTGATCTCGAGTTAGTTTTTATTTCTATTGTGTTAGTAGACGTTGTTGTACCATGTGGTCGAATTAGGTGGTTGAAGAGATGATCCATTTCGAGTCGTGGAATGGTCCTATCTCAGTGTGGTTCAAAATCCATTGAAGCTCAAGATTTGGTAGCACTGGATCCAATCAGTGATCTAGGGTGATACTAAACCGCTTCAATGCATTTGTGATTCAAATCTCTTATGGTCAAGATTTTTTATCTATACTTTGGTGAAATGAATGTTGAAATTGAGTAAAAACAAAAAAATTAATATTGTTACTTTATGTGGTTCATCTTTGATTTACAGCGTTTTGCTTAAAGTTTCTTTTTTAATTTTTGTTATCTAGATTTATTAAAAAGCCAAAAGGCTAGCATAGTACAACAACAAAGATGAGGCCCAAAGAATGAGGCTCAAACTAACAGGATAATTAGGACAAACCGCAAAGCCCAACTACATAAAAGTCCAAAGGAAAAAAGAGGCTCGACAGCTCATGGCCTAACGCGTCATGCATGCGGCATATGGACACTTGGCGGTAGTGCAAAGACATCCCATTCTTCACTGATTGATTTGATGTTTTGACATCTTATATATATATATATATATATATGTTTTATTAATTGTTTTCAAGTATTTATCGAATATTTTTAGTCTTTTTTGAGTCATTACAAGTTTAGAGTAGTTAAGGAGACCTTTGGAGAGATACTTGAAGAAAATAATGAAAAATTGAAAGTTTTATGTCGCAGAGCACCCCTACTTGCTCCCGAAAATTATGAAAACTTCTGATTAATTTTGGGATTTGCCTTTGTTTTTCTATCTTCTTCTCGCAGCCACCTGTGGCCTCTGGACATATGTTTTTTCCTCTTCTCTTTATTTTCTCACGCTATTATACAGACAAGAAACCATCTTGGAGATTTTGAACTTTTGTAAAGGGAGAAGTATCTTCATCTCTCTAGTTATAAAGAAGATCACCTGAACCCTAACTCTCTTTTACTGCAGTGTTATTTCATGTCTTCTTCTATTATGATCTCTGTGTTTTCTTGTGCTATGGCTGAGTAGTCGAATTTTTTAGTCTAGGATTCTAGGGTGTTGATTCATGAACTGAACATAGATAAGCTTCATCTTTTTGTCTTCGTTTATAATTGTTCTTAATGCTAATACTAATCTAATCACTTAGTGTTTGAATCTAGGTTTAACCTTTTATCATTAACCATGAATTAGATTGCTAAATCTGTTATAAATGAGAATCATATCCCTGATCAACGAGAGTAGATATCAGGGTATTTTGTGAACGTATTAGGTTTGCGCTTATTGTTTGCTGTCTAGCCTTGATCCAAGCGAGAGAATAAGTTTCAAGGTCGCTCCACAAAAGGAGCATACCTGCGAGAGCAGGGTGTTCTAGTTAAGAAATCTGAGTTCTAGGCTGTTCTTAAAGAGCTTGAATAATTGTTTGGTTCAATATGATTAACACCCAATGTAGCACCCTATGCTAGCATTCTTCATCGTCTGAAAACCCCAATCAAATCTGTTACTTTCTTGTTTTATTTTCTTACTTTAAAAACCATTCATTGTCTTAGATTAATGTTGATCCCATAGAAATAAAGTGTAAGATTTGGTCTCTTTGGATTTGATCCTCAAGTACTACATTGAACCTCTTATTTGAGAGAGTAGTTTGAAGGTTAATTTGAGCATATCAAATTTGGCGCCGTTGGCGGAGACCATCTTCTTACCTTTATTTTTTGGTGATTTATTTAGTCTAAGACCTCTAACTTGCTCTTTTCTCTTTGTTGCCGGTACACTCAGCAACCAAGAGCTCGCAAGGTTCGAAAGAGAACAAACAATAGCCAAGGCCAACCAACACCACCATGGGTGATCACGGCCATCAGGATGATCTCGCTGCAGAAATGCAACTGGTGAAACAACAAATGCTCCAGATGCAGCAGACCATCCAACAACAAGCTGCTCTCACACACCAGGAAAAGCTGGCGCATGCTGTTCCAATCGGTGAGAGAACCTACCACGTAACATCTCTACTACACGCTCTGCCATTGTTCCCCCGCCTTGCACCAGACAGGACTTCGGGATCAAGCCTACTTTGATCGCTTTAGTGCAGAGCAAGGTGTTCAGTGGTCTCCCAGCAGATATCCCAATGGGGCATATTGAGAGCTTCGAAAAAGTCTGCAGTTTCACTCGTGCGATTGGCGTGCCACCTGACTACATTAAGTGCATGATATTCCCATTCTCTCTTGATGGAAAGGTTGCACGGTGGTTGAACTCTCTCCCTATCGGTTCTCTCACTTCATGGGAACATGTCCAATCAGTGTTCCTTGGCCAGTTTTACAATAAGGCGAGAACTGCAGCATTGGAACAAGATCACCTCATTCAGACAGCTCACTGGCGGGCATGTGAGCGTTTCAATGGCTATCGCAGAGAATGCCCTCATCATGGATTTGATGATGATTACCTCTTAGGCATTTTCTATGATGGAGTAGACTGGGAATTTCAGACTGCTCTGAACTCTGCGAGCAGTGGAGATTTCATGACACAGACCCCCGATGGTGCGTTCGAGCTGATAGAGAACATGGCTGCTAGTTCTGCAAACAAGAACCTAGAAACAAATCGCTTCAAGAAAGTGAATAGTGTCGACACCCACAAGATAGATGATTTGGCAGCCAAGGTTGATCAGCTGCTGAAGAACAACCAAGGACAAATCTAGTTTATGGGAGAGACAACTCCTGAGCAGGCCACACAGAATAATTACCAAGAGAGCAACCAGCAGAAACTACAGAGCAATCAGCAGGCTGCTCAAGCTACTGCTAGTGGTCCGCAAGATGAGCTGAAAGGTTTGGCTATGATGATGCAACAACTTTTGCAGGGTCAGCAAATTCAGGGGAAGGCATTGAATCAGGTTACCGTATAGATCAACACCATAATGGACAACATGTTCGCTGAGCTGAATTATAAATATGATATTGTGAGTAACCACATAATGAGGGCTGATATTCAGCTTGCTCAAACTGCTGAAACTGTTAAGAAGCAGCAAGAAACCCTTTGAGGAAAGAGTGTGATGAATCATAAAGTTGAGCACTGCAATGCAACAGAGCTGAGATGTGAGAAAGCTGAGGGAAGAGCAACGGAGTAGCAGTTTTCTGAGACTGCTCCAGGCGCAGAAAAGAGAACAAAGCAACCTACTAGTTCTGCAGAGACTGCTCCTGAAAAATCTGATGAGACTCCACCAGTTCGAGTCTATGTTCCTAAGGTTCCCTACCAAATTCCACCTAGAAACCTGATGGATCCCATTAGTGAAAAGCAGCTGGCAGGTTTTAACTAGATGGTGAGAAGGCTTCCTAGAAAACTTGCGTTCGAAGATGCTCTGCAGATTCGCTCACTGCTCAAGTTCTTTAAAAACTGTAGAGAGACTCAAGAGAAGATCAAATCCATCTATACCAAAGCACTGTCTAAACCAGCACTGAAGGTATTGCCTAAGGTTGATGATCCTGGAAAGTTTGTTTTCCCATGTTCCATTGCACAAACAACCTTCAAGGACGCTCTTTTTGACTCTGGTTCTTGTGTCAAACTCGTATCAAAGGCTATTGTAGACGATTTGGGTATTGTTAATGTTGAGCGTTCTCAGCTGACCCTGACCTTTGCAAAATCTTCCAGAGCAGTCCCATATGAAACCATCCGCAGCCTTCATGTTCAAGTTGGGGAATGCGATGTTCCTGATGAGTTTCAAGTTGTTGAGATGAACAAGGATCATGAGATGCCTTTGATATTTGGAAGGACATTCATGGCTACTGTTGGAGCAACCATCGATATGCCCAACAAGAGAGTTTGCTTCTCCAACATCAACAAGAAAGTTTTCTACAAGGCTGTACCCACATGATCTTCCTCATCACACGCCTCTTGCATCTCAGTGTTTGATGCAGAAAAGATGAAGGTTGTTCCAGAGAAAGATCATGGTGATAAGGGTGAGATAGGCTGTTCTCTAATGAAAATCCTAGCACTGATCCTACTAAATTCATAGGGAATTCAAGGGTGAAACAGAAAGTCAGAAGAAAAGGGTCAAGGGAGATCCTACAATGACTTTGATACCTCTCAAGTGTGATGAAAACTCCATTGAGTATGAGGTAAAGTGCAAGGGTACCTCCAAACCGTTCTCTAAAGTCAGAGCCATTCTCACACATGAGCTGAAGTGAAAGGGTTGTTGAGCAGAGTTTTGAAGCTGAACATGTCTGATTGTGGAGCTTGTTTCGGAACACGCCCTCCTGCTCAACTAGACTGATCCCCATCACCAAGTTAAGCTAGTGACTTAAACCAAGCGCATGGTGGGAGGCAACTCACTGGTGAGTGTCATTAACAATAAGATTTTATTTTTACTTATTTTTTTTTGTTTTAGTTTGTTGAGTCTCAGGTCATAAATCAGAAAATCCGAGATCCTTGATGGGAGCAAGCAGGTGGCTGCTCTCATTTTGGAGAATCCTTTACCGGAGCAACCACGTCTTGCTTTGTCAGGCTGCTCCGCGCCAGGTAAGTATCTCGAACAAAATAATTTGTATTTCTGTTTAAACCTTCTCTCTGATTTATTTTCACACCGAGACGTTGTGAAGTAAGTCTAGGGGAGGGTCTTTGTCGTTTACTAACGCGTTTATTTCTTTTGGCTTTTATGTTCGAGTCAGTTTGAGTCTTTTATTGAGTCAAGACTTGTGGGGATTAGGAACTTATTTTGATAATCATTAACCACCTTGTGCTTTAAGTTATCTTAGCAGTGACGAAAGACGCACACTTGGACCTGGAACACCCTGACTTTATCTCACCTTGCTCTCCAGAAGATTTCGGCTTGTAGAGGTTACTCTGGAAAGACTATAACTCCATTTAACTTGAACCTAATCTTAGCTGAAATTCTTCTTGTTATGGGCATTAGATTAGGGAAACGAGATTACACTCAGACTTATTACTTCTTTCTATCCATCTTGCTGATCCTGAGTGGCTAGCTCATTCTTAGCTAGTTTCCACCCTGAACCTTTAGACCATTGTTCCGCCCTCATGCATTATGTTCTTAAGTTTCATATGTGAAGATATGTAAAAAAGGGCTGGAGAAGAAAGGATCAACTCAGCTCTCACTTGTTGTGCTCACAGACTACATTCCAGAGCATTGACACACATGATCCGTAAGGAAGAGAGCAGTCAATAGGGTGATCCGAGCAGAAAAGACAAAATGGTGAAAGAAGTGCTAAAGTTAGAACCAACAGAAGCACACTATATGTAATTACCTCTTTCTCGTCATCATCATCATCTGAACTCATTATTTATTCAGTCAAAAAAAATCAGTATTATTTAAGTCCCTAGAGTTCTGAAAGATGATGAGAAGGAGAAGAACGAAAAGGAAAACAGTGTTTTGGTCAATCGGTGAATAAAAAGCTGAAGTAGAAGTGAAACAGTGTGAAGAAGGGTGATGTGGAAAAAAGAGAGCAATCTGTCAAAGGAAAGAGGAACTAAAAGCGAATGCTCTGCAGAGAAAAACGAGTGGGGGTCTGTGGAGATCAATGGATCCATCCTTTCTTGCAATTTTGCGCGATATCCTATATCCTCTACAAAGAAATGTTAATCCCTAAACATTGATTAGCTCCACCTAAACACTAAAAAGTTTGTTTCATACCTAGACCGTCTACCCTGAATAATGCCTATAACAAGAAGCTCACACTGATCTTAAATGAATGTAAGGAGTTTTTGTTTGGAAAGTTTGACTTTTGCAGGTTTGAGATATAGAGTATGGAGCCGGTTTGAACAACAGTCAGTGGGGTTCTGGTAAGGGTGTGTTGTCCTAGTTTTCATGCTTGTATGGTTCAGAGATTTGTGATTAAAGTATGGTTGCTGAGCCATAAGACAGTTCCAACATTTTCAAACTTTTCCTTCCTGTTCTTAATACTTGACATTGTTTGAAGACAAACAAGGATCTAAGTCTGGGAGAATTGATATATGGTGTTTTTGACATCTTGTATATATATTTTATTAATTGTTTTCCAGTCTTTATCGAGTCTTTCTAGCCATTTTTGAGTCATTACAGGTCTGGAGTAGTTAAGGAGACCTTTGGAGAGAGACATGAAGAAAAGAATGAAAATTGGAAGTTTTCTGTCACAGAGCACCCAAACAGAGAAACCCCTGCCTCCTCCCAAAAATTATGGAAACTTCTGATTAATTTAAGGATTTTCTCTTGTTTTTGTATCTTCTTCTCCCAGCCGCCTGTGGCCTCTAGACATATGCTTTTTCCTATTCTCTTTATTTTCTCACGCTATTCTACAGACAAGAAACTATTTTGGAGATTTTGCACTTTTGTAAAGAGAGAAGGATCTTCATCTCTCTCTGTTTAGAGAAGACCACCTGAACCCTAACTCTTTTTTGTTGTAGTGTTATTTCATGTCTTCTTCTATTATGATCTCTGTGTTTTCTTGTTCTATGGCTGAGTAGTCGGATTTGTTAGTCTAGGGTTCTAGGGTGTTGTATCATGAACTGAACATAGATAAGCTTCATATTTTTGTCTTCGATTATATCTGTTCTTAATGCTAATACTAATCTAATCACTTAGTGTTTGAATCAAGGTTTAACCTTTTATCATTAACCATGAATTATATTGCTAGATCTGTTATAAACGAGCATCATATCCTTGATCAGCGAGAGTAGATATCAAGGTATTTTGTGAACGTATTAGGTCTGTGCTTATTGTTTTCTGTCGAGCCTTGATTCAAGCGAGAGCATAGGTTTCAAAGTCCCTCCGCAAAAGGAGCATACATACGAGAGCAGGGTTTTCTAGTTAAGAAATCTGAGTTCTAGGCTGTTCTTAAAGAGCTTGAATAATTGTTTGGTTCAGTAAGAATAACACCCAATGACGCATCCTAGGTTAGCATTCTTGATCATTGTTGGTGTCAAAATCGGTCACGACGAAATCAATGGCTAAAAGTCTCCGCAAAAGTAAAAATAAAAATACGTTAAATAAAACTTGAGAAGTCGTTTTATAAAACTTGAGAAGTCGTTTTATAAAACTTGAGAAGTCGTTTTATAGAACTCGAGAAATCGTTTTATAAAACTCGAGAAATTGTTTTATAAAACTCGAGAACTCGTTTCGTAAAACTCGAGAAGTCGTTCTAAAAAACTCGAGAAGTCATTTTATAAAACTCGAGAAATCGTTTTATAAATTTGAAAGAAGTCTCCAAAAAAAGGAAATCCGCGGAAAACTTGGAAATCGTTATCTCGGAAGAACGAAAAAACGCCGATTACACGATCGTCCGAGTTAAACACAAAACCGCGAAAAATCGAAACCGCCGTAAAACGCGAGCTAGTTCGACCGAACTAGCTCGCCAAACGGCGAGGTATCCCGACTAGCTTTCCGAACGGCAAGCTAGGAGCTTCCCGGGTAGCTCGCCGTACAGCGAGCTGAACCGGTCCAGTTCGGCTTGTCGTACGTCGTGCCGACCATCCTGAGCCTTGATCTCCCACGTCCCGATTCAAGGCTTAAGTCCTTCGACACGATCATGTCCCGAGCCACTGTCGAAATGTCTCCCGTTTCGTCTCAATCCATCTTATCGTTCGAGTTTTATGATAAAAACCGTAAAACTTTGTTTTCTCGAACAGAACTCGAGGAAATTGTATAAAATGGTAATGATCGAACGAAACACCGAACATTGCCTAAACTATATGATTTATTCGAGATTTTTCATAAAAATCATAAAAACGCGTTTTTAATAAAAAACATCGAGTGAAACGTAAAAATGGCAACGATTAACCGAAAAACGAACATAGCTAAACTTTACGAATAACTCGGGAATTTACCAAAAACGGCATCAGATCAGGAAACAATCTTGTATAAAGTCGCAAAACGGATTTATCGCAAAACGGCTCGGAAGGTCCTAAAATGCGATAAATAGCCCATCTCGCGATCTTAACGAAATCTAGCCGAAAGAGACGATAACGTTTTGACGATTTACCCACAGAAGGAAGATAAATTTCAAGTTTGAAGATAAATGTCAAGTTTGAAGATAAATAGAAGATTTCCGCGGGAAAAAAGGAAAGATAAACGTAAAAGGAAGATTCTCGATAAACTCGAATCTGGGCAAAATGGAAGGACCAAACCGCCAAGGAAGGTGGACAAAAATCCATCTCATCTGAGACTTTTACAACTTTTTATAGACATAAATTTTCCGCACTTAGAAACCTAGGCTTTATTCTCGACAAGTTTGGTTTCTATGACCGGCGCTCAATTACTAGACGAACTCGCCCAGGCAGTTTGATCTCTGTTCCAGCTCTATAAATTGAACTACGTTCGACTTGATCCTCGAAAGGGGTACGTAGGCAGCCTTTCATAAGGTTCAGTCCGAAATCAACCAAACCCTTTTTTCTTATCTTTTCCGTCTTTTGTTATCGAACTGCGACTCGATTAGGTTTAGGGTTTTTATGTTGATAACTCGCTGATGGTCCTGCGGCCAAAGCCTTTGTAAACCCTTGTAACGATCGCAACGCTCTTACGCGAAATCGAAATAAGATCTATTTTCTCTATAAATTAGTTTTATTACATTTTTCATATTTTCCGCATTTATTTGGGTACTTGTCGTTGGCTTTCGCAGAGATCCGGTTCCTCTGGAAAATTAGGGTCCTAAGTTTCCTTATTTTACGGAAATCGGCAGTTGGTGAATCTCGGTTCCCACAGTTTGGCGCTAGAAGGAGGGGGGGGGTCGGATTACTCTTACTCATAGCCGCAAAACGCTTGATTAAAATGATGTCTGGAAATATGAAAGACAAAGTCGCAGCTCTAAAAAACACCTGTAGAACAACTCCAGCAGCGACTACTCCTATAGCCAACGCTCACGCAAATGTTGTAGTGCTTAATTAAATCGAAAACCTAATCGCGACTTTTCGCCACGAGAAGAGCAATGAAACAAGCTCGCAATTTCTATCTCAGATCACTAAGGGCATCGATAAAATCTATCAAACCCCGTAGTGTTTTTCTCATTTCCGAGTTGGACATATCTCATTACGTATGGATTGAGCAAAATACGTTTTTCGAGAACATTTCGGAAAGATAAAACTTGCTCTCCCAGAAACCGCGGAATAAACCGTAAGTTACTCGCAAAAAAAACCCTAGATTGCTCGTGGAAGAACCCTAGGATGGTTACTCACGGGGAAAATCCCAGGCTACTCGCAGTATTGGGCGATATTATCCGGCTCGAAAAGACGGTGAGTTGGCCAAACAACCTAGCTTGCCATCTTGGCGAGCTAACCAGCCTTTCACCTCTCCCAAGAGGTGCTGACTTTGCCCCAAGGGTTCTTCTCGCCTAGCTCGCCATACGACGACCTGACCAAGCTGAACTAGCTCGCCGTACGGCGAGCTGAACCGTTTAGGACTAGCTCGCCGTACGTCGAGCTGACTAGCTCGCCCTACGGTGAGCTAACAACCCTTCCAGCTCGCCCAAGAGGCACTGACTTTGCCCCAAGAGTTCTTCTCGCCTAGCTCACCATACGGCGACCTGGCCAAGCTGAACTAGCTCGCCGTACGGCGAGCTGAACCTTTCAGGACTAGCTCGCCATACGTCGAGCTAACTAGCTCGCCCAATGGCGAGCTAACCAGCCTTCCAGCTCATCCAAGAGGCGCTGACTTTGCCCAAGGGTTCTCACCAAGTTCGCCCTATGGCGACCTGAGACATTTCTCGAGCTTCTCTCTCCAGTCTCGATCTTACAGCTTTCCGTATCGTCTCAATCGGACTTTTCGTTGAGATTTTATGACGAAAACAAATCAACTCAACGAACCGAGACTGTCCGCACCAGCTCGCCGTATGGAAAGCTGAGAGAGCTCACCCAGCTCGCCCAATGGCGAACTGAACCAATCCTCAAGTCTCTCTCTCGAGCCTTGATCGCGCTGGTTCTCGTTTCGTCTCAGTCGGAATTTCCATCGAGATTTTACGCAAAAACTGCAAAGACTTGTTTTTTCGTATAAGTTCGAATCGATCGTCTAAAACGGCAACCGTCGACTTAACACCAAAGTTGCCTAAACTATACGAGAGATCTGAACTCCCTAAAAGCAATCCATATTTACAAAACTCTGCCATTAAAAGTCGACAACATTCAATCATAAACATGTGATTGATTTTTCGATATACAAAGCGCACCTAGTCGGTTAAGTAAAACCAGCAGTACGAAGAAACAAGAACATAAACTCGGACGATGAAATCCCTTCCTCACTCCGAAACTCTCGTTGGTATTTTGTCGAAGATCGATTCATACAAAAGTAAGTTAAAAGACGAAGAACAAAGAATAGGCGGTTCCAAATCATCGATGAAACTAAGAAAGAAGGAGCTAGAGACGCTGACGTCGTCTTAAAACCAACTTGCTCCTAGAAATTTTCGTAAATCAGACATACTCCAAGTCATCGCCAATCCACCACGGTCTTTAACTGACCCGGATTATCGATCATCCGAATCCTTCAAAGGAAACTCCTCCTTTTTCTTTTCGTCGAATATTTTCCCTCGCATCGAGAAAACGCTTTCTATAAAGTAAACTCTTCCCAAAACAAGCAGAAAAATATTCGGACAATGCGACGCCTCGACAAAATCATCCCAAAAGCAAACGACAATTGATATTACGTGCGAACGCACACCAATTAACCTAATGTGCACTCTACCACAATCGAATGGTATGTCAATGTAGCACTTTAGGATCGAATCCACAGAGACCAAATATTACACTTTATTTTTATAGGATCAAATTCAAGCTAAAACGATAAGTTTTGTAAAGAAGAAAATCGTGAGAAACAAATAATTAAAATGGGTTTTAATTTCAGGATATAAGGATGTCAACCTAGGGTGTCTCATTGGGTGTTAACCATGTTGAATGATATCACTCAAATGTTTAACCCTAAGGAGTGAATTACTCTCTCAAATAAGAGGTTCAATCGTAGTACTTAGGGATCGGAATGATCCTCGAGTTTTATAAAATGATTCTCGAGTTTTAGAAAATGATCCTCGAGTTTTATAAAACGATTCTCGAGTTTTATAAAACGATTCTTCGAGTTTTATAAAACGATTCTTCGAGTTTTATAAAATGATTCTTCGATTTTTATAAAACGATTCTCGAGTTTTATAAAAAGATTCTTCGAGTTTTATAAAACGATTCTTCGAGTTTTATAAAACGATTCTCGAGTTTTATAAAACGATCTTCGAGTTTTATAAAACGGCTTCTCGAGTTTTATAAAATGATCCTCGAGTTTTATAAAACGATTCTCGAGTTTTATAAAACGATTCTTCGAGTTTTATAAAACGATTCTTTTATATTTTTGCGGAGACTTTTTGCCATTGATTCCGTTGTGACCGATTTTGACACCAACAATGGTGTATGTGTACCTGGAACCAATGAGACAGACTACTATGGCCTCATACAAGAGGTCATGATGGTGGAGTATCATGGTGATGTTGGCTTGAAGGTCATGGTTTTTAAATGTTCGTGGTTTGACACCACGGAAAATCACGGTATGAGAATACATCCATTTGGTCTTGTTGATGTCTCACCACGAAGACAATATGCAAAATATGATCCTTTTGTATTAGCAGGTAAGTGAAAATATATATATATATATATATATATATATTTGTTTGAGATTGGATTATTGATGGAAAGTCATGATTTAAAACTATGATGTTATTGTACCACGAACAGGTAACTGTGATTAAGCATGTTTTATTCCTTATCCACGGGTATGTCGACAATCAACTGATGACTGGTGGGCATGTGCAAAACAATTTCCTCGAGGAGTTCGAGAAACTTCAGAAATTGCTTTAACGGCATGGCAAGATGATAGATGTGATCAGGTTGCTGAAAGTTCATTGTTACGGGTTGAAACACATGTTGTTGATGATGTGTCTGATTATGATATTGCTCCGGCGAATCCTCCAAACGATGAATATGTATCAGATGTTGATGTAGAAGAATATCGTGATTCGTGTGATGATTTGGAATAGAAAAATATATTCCAGGATTGTAAAATATGTGTTTAAGGTTGTAAAATATGTTGGAAGGTTGTAAAATAATTTAGTAGTGTTTTATAATATATTGGTAGATATAAAATAAATGGTAAGGTTGTAAAATATATGGTTATAAAAAATATTGTTATGTTTTAAAATATATTGTTATAAAAAATATTGTAAGGTTTTAAAATATATTGTATGATTTTTGAAATATGTATGTAAGTTGTTGTATGAATATAGAAGGTAGAAGAAAGAGGGTTTAGGGATTATAGTTTAGGGGTTAGATGTTTGCGGTTTCAAGATTTGAGCCTGGCCACGCATATTTCGTGGCTGTGTAGTGGCTATGTTAGAATTGAAGAATACCAGTTGGTTTGCCTCCGATGTATTTGGTTTTGGCTCCAATTTTTTTTGGTTTCGCGGTTTATATTATCAAATAGCCACGTGAGTTTCTTGGGTTAGTCGTGGCTATGGTAAAATTTTGGTTTACCTATTGGTTTGTCTCCAATTTATTCGGTTTTGGCTCCAATTATTTCTCATTTCGCGGTTATTACTAAAATTTTGCCACAGTGAGCCACGCTTGTTGGCGTGACAATGGTAAAATGCTTTTATATCGGTTTTCCTCTTTCTTCTCAACACTTAGAAAAAAGCTAATCTCTCTCGAGTCACACTGATCGAAACTCATCCTCTTCTCCGATTTCGAGTGTCGCCGTCTCCGATTTTGAGTGTCACCGTCTCCGATCTCGAGTGTCGCGGTCTCACATCTCTCATGGAACCCCTTTCTCTCCTTAGCTAAATAGAAACCTTTCAATTCTCGAATCGATTAGATGTTCTATGGTTTCGATTTTTTGGGGCTTTTAATTCTTTTTATAGGGTTTCGATTTCTTTGCTTCTGTGTGTGTTTCGATATCTCTCCTTAGCTAAATAGAAACCCTACGAATCTCGAATCGATTAGATGTTCTAGGGTTTTGATTTCTTTGTTTTTGTGTGTGTTTCGATGTAGGGTTTTGATTGTTTCCGATCTAGGGTTTCGATTTCTTCTCTGTCTTTTTCATTTCACTTTGTCTCTGTATACTAATGTTTCTTCTTTATTGGTTGTTAACAGATAAACTCACAGAGAGTACATGGGACAACTGCTACGCCTCCTCCTATACCTCCTGGTGCTACTGGACTAGCTTCGAACCATGCTGTTTCCTCTTCTCGTTCCAATAGCTACCCGCAGATGACCCTCAATGCCATGCTCAATTCACCTGCTAGGCTATCACAGCCTCATCTCCATCCAGATAAAATCAATGGAGCTTTGTGGTAAGTTTAGGATAGTTTCTGTTATTTGAACTATGGCTGTTATTTGTTTAGGATAGTTTCTGTTCTTTGAATTATCGATGTGATTGCTTAGGATAGTTTCTATTTAGGATTGTTAGTTATGATTTTTTATTTTTAGGATTTTTTGTGAATGTATTGTTACTGTTATTGATGTTTGTTATCATTTTAGGTTTGGTATTGACCCATGTGTGAACTCTTTCATTCGGGCAACTTGGCAAGCATACTACATGGGCATTGGAAGAGTTGGAGGATGGTTCCTGATGAAAGGAGGGACTTTTGGTGGCACACGTTTGTGGTAAGTGACTAGTATACATTTTATATCCGTTTCACATGTTCTTAAATCTCATACTGTTTTTTTTTTTTTGTAGCAAAATTTCTATTGAGAACCTGAGTTCAATGACTTGGTTCACGGTCTTTGGAAGAAAGAAACATGGACCACGATTGGTGAAAGGATAAGCAAGAAGAAGAGGCAACAGAAGAAGCCAAAGTATATCAATGAAGCTGACTGGACACTAATGTTGGAGGACTGGGCAACCGAGCCAGCTAAAAAGAAGAGCAAGAAGGCTGCAAAAGCTCGCAAGTCTGATCCTGTGGGTAAAGGCTGCCACAAGCATAATGCAGGACCTAGGTATTTTTCAAGAATTGAGTATAACATGGTATTTTTTCCATGTCTATACTTTTAAATATTTTTCTTTTTCTCTAATCTGCTGTAATTATTTTCGTCTTTTGCAGATGGTGGCTTCTGGTACTAATGAACGGCCATCATTCACTGACCTAGTCAGGGCGACACAAACCCGACAAGATGGGACCTTTGTGGACTATCGTGCAGAAGAGCTCGTTACTCAAGCCGAGGTGGAAGCCACACAGCTCTCTTACACTGAAAGATCACCTGGGAGTCGAAGTACATCATCTACTCCTTCTCGCCTCAAGTTAAACAAAGCTTATCTAAAGGTATATTCTTGAGGCAAATCTGAGTTTATTAAAAAATTTAATGCTATGTTCTGTTTATTTATAGTCTTGAGGCAAATTAGTTTATTAAATTTTTTTATGTTATGTTCAACAGAATGCAAAAGGGAAAAGGGGGCATGTTTATGGACTCGGCAGTGCCCAATACAGGGAGCAAGCACCTTCTTCACGTGTGCGTAATGGTCTTGCCCGCAATCTTGAGCTGGAGATTCGTGTGGGAAGTGTTGAGACAAGCCTCCAAAGTGTGAGGTAGGACGTGTCTGAGGTCAGGCAGGATGTAGCCGTGATGAAACAGGACTTTGCATCAACAAGAGAATTAATCAATGAATTCATCCAATCCCTTCGTCCCCAACAAGCACCAATACTCCATCTTAAGTAGGTTCCTGTCTTCTCTTTTGTAACAAGGTTTTATCAACCTTTAGCTCTGATCTTTTGGTAGAGTCTTTTGAGACTCTTTAACTATGTCTTTTGTATTAAAACTCTTACCTTTTTTAATTATCTATGTTTTTGTAATGTTGAACCTACTCTTTTATATATATGCAACTTATGTGTTTTATTAAATGTGCAATGTTTTAATATTTGAATGGAAAAAAAATTGTTCTAATTGGCAAATTAAAACTAATCAAAGAAGAAAACTATTTATAGAATAGCCACACTAATTAACACATCGTGAATAAAAAACCGTGGCTAAATATAGCCACGAAAACGTAGTGGCAGAACCGTGGTTAACCATATAGCCACTTTACGTCAGTAGGAGAACCGTGGCTAAAATAGCCACTTAAAAGAGCCACGTTAAAGGTTTATTATCAAGGCTATTGTAGCCACGAAAAAAACCGTGGTAAAAGCGTGGCAATTAGCCACGATAAGCCACGCTTTCTTTCCAGCCACGAGGCTATAGCCATGGTAATTTTCTTTTACCATAGCGTGGCTCGTTTCTCCATAGCCACGAATTTTGGCTATATAGCCACGACAGTGACTATGCGATAGATTTTTACTAGTGTCATTACATTCATTTTGACCAGTCCATCCTTAACATACCCATTTCCCAAATACACTCCATTCGTTCTAATCACGAGCTTGTCCGCCTCAAGAGATGTGGCGAATCTATTCTTGCTTAGAAAGGTTCCCGAAACCAGGTTCTTCCTCATGTCAGGCACATGCTTCACATTCTGAAGAGTGACTTCACGTCCAGACGTCATCTTCAAAACCACCTTGCCGCGACCTTCAATCTTGGAGACTGCTTTGTTCCCCATGAATAGCTTCTTCTGAGTCTTGCTTTCTGCTAAGTGCTGAACATCGCCTTATCAGTGCAAATGTGGGTGGTGGCACCAGTATCATACCACCATTCTTTGGGGTTGTTGTTTTCAACCATGTTGACTTCAGTCACCACTGCAACGAGATCTTCTTCCGTGAGATTCACATGGGCCTTCTCATCTCTGATCTTGCTGCGACACTCAACAGTCTTGTGACCATTTTTGTGACAGTAGTGGCACTTTCCCTTGAATTTCTCCACATTCTCATTGTTTTCATTGCCTTTGCCTTTCTTCTTGAAGTTTGGTCCAGAAACTTTCAAATTTGCAGCTGTCTTGGAAGGCTTGGCAGGGGAGTTAGCAATTGCCTTTCCTTTACCTTTCGTTTCAGCCACATTAACACTGTGCTCTTTAGCTTAGAGCTTTTCATTCTTTCGGTTTCTGGCCTCCATCTGAAGCCTCTGAATGAGATCCTCAAGTCTCATCTTCTTCTTTTTGTGCTTCAGGTAGTTCTTGAATTCACATAGCTTGGAGGAAGCTTTTGGATGAGACTGAGGGTTATGAATGTCTCATCTATGGATATTCCCTCAGCAGCAATTTCATAGCAAATGAGCTGATACGCTTCCACCTGATCCATGATGGACTTTGAGTCCACCAATTTGAAGTTATGGAATTTCGCAACTACATACTTCTGGCAGCCAGCGTCTTCACCTCTATACTTCTTGTCCAGCGATTTTCAGAGCTCTTTAGCAGTTGGAATCTCACAGTAGACTTGGTACAATGGGTCAATGAGACGACCCAAAATTTAGTATTTGCTGATGAAATCCGAATGTACCCAACTTTCAACACTTGAGAAGGCGTGCATATCGTCAATTCCGTGAGGGATAATGGGCTTATCTTCCTCGATGAATTTTTCCAACTTGCACAAACTGAGGAAGAACAGCATCTTCTTCTGCCACGTTTGGAAGCCTTTGCCATCAAATTTGTCTGGCATCATATTCTGAGAGGTGACACAAGGAATAGCCAGAGGAGTCACAACTGCAACCGTTACACTTATGGATTCTTGAATTGGACCCGTTTGATAAAGACCAGCACCGAACAGGCTACGGCGTGTGGTCTCATCAGGAACAACACCCACTGGAAGGGTTGCATCGGTTGTTTCAGCGTTCGTCACGCCGGTTGCAACAGGTGCTGTCACATTGAGTAGGTCAATGGGGGTGTTATCATCGTTCGTCATTTTTCTGTAAAGAAATTACGAAAACGGATCAGTACTCCATACAACCATTCAACTAACAACATATTATTTTTAAACAAAAAAAATAATAGTGTAAAATCGATTTTCATTTTTGGTAATTTGAACCAAATCATATCGAGACAAGTCTGGAAAAACGTTTTGCAATCTCGCTTATAAGCGTTCGCAGAAACCGTTTAGTGTAGACTTAGAATGTTTTACAAACTCGCTTAAGAAAGCGTCTGTGAAAACGATTCATATATAAACGTTTTAAAAGAAACAAGTATCTAAAATGTTTCGCGGATGATGCTATAAGCAAACCGCAAATCGTTTTGAGATAAATAAGAAACATTTCGCGGAAATGGTAAAACCAAATCGCAAACACTGTTCCAAAGACCGTTATAAGAATCATTTAATTAAAAAATGTTTCGCGATAATGCTACAGAGCAAAACACAAACCGTTTTTATATAAGTATGAGACGTTTCGCGGAAATGCGAGAAGAAAATCGCAAACATCGTTCCAAATATAACCAAAAACCGTTCTATAACCGTTTTCCATCTGATTACACACTTTAGAACTAAAGCGATTCAGAGTTAAGATTGTATAAGCCGGTAAGCCAGATCGACATAAACAATAAAATAGAACCGGAGTTAAGGAAATAGATGATTCAGAACGACGAAAATAAGAACATGGAGACGTGATATAATCTCTTTCCTTAACTCTGAATATTCGCTCCGTATTGAGACGAAACTGTATGAATACCGAGTCCCATGATATAACCATGGCGACGAATCACGCTTCACTCGTGAAACACCCTAACGAACTAAATAATTACGAAACACTCTCTTACTTTGGGAGTTTTTCTGTTGGATTTCTTGCGTGAAAAAGTTAAGAATACAGAAAGAGGAGAGACGATATTTATTGAGAAGACGAGGAGCAACTTCCCGTAACGTGTGCTCGTTAGTGGGGATTTGGAAAAGATCTCAGGAAGTTTAAGTTATGAAAACTTATCTCCCAAGACTCGCTCTCTCGCTTTTATTAAAATATCTGGCGAGGAATAAACAGCGTGACGTTTTTGTATTTGTTAGACAAACTACTTGTCGTTTTAAGTAAAATTGCATGCTGTTTTTTGAAGTTTAAATGGCAAAGCGTTGAGCTTAATTTGGTCCAAAAAGATAACTTCTTATCGGGCCAAGGGCCCTCCACCCAAGCCCCCGCCCAAGCCCACGCTGAGCCGGGCCGGCCGGACGGCGGCGGCGGCGCGCGCGTGAGGAGCCATCTCTTCCTCTGACTCGTTTGAACCACGGTAAGTGTGACTCCATATATATACTCCTCTTTGATGCAAGTATTACCCGATGTGGGACTTTGGTGATTTTGTCACTTAGACAAAATTGCAGTGTTTATGAAAACATTATTTTACCAACTTCTTTACATCATTTCTTATTCAATTTTGATCTGTTTTTAAAGTGTGAATATATGATGTTGTAGTACTCATTACAAGCTTTCCAACGAGGTAATGATCTGACCGGAACGACCACCGGTTTGGCCGGAAAAGTCGCCAGAAAATCAAAAAAGATCAGCTTTTAAAAACAGAGATCCAACACTCGTGGCCCTCGAGCCATTTCTCTGCGATCTGAACCTGCATTCCGCCAAGCAAGCATCGATATCTTCCAACCGATGCGACGCCGGATTGATCAGATCAGTGTGCGTAAGCGAGGGAAGAAAAGTCTCACCAGATGGCCCAGATCGATCAGACTAATTCTAAATGACGAGGAAGTCAATTCATCATCAGAGAAAAAAACTGAAATCGAAAAATCTGAGCAGAAAGACGACGACGACCAGGGAAAAGTGGAGTTTAAAGTTTTTTTCTCTTTTTTTTTTAACTTTATTTCTATATGGGTGGGTGACCCGAAATTGAGATGGTTGGGTCAGTAATTACACTGATTTATTAAGGGTTCTAGCGTCTTTTAAGAATATTTTGGCTTTATAAGAAAATGAATTTCAGGAGGGATATATTAGAATTTTATACAAAGGTAGTACGGTAAAATAGAATAAAGGCCAACGTAAATGGAGATTTGCGGAGTTAGGGATGAAAGATGGAAAAGTGGTAGGTTAACATTATGGGCTTGAACTTAAATAACTCCAGTAAATATTTTGTAAAGTCCAATTGATTAGGCCCAATTTTTAATGTTTGTTGAGTACGTGTCAAAATCTTGTTACTCTATTAGTTGAATTAACTTGCACACGTGGATATGTTCAATGGAGTTTATATCTCCTTTTAATATAGTATATATTAGTTCCATCATAAATTGATTTAAATTATTTCTAACTATTATATTCAATCACTTAGCTTGGTTCAAAGTAAAAAAAAAAAAAGAATTTTATTCTGATTTTTGATTTTGTGTTAGTTTCAGTTTTTCGATATAAAATTATATATACAAAATTTTTGCATAAAACAAAATTTCTATTTTTAAAAAAGTATACTATGTACTTTATCTTTTGTGCAGTATTTCTTTTCATCCTACTTGATATATCACATTGGATTGTGTTCCCTAAAAACATATTTGCAAACCATGCATTTGCAAAATGTAGTTATCAATTCTCATATTTTTACTTCTTTCTTGGTGAATGGTGATAGTCAAATGTATCTTACTTTAACATTTACATAATTTAGACTGGCTTTAAAAAAAAAAAAAATTAGGCTAACCAAGTAAATAAAAATATGAAACTAAGTTGAAAATGGTAATGTTAATAACGCAGAAATCATTAGTAAGAGTTCTACACACTATCTCAACTTCCATAAGGTATTCTAGAATAAAATCAACTTATTCAAACAAATCACAATTAACAAAATTAAGAAATAACATTATAATCATTCTATTAACAGTAGATTCGACCAAAACATATTGTCTAAATTACCAACAACAACACTATGCAAATCAAAAAAAGGAAAATTAAATTCTATTTCGCTCATACCGCGGACCCATCCTAATTTGATTATATTTAAATTGTAAACTGAAAACAACTTTGACAAACAAAAAGTTAAGACTATTATACAACTTTGACTGTATTTAAAAGTAACTTTAATTATTTTATTAATATAAAGTTAAATAAATTATACTTTTAACTTCACCATGGTCTAAAAATATAAGTCACAAGATAAGCGTATGAATTTATTTGAGTGTATTTAAAACCTAAACTGGAAAACGATACTGAATATTTTATTAATTAAGTTGTAAATATTTCAGCAAAGAAAACTCATAAAATATTTTTTTTTTAAACTAAATCTTACTTAAATATATAAGGAATCTAAATAAATAATCAAGGTAATTGAAATTTGAATGACAGGGCGGCTCTTTGTGCACCTGGATGGATCGTTGTAGGTCCTAAAATCATTTGTCGTGCGCCTCGTTAGTTTCAATCTTGAAGTGGCTTGCTTCTTATATGACGAGCTCCAGCAATTCCTATAAGTGAAATTAATAATCATTAACAATGATAAATTGTTATAACAAAATTAGTCTACCAGTTAAAAATATTGAATGTGACTTACATTGTACTGATCGTCCCACCATTTAAAATCCATCTTGATTTCATTGGTAACTTGATTAACATGCACTACATTTTTTTGCTTAATCTTTTGTGTGCAATGTACCACACTTTCAGATTATCATAATGATTTTTGAAGTTTTCCATACCAATTTGTAGACCGTTGGATTAATCGCTCTTTTCTTCTTTTATTAAGAGAATCTCTTTTCAATTCTCTTCATCTTGTTCCGATACAAAAATGTTAAGGAAGGTATGAGTATTGACATCGTTCCATGTGATATTTTCTACAAATATTTTAAAAATACATTATATTGCAACATAATTAATATGTATAAAATTTATACTAATATTGCTTGATATATAAATATTTTACCTTTCGAGAAGAAGATGACGACATTTATGTAAAGATAAAAAAATTTAAACTAATTAAATATAACAATGAAAATTTTATATATATTGATAAGAAAATAAATAGAATTAGTACCTATTGGTTTTGTGTGTTTGATGAAATTGATTTTTCTTCTTGTATTTATACTAAAAGAAATCTTCTTAAAATAGCATTTGATTTTTTTTGAATCCTTCGTAAATGTTTTCAGTTATTTATACAATATTTTTTAGTCTTTAATAATTAATAGTATATTAATATTAACATATGACTTTTCTTGATGGTAAAACCTAAACTAATTAATTAAAATGAATTTATTAAGCATTATACTTATTTTTCTTTCAGTTATTATCCTTTTTGAACCCTTCGTAAATGTTTTCAATTATTTATACAATATTTTTTAGTCTTTAATTAATTAATATTCTATTAATAATAAGGTATGACTTTTTTTTAATGGTAATACCTAAACTAACTAATGAAAATGAATTTATTAATTATTATACTTATTGTTTCTTTTATTTTAGTAAGAAATGAACAAAAAAACCAAAAAAAAAAAACAATTCACATTTTTGTTAAAAAAATGAAGAGAGAGAATGTTGTAAAGTTCTAAAAGAGTAACTGTAGAAAAAGGTGAACAAAAGAATTTTTTTTATTTTAAAGTGGGGTTTTAAAATTTTACAAATTTTTAAAGCCTGAAAAAGTAAATGGCAAATATTTGTCTTTACGACCATCAATATCGCAGAGACGGGTTAGAGGGTTTTTAGATTTTTTGTTTTTTTTTTGTTTTTTGTTTTATCCTCTTTTTTAGAAAAAAAAAGAGACCAATCGCGGACCGCCACATGTCGTGGCGGCCCGCGAAACAGTGTAAAAATCTCCCAGCAAACGTTGCTTATTGTGCAACAGAGAAGTCCGTTTTTTCTCCAACCGTGGGCCCTCCACCCTCTAGAATACGGTGTGGAGACCGGGATAAAGATGGTCTTAGTTTTACTTAACTACAAAGCCTCTAAAACCTAGACACCAATCTGACTCCAAGTTGGTTTTGCCCAGCCTAAAACTCATACGACCCATGGATAGCTTGCGAGTGAAGTCATCCTTGGCGCTAAATGTATTCAGCTATTCAAATTAGATCTACTTGTGTTTATTTAGTTTGACTACTGTACCTACCTCAATTTCTATGTCTAAATTCACCTATTGGTACTATATAAATTAGCAATTTTTTTGTTAACAGATAAATCAGCTTTCTAAATCACACAATCCTGGTGACCAAAAAATATTAAATGAAACCTAAGTTATCGATTTCCATCATTACTCTTTTCCGATGTATTGGTATTTGTATGAAACATTAAGGTTCTATGTATTTGAGCCATCTAATTCGATTTATGCTTCTAAAGTGGACCTATGTTGTTCTAAGAAGAATACTGATTTCGGCTGAGAAGTTCTTGATTAAGCTTAATCAAAAAAAAAATGCATAAAAATGTATTTGCGCGCAGACGAATTTTAAGTATATCACGATCAATTGACATAAGAATGTATAATGCTCTGATGTTCTATAGCTGACGTAATTAAAATGAGTAGCTAACTGCTAAAAGTGCAAGGGTCATAATTATTAATATCATATTCGACATTCGAAACGAAATGTATAAAAGTTTTGTATGACATTAGATCTTTTAGTGAGAGAAAGTTAATATTCGATCAAAATTGGGAAATTGTAACTAATAGCACTTTCTTTGTACACTATTTCACATTTACCTTAACCAACTATACCATTACAAATTTAGTAGGCAAAATACTATTATACCCCTAACTACATAAACCTCAAACTACTCTCTCTTTCCCACGATTTCTTCTTCATATCTCAGATCCATCCGATCAAACATTATCTCAAATTATCTACGGCGATCAAATCCGACGAGAGTCAACCGCGTTGACGAGTTCTCTGGCTAGATTTGACGATGCTGGCGTGTTCTTCGCTCTTCTCTACTCTGTTCTCATCCCAACATCAGCTGCCGCAAACGTCGCCGTATCAGCAACATGCGTCTTCTAGTATCGGTTTTCAGTCACCGTTCAACACGGTGCAGCAGCAAACGCCTTTCCAGAATACGCAATTGACTACTCAGATGGCTCTTGTAGCTCCAATTCCTTTCCTCTCGCTGATCGTGATATCCGAAATTAAAATCTTTTGGTTTCTTGCAAGTCCAGATCTAGAATCCCTAACCCTAATTATCTCGATTTTGATTTAGGCAATCACTGAAGTGTATAAAGAGGATCCGACTAACCCTGAGTATGCATTTAAGGTTAGCTTTGGGTGGAAATATTATGAGTTCTATTAGTTGTGTGGAGATTAACTGTTGTTTCCGTTTTGCCTGTAGCATCTTTTGTTTAGTGTGACTGGACAACAGTATCGTGTAAAGCCTGCAAGTGTATCAGATGTGAGAATCTTCTTGAATCATATCATTGAAATGTGTAGCTTTCTTGTGTGTATTAATGAGCTCGTTATTTTTTTATTCCTCTTGGTGGATAGATAATGTGGGCGGAGGCCATTAGTAAACTTGAAGGCATGAATTCTTCAGAAAGAGAGCATATGTGGCATCAGCTTGTGCAAGGTTTTAAAGATCTTTCTCAGCGTCTCAAGGTAGACTTCATCAACTGCCAAGTTTCTTACTTTTTTTTTGTTCAGTGGCTTGTCTATATGTGAGCAAGTTACTGTTTTGGTTTTGGAGATTAACATTACATCCAATGATATGTGGAAAAAAATCATTCATTCAGCACATTTGAAGAATGAACTTGACACTCTTTTTGTTGTGTGCCTGCAGCTACAAGATGAAGTTCTCGCATCAGATAGGGAAAGAAGAAAAACTACTTAAAGCAACGTTAAAATGGTGACTCAGAAATATGTATAAGTGATTTAACCTTATCAATATTTGTAAACCTTTAGAAATTATTTTACGTAAGTTTATAAAAGTTTTTAAATATTTTTTAACTTATAAACCCTTATACCCAAAAAGCAGTTAATAAACTCTGATAAATCATTTTAAAGTTTCTTGTACGTTAATTTATAAACCCTTATTAATCAATATATAAATACTTATGAAATGATTTATGAACTCTGGACCAATGAGTTTTAAAATTTATGAACTCTGGACCATTTGTTTATTTGGATTTTTGTTTACAATATTTCTTTGTTTCAGATTATGAAACTAACACGAACTGAGTTTTACAAGCTCTGTTAGAATTAGATTCAAATGATTTACAAAGCCTTATAATTTTTTATAATTAAGTTATAAACTCTAGTATATGTTTTATAAAGTATTATAAATCAATTTATAAACTCTTATAAATCAATGTATACACTCTTGTCAATCAAAATATAATCTCTTATAAATTAGTTTATAAAATTTCATAATTTAGTTCATGACCGTAGGGTTTACTAATCTAATGGGAAGTAGTAGTAAACATTAGATCTGAGGGGTGGGGGTAACAGGGTGGGGTCTAGAATTTTAGTTATGCTGTTATAAATTCTTATACATTATTCTATAAACTTTTATAACAATTTATAAACCATTATAAGATCTAATAGTTGAGTTTATAAGGGGTTATACGTTGTTCTCATAAATATTAATTATGTTTTTATAAACCCTTATAGATTGTTATATGAAGTTTTATAACATTTTATAAATCCTTATAAAAACTGTTAATAATGCCATATAAGAAATATATTACAAATGTGTAATTACTTATAATAATACTTCATAAGCCCTTATACTTTCTGTATAATACATAACACATTTTATAAGCACTGGAAAATCTAGACATAAAATTGACGGGTGCACTACGTCTATATTATGAATCAATGGGTGCAAAGAATATGATTAAGTATTTATAAACCATTTATAAATACTTATAAATGACTTATAAATCCTTATAAATGACTTATAAACCCTTATAAATAGTTTATATAATTTTATAAGTGATATAGAGACTTCTGTAATGATATATAAACATCTTCTAATGACTATTTATAAATTCTTATAAATAGTGTTATGAAGATTATTAAACTCTTTTAATCTTTTGTATAAATCCTTGTCAACAGATTTATAAACCTTGTATCTCTTATAGTGATGCTAAATAATATGTCACTTTTGTTGATGTAGATACATTTGTGTGTTTATCTTTGCAGTGAAATGCATGGGAGCCCATTTGTCGCCATGTGGTATATATTAGCAGCCTGTGTTATTCCTCGTGCTGAGACAACTCCTAGATTCTAAACTCTGGTCCAACAAGATTCAGGGCTTGCAACTTCCCCTACTCGACATCCTGTCCTGTCACAGCACATCAAGTCATGTAGAAAGGAAACCAAAGTGATTATTTCCATCTGTTTCCTGGTTTTAATATTATTGAGAAGGTTGATCTTTTCGAAATATTCATACACGGTTTTATAAACTCTTATAAATAATTTATAAGCCTTTATAAAATGTTTTAAGATTTTATAGTTGAATTATCTTTAAAATTTCTACAAATCCTTATATATTCTTATATAAACATTTATAAAGCCTTATAAATCTTATATAAACTTTTTATAAACATATAAACCCTTATAAACCTATATAAAACCTTATAATTAATTTATAAAACCTTATAGATACTATATAAAATCTATGATTATAAATGACTTATACAATGATTATAAACTAATTTAGAAAAGCTNAATTTCTACAAATCCTTATATATTCTTATATAAACATTTATAAAGCCTTATAAATCTTATATAAACTTTTTATAAACATATAAACCCTTATAAACCTATATAAAACCTTATAATTAATTTATAAAACCTTATAGATACTATATAAAATCTATGATTATAAATGACTTATACAATGATTATAAACTAATTTAGAAAAGCTTATAAACTTATTTATAAAAAAATATAACTAACTATAAATGGCTTATAAATAATATTATAACAGATGACAAGGAGAAACAGAGTCAGTATGATGTCAAGCGCAAAATCAATTCACAGGTTGCTAGCAGACAGCTGAATTCAAGAAGTGCTAGTGGGAATAATGTTAAGAAGGCTACCTTATAAATCAGTTCATACATTCTTGTAAATCAAAATAAAATATCTTATAAATCAGTTTATAAGATTTCATAAATCAGTTTCTGAAATCTTATAAACCTTTATAAATAATATATAAGCTTTTATATATGCTATATTAACTCTTATAATATTAGATACTTTGTAAATGTTTTATAAACCATTATAATTTGTTTATAAACACTTATATATGACTTTTTAAACCATATGAACAATTTATAAATCCTTGTAAAATGACTTTATATATTCTCTTACAAGAGTTTTTATATATATTTCATAAAACTTGTCAACATTATAAAGATTTTATTAATTTTCTGATATTCTAAGAAGAGCATGCTTTTTGATATTCTAAAACAGAGTGTGAATAGGATGCGTGAGAGTCATGCTTTTTGATATTCCCCTAATGATTTATAAACTATTCTAAATGAATACTCTTATAAATTGTTTTATGAAGATTATTAAACTCTTTTAATATTTTGTATAAATCCTTATAAATAGATTTTTAAACCTTGTAAATAGATTTGTAAACTCTTATAAATGGGTGATAAATTCTTATACAAGGTTTTATAAACCCTTATAAATAGTTTTATAAACCTTTATAAATAGTTTATAAATATTTATAAGTCTTTTATCAACTTCTTAAAAGGTTCATACAATTTTTTATAAACTCTTATAAACACACGTAAATAGTTTTATTAATCATTATAGATGTTTCGTTCGCAAACACAAATAATCCATCGAAGAATATGTAGATAAAATGAAACATTTACTGAGTCTATAACCATTTAGAAAGACTTATAAAAAAATTTATAATGGTTTATAAAATAATTTGTAAGGAATTATAAGGGTATGTATAAAAACAATTTATAAAGTGTATACACATTATAAAGGATTATAAAACAATTTATAAAGGTATGTAAAATTATTTGTAAGAGTCTGTAAACCATTTATAAAGGTTTATAAAACAAATTATAAAATCTATAAACCATTTATAAATGTTTATAAGAAAGTTATGAAAGTTTATAAATAATTTTATAGGATAAAGTTTATCAATAATTCTCTGTTGACGATGTTAGCATGTTTAACATATATAGGACGATTGAACCAAACGACTCTTGTACGAGATTTAAAGTGGAAATTCACAATTAAAACAAATTACTCTAATTATTGTGATCACAAATCTTTTTGCTTAAACCCAAAGTTTTACTTGCTGTTGTTTCGAACCATCGGTCTCGCTATTCACAGGAGTGGTGGAGCCACTACGTTTACTGGTCTGACCTGTAATTGTTCTACCCATGAATCTCCCTGCTTTGCTCAATCCGCTACCAACCATCCCAACACCCGAGCTCACCCTGGTTCCAACCATTCATACTCCTGCACCAATTCCTGTCCCAACCATTCCTACGCCAGCACCGAGCCCACTTCCAACTGCATCCATTGTGCTACCTATCATTCCTGCATCCTTCAGTCTCTTCCTTTCTTCCATTATTTTCTTCTCTTCTTCTACCGCAGCCATTTGCTCCTCTTTGTTGAACTCATGATAATGTACCTTCAAATAAAAAAATTGGTTTAGGAAACAGAGTGAAGGAAGAAGCTTTGCGGTTTATTGAAGGGAAGATCTACCTTAAGTGTTATACTTCATCTATCTTTCTTATCTTTTACTTTCAAAGTATCAAGTGAAGACAACAGTTCAGCTCCATTTCTTTTGTAACCTCAACTTCCAAACTGCTTAAAGGAAGTTTAACAAGCCCGAGATGCTCGTCTTGGCCTACGTCTTTTATCAAATACATGTCAAGAGTTTAACAAAAACGAGACGAATAGTTATTATTTTCCGTGACAAAGTTGAACAAGTACGAAAGTATAACAGTTTCAGGTTGCAAACCTCTACAGTGAGCGATTGGGTTTCTTTGTCCTCTGCAATCAGTTCAAATGTATGGTCCCAAACAGGATTCAGGTTGTTCTCGATTGCCTTTGTTTTATACTTGAAGACGGGACGAATGTGGATGGTAGCATAAGGGTCAGATTTTCCTATCAATTCCTTATTCTTCAAGTTTGTTGCTCTCACTACTGTTACTATAAGCTTCCCCTGTGGCTTAAGTTCTAAATCACTGTAACAGAGAAAAATACAGAGAATAGTCAATATTTAAAATGCTTTCACCATATACCATTGCTCTGAATAGTCATTCTGTTCAGATTGTGAACACACATGTATGTCAGCACACCAAAAAGAGTTTCCACAAAACACAGTCTTAGCTAATAACACTATTGAGAAACTATTTACCTCACTAGTTGGGGAAACTAAAGATATTAAAGAGGTAAAAGGATGAGCTTCCTTGCTGTACACCAGAGAGCCATCAATGAGACATGAAATAATCGGAAGGATGACCGCATGACCATGCTCCGGATGATGAAGGACAAATATAGCTGTTATTACATCAGCAAGCCAAAATCAGATTACACCATTAAAAAATGGATCATAAGTGTTTGATAGAAGCTCATACATACCCAACACATCATCCAAAAGCCGCTTCTCAGTTGATGGATACGGATTCCGGACCAACTGATTCAGAGATAATTTATAAAAATCAATAAATCATCACTGCTGAGAGAAGCTTTAATCAGTAAAATAGGCAACATAAACACACAACAAGTACCTAAGAAATATCATCATGGAATTGCTCTGATGTGAACTGACCAAAGTATTCGACATAAGCTACAACTTGATCCTAAGGAGAAAAGACAACCTCATATCAGCACCGGTTCATGGATGAGACAACTTCTAAAAGAACAGAGGCTTCTTTATTATTGTTAGTTACCTTATGTTGTTGAGGGTCACGTGGAGGAGACCATAACAAAGAAGAGAACTGTAGACCATCGGTCCACCTCTCAGAAGAAGTAGGCGAAGTCATCCATAGAGTGAATGGTTACACAATCTTAACACCACCAGTAAACCCACAAATAAAGCTCCAATCTTTTTTTTTTCCTAACCAATCGAGAATCAATTGCTCCTGATCTACTCAACTACAGTAAACCATAAAGTTCTGATTTGCAGAGTGTGATTGATTCCATAATATCGTAGAATCGAAATAAGGACGGATGCATCGCCATCTCCCTTGGCTTGTCACCGGATGCGTCGCCAACGCCGTCGGATTGTCACCGGATGTGTCCTTGATAATGATGCCCCATCCTGTACATCCCTCCTCCACCTTCCTTATCGCCTCTCCCTGTAGTCGTCGTCATCCTCTCCCCTTCCACCTCTGTATACTTCTGCAAATAAACCTTCAATGGCTCCACGTAATCCTCGAACCCTAACGTCGTCATCACCCAAAGTAAATCGTCGCCGTTGATCGTCTTCCTCTTCTCCTTCTGACACTTATCCGACGCTTCTCCCGTGATGAAACTTATGAACTCCGACACCANCTCCCTGTAGTCGTCGTCATCCTCTCCCCTTCCACCTCTGTATACTTCTGCAAATAAACCTTCAATGGCTCCACGTAATCCTCGAACCCTAACGTCGTCATCACCCAAAGTAAATCGTCGCCGTTGATCGTCTTCCTCTTCTCCTTCTGACACTTATCCGACGCTTCTCCCGTGATGAAACTTATGAACTCCGACACCACTCCTGAACAGTCTCCTTCGTCGCCATTGCATGAGACAGAGAGAAGGCGGATCTAGCCGAGAGAAGAATCTAATTGAAGAGAAGATAGATCAAGGTTAACATTGTCTTTTGATATTAATGAATGTGTGTATTTATGAAAATGTCTTTTGATTGGTGGTAAAATTGAATAATGGTATCAAACAAATGGTATTTGTGCAATTATCCCATCAAAATTTGATACTGAAAACTAGAATTAAAAACTTTTTACTCCAAAATAACCAAGATGAGGTGGCAATTGTAGAGTCCAAGTTTACAGATTAGCACGACGCTCTAATGTTTCAGATTGCTTATTTTGTTTCTTACAAACTTGTCAAATTCCTCTGATGGTGGATCTAGGAGACTTCTAAAACATGTATCTAACTAATTATATGGATAAATTTAAATAAAAAAAAACATAATTAAGTTAGATATGGTTCTATAATTTGTGCTTTTGGAACCAAATCCAACTGACACGTGTCATGTTGTGATAGGCAGTATTTAAAAAAATAAAAATAAACCTAATTGTTATTTATCTCTCTCTTTCGTGAGACGAAGGTGAAAAAAATTTCTCGACGAAGGTTGATCTTCACCCTGAACTCCTCGATCCCTTCTTTTTGTTCTTCCTCGCCGCCGTTCTCCACAGATTGCTGGTAGTTGCTGCTCCGGTATTCAGACGGGAAGCAGAGGAGGCAGAGATTGAAAGGCGGAGATTGGTTGTCAAGAAATCGATCTCTTCGGTCTCTCTGTTCTCGTTCTCGTCGTCGTAGGCAGGTGAGTTTCACCAAAAAAATTCGAATCCTTTTCCTGAATTTTGCAGGAAAAGACCAAACTTTTTTTTTGGTTATGTTTATTGTTCTCTGCTTTAAGTTTAACTAAGTTCGATTTCTTTTGTTTTCTCATAAACTTGTGTATTAAGTTTAACTAAGTTCGATTTCTTTTGTTTTCTCATAAACTTGTGTATTTAGTTTTATTTAGTTCAGATCGAGGGTTAAAAACTACCTGCCTGCTTTATTATGTATGTTTTGGATGGAATACAACTATGCAGCATCTGTTTCTTAATTAACTTCAGTCTAGAGCATATACAAATACAAATGATTCCATAAAATGTTTGTGCAGGTGCACTTGATAAAGGTGGAGTCGGCGCTTTGGAATTGGTTGCCATGGATATGAAAGCGAGGTTTAAGAAGCCTGTGTCATACTTTTGAGCCATTCGCATTTGCTCATGTTCATTCTAACATACTTTCTTCTTAATAGGGGGATGTATGTATGCCGTACCCTGAGCTACAAAGGGGCTGAGTTTGAGATTGTTGAAGCTCCTTTAGAAGCAGGAATGGAGGTAAATCTTATTATTTTGCTTGAGGTGCACATATCTCTATTGACTTCTAGTTCTTTCCTGAAGTAATGGCATGTAAGCTCAACAAAGCCGTCTCGGCTGAAGCTTGAAACCAAGCTCTTACAAAAATTAGGCAGGCCTTATTGTGTTTATGATATTGACATTCTTGTAGTCTTAAATTAAAATCTGAATGGTAATACTTTTGGCAAG
Organism: Eruca vesicaria subsp. sativa; assembly: GCA_932364175.1. Lineage (NCBI taxonomy): Eukaryota > Viridiplantae > Streptophyta > Magnoliopsida > Brassicales > Brassicaceae > Eruca > Eruca vesicaria. The sequence goes on along the minus strand of CAKOAT010797375.1, from coordinate 436,677 downwards.
CAAGTTCATTATTTCTATAGTCTCCTGTTTCTATTTTCAGAGATCCTTGTCAATAAATTAAAAAAATACGCTGCTTGTGTTGAATTAATTGCTTTCTTCTGTAGGCAATGTACAATAAGTCTGCAGAATTTTGGGCAGATCTACGGATAGAGATGTTGTCAGAACGTTAAACGTTATCTCTAAGAATCCATATTTCCTGGAGACTATATTGGTCAAGCCATCAGGTTAAAACTTCAGGAAATATGGATTCTTAGAGATAAAGTTTAATGTTTAACGTTCTTGTCTTATCCATTAGTTAAAACTACATATGGATTATAGAGTGTGATGTAAGTAAACTCTTATTACAAAATTTCAAATTTTTGAAATTTAGAACTTTTCCTTGGTTCTACCATTGGAGGGACTAAAACTAAACAAGTACCTAAAATTTTAAATTTAATTATTTTCACTTAAAAAATTAATTTAGAGCCTTAATAGTGGTTCTATTGTTGGAGATGGTCTTACATAAAAGGTCTTTAATTTTGGATGCCGACAAAAAAAAAACTCAGTTTCACTCATTCAACTAACATTTAAGCAAAATTCACAAGTATTTAAATTCTTTCACCTCTTCAACATAGAAGAGACTTTAAATATATGAAAACATACATGTGATTTTTTAAATATATGAAAACATTTTAAAACCTTAAGATTTTTCTAATCTACAAAAAAAAATTATAAAATAAAGTTACTAACAATAAAACAAATTACACTGATTCTTTATACATCTTTAATGTATATGATTCATACTTATGACACTTTATTAAATCAATCAATATAACATATAATTGAAATTGTTCTAAAACGAGTTTTATAAAAGAAAGATATATGAAGAACAATGTCATTAAAGTATATGAAAACATAAAATTTGAAGAGGTTTATCAAAAAAAAATTAGTAAAAGTATTTAATAATATTTAAAAGTAATATTGACATTCAAATATAGTTACAGAAACAACATATTAGGATATGGAATATATTAATTATACATTAATCAATTGTTGACTGTATTATCTGTAATATTAATAAATAAACTAAAACAATGAAATTTTGATAAACTTCTAACAGTTAGAACACAAAATTTATGTGAACTAATAAAAAATCATAGTTATAAAATCAATTTATATTCTAACTAGATTAAACATTATACATTTTAAACATTTCTTATATCTAACAAAATCAGCAAATCCAAGGCTTTTGAAGACCAATCGCATGAGATCTAGAGGAAGCTCGGACCAGCGAGGGAGATTTCTTTTTACCTAGTAGGTACTTTAAAGAATATTAATTATAGATTTATATATTTGTATCTTATCCAAGTCTCTATTCTTAGGAACACAGAAGAAGTTTGTACACACTTGGCTAAAGCACAAGAAGGAAATTCCAGGCCAAGCAAATTGCCAGTTATATTTTTTTACCAGTTATTATTAAAGCTTAAATTAAAATAAAAAACAACGAAGAGAAACCCCTTATAGATGGGATTAATCATTCCGGAAACTTGGTAAGTACAAACGAGCTATAGAGGATGAAACAGAGAAAGAAACAAGGTGTGTTAGTTGTTCAACCTTCTTTGTATCGAGATTTAATACAAAGATTTCAGTGTCGTCCAAATTTATCTCATCACCAGTGAAGTAAATGGAGTTACTAGTGACACCTTCCTGGTTCTTAGCAAGCACTGTAATACCCAAATCCAAAAGAAACGCCTCATCTCCCAAGGAAACAATTTCCTCCAACCCCTTTGATGAATCCATCTTGAAGATTTTAAAGTTCCATGTTTCAGACATAAAAGGACTTTCGCTCTTGACAATTAAGACATCACCTCGTATAGTGACTACCACATTCTTCCTCCTGCGAACCTCTTGGACATGCCATGGAATTCGAGGCAATCTCACCCGTCCGCCTATTTTTGCTGGTTTTTACGCATCCCGCTCCTACGCTAACTCTGGAAACTTAGAACTCACCAGAAAACTCGAAAATACGGAGTTCATCGTTGGTAAGACAATAGAGCTTGTGATCTTTGAATACCACGTCTCGGATACTTGACAACTGTGTCGGGATTTGTTTCCACGATTTATCACCTTTCCTGAAACAAACTAGGTCATATCCTATAACAAAGTATTCTTTGCTCTTATCATCTATCCACAATATGGGAGAGTAAAGTCTTTGATCCGATTTAGTTAGGTTGATCCTCTTGCGAGTTAAAAGGCTGAAAATATAAAGAGGGTCTTCCCTGTTTGAATAACTAGGATCCATCAAAAGCCAGCTTCTACTAGTGGCCAAACAAGAACTCATTGCAAAGTCGTCTTTATGAAAACAGGGAAGACCCTCTTTATATTTTAAATCTTTTAACCCTCGAGATGATCAATCTACCTCCTACTTCAGAACGACTTTACTCTGCCATATTGTGGATAGACGATAAAACCAAAGATTACCTCGTTATAGGAGAAACTCTGGATTATTGCAAGAAATGTTATAACTCGTGGAAATAAATCTCGGAAGGTAGCCAAGACCAAGAAGATATGGTATTCAAAGATTACAAGCTCTATTGTCTTACCAATGATGAACTCCGCATTTTCGACTTTTCTGGTGAGTTTCCTCTACAAGTTTCCAGAGTTAGCGTAGGAGGGAGATGCGTAAAACCAGCAAAAATAGGCGGCCGGATGAGATTACCTCAAATTCCATGGCATGTCGAAGAGGTTCGCATGGGGAAGAATGTGGTAGTCACTGCACGAGGTGATGTCTTAATTATTAAGGGCAAAAGTCCTTTTATGTCCGAAACATGGAACTTTAAAATCTTCAAGATGGATTCATCAAAGGGTTTGGAGGAAATTTTTTCTTTGGGAGATGAGGCGATTATTTTAGATTTGGGTATTACAGTGAATGCTAAGGACCAGGAAGGCGTCACTAGTAACTCCATTTACTTCACTGGTGGTGAGATACATTGGTACTACACTGAAATCTTTGTATTCAATCTTGATACAAAGAAGGTTGAACAATTACCACAACTTGTTTCTTCCTCTGTTTCATTATCTAGAGCTCGTTGGTTCTTACCAAGTTTCAGGAATGATTGATCCCTATCTACAAGGGGTTTCTCTCCATTGTTATTTTTTTATTTAATTTTGAGCTTTAATCAAAATTGGTAATTAATATTTTCTTGGTCTTCAAGCTTTCTATTCCTTTTTTCCTTCTTGTGAATACTCTTATGTGCCCTTATGAGTAGCGACTGGGTTTGTTACTACCTGAATATAATATTTGTGAATATAAGAAATAATAAATTTGGATAGGGTACAAATATATGAACTTACAATTAATGGGAGCTAAATTCTTCTTCTTTCTGTGATGTAACTCTAAAACTGTGATCTTCTTAATTTTACCGCTTCTATTTCAATCGTTGCAGAAATTAATGTTGTGGTATTCAGTCCCTTATCCTGATCAAAATCAATCACGAACAATGAATCTGATGCTTCATGAGTTCTCGTTTCCTGAATTGAGTTGCTTTCCAAAACCGTTTCCATTTCGAGTGAATGTGTAGCTTCACTTAAAGATAACATTTTTTTCAATATCTAAATTATATGTCCTTACCTTATGCTTGCTAGTTGCTACATATATCCGAAATAAACAGCTGTACACCGATAACATGGGACAAAAACTGGATTGTGGCATGACTTAAATGTGCATAAGCGCTTTTCTGTGTATGTTACTAAATCAATTCCTTTCTCGACATATCTTATATTCAGGGAGTTCGTTACAATTGTTTTGCTGTTTCTAAAGAAGTATGAAGCAAAAAAAAAAAAGTGAGTAGTTGAATTTTGACACATGCACTAGAATGCTTAGGTAGGTGAAGCACGTAGTAGAATATCATTAAGTTGGTAAACAACTCCCACGATCGTTTATGGATGAAATGAGTCCTATTGCACCTATACGGATGAACATAAAACGACATCCAAAATGTATATAATAAGCTTTAAAATAAGTGAAAATATTTATATTATCATCTAGCTCATAGTCCATAAAATAGTTGTTTCAAACCTCATAAATGTGATATGATCATATGAATAATATTGTAGTAGTAACATATTCACAATAATGTACACAATAAACAGGTCGATTCTTGTGTTTACGAAGTTAAATCTCCTTTTAGTTAAAACTAAAATAGTTAATAATACAGCCAGCTCCGAAGAAAAAAGTATTGATGGCCGAAGAAGAAATTGGCCTTATGATACAGAAAGGGAAGCGATGGTGACGAATAGGAAATGTTATAAGTGTGTCAAAATTTCAGCTGATAAAAAGGAAGAGCATTGTGAAGCTGATGCTAAAGATGCCTCACATGCTTCTTGATCACAAGAAGAGTAGGTGAGATAAGAAGATGAATGAATAAGAGAAAGCTAAAGAAGACAAGTGATCTGATGAGATTTTGTTAAATAAAGTTAATAGCACGTGGCGATATAAAACATAAATATTAGGATAAATCTATCAAACTAAGCTCTTGCAAATTAGAAATGCAGAAATAATTAGTTCTTATCTTAATCAGATTTCTAGAACCAAATACATCTATGAATAGAACATGAAACACATGTACCGAGAAAATAATACTAATATGTTTCGTATTATCGAAAATGAGTTACCTATTCGATAAAAATATATTTGTGCGGCCAATGTTGACCAAGCTTCTCTACCACACGACCAAAACTGACGCAAGCAATGATAAAAAAGAGATGCCGCCACTTGAAATAAAAAAGGTGTCCAGGTTCAATGAACCTAGTTTCACCTGCTTCTTTTATAATCCCACATTTGTTCAGACAGAGAGATCCCAAAACAAACAAACAACACTTATTAGATCGTACAATTGTCTGGAAAAAAAAACACATATAAAAAACTGTTTGTTTTGTGTGAAATGGCACTAGCAATCAACGTTTCTTCATCTTCTTCTCCGATCTCCAGCTCTAGCTTCCCTTCTTCAGACCTCAAAGCTCCACAAATCGGTTCGTTGAGGTTATCAGATCGTATCAATGTCTCATCTGCATCTCTGAGTCTATCTTCCCGATCCTCTGTGAAAGCTCTGAATGTTCAGTCAATCACAAAGGAATCTATGCTTCCTCCTCAAGCAGCATCCATGATTGCCTCTGGTAAGTCCTGTTCAATTGCGATCTTGGTTTAGTTTTAATTTGGTTATATTTCTTCTAATGATCTTTGTCCCATTTCTTACAAAACAGAGGCTACAGAGAAAGTAGATGTGATCGAATTGGAAGACTTCGAATTGCTAGCAAAGAAGCTAGAGACTGCTTCTCCTCTTGAAATCATGGACAAGGCTCTTGAAAAATTCGGAAACGACATTGCAATTGCCTTTAGGTAATAAATCATAATAATATTAAAAAGATTTTTCCAGTTAACAACATTTTGCTAATTTAGATATTTTTTTTTTTTTACAGTGGAGCAGAAGATGTTGCTTTGATTGAGTATGCTCATTTAACAGGAAGACCTTACAGGGTATTCAGTTTAGACACAGGGAGACTAAACCCCGAAACATACAGACTCTTCGACACCGTGGAGAAACACTACAACATTCGAATCGAATACATGTTTCCCGATGCTGTCGAGGTGCAAGGTTTAGTAAGAAACAAAGGTTTGTTCTCTTTCTACGAAGACGGCCACCAAGAATGTTGCCGTATCCGAAAAGTAAGACCGTTGAGGCGTGCTTTAAAAGGCTTACGCGCTTGGATCACCGGACAAAGAAAAGATCAATCACCAGGGACAAGATCAGAGATCCCCGTTGTTCAAGTTGATCCAGTGTTTGAAGGACTAGACGGTGGAGCTGGTAGTTTAGTGAAGTGGAACCCCGTTGCGAATGTCGAGGGAAACGATGTTTGGAACTTTTTAAGGACTATGGATGTTCCTGTCAACACGCTACACGCTGCGGGGTATGTTTCTATAGGGTGTGAGCCTTGTACTAGAGCGGTTTTGCCAGGTCAGCACGAGAGAGAAGGGAGGTGGTGGTGGGAAGATGCTAAGGCTAAAGAGTGTGGACTTCACAAAGGTAACATCAAAGAGAGTAGCAACGGAAACGAAACGGCTAATGTTAATGGAACATCAACGGTTGTTGATATTTTCAAAAGCGAGAATGTTGTGAGCTTGAGTAGGCAAGGGATTGAGAATTTGATGAAGCTGGAGAATCGTAAAGAGGCGTGGATCGTTGTGCTTTATGCGCCTTGGTGCCCGTTTTGTCAAGCGATGGAGGCTTCGTTCGATGAGTTGGCGGATAAGTTGGGGGGAGATGGTGTGAAAGTGGCTAAGTTTAGAGCTGATGGTGATCAAAAGGAGTTTGCTAAAAGTGAGTTGCAGCTTGGGAGCTTTCCTACTATTCTTGTGTTCCCGAAGAACTCTTCAAGACCTATCAAGTATCCATCTGAAAAGAGAGATGTTGATTCTTTGACATCTTTCTTGAATCTTGTTAGGTAAAACTGTGAAAATTCGTCGACTTTATGTGAAAGAGATGAGTTAAAAGAATCATTCAGTCTTGTTCTAGAATGTTAGAACAGATGAAGATCATGTGATCCTCTACTGAATGTATAGTTGTGGTTAAAAATGTTTGCTTTGTGTGCTTATAGTTTTCATTTCGTACTCTTTTTGCTTATGTGATTGATTATATAAACAAGTTTTCCAACAATGGATTTAGGTATAGGAGTGCAAAATAATGTAAAAAATAGTTTCCAAATATTATAAATCCAAAGGCAATGATTCTAAACATGAAAAGCAAAGCGAAAGCCAAAGAGAACAAATCTTCATAGTTTATGGTATATACATCAAAGTCATGGAAAGATTCAAATTTTATTCAATGAGCGATAAGAGATCCAAAAGTGTTCTCTCCACTGTAAGTCATGTAGAGGAACCCATCTTCATCTTTGTGTTCTTCATAGATTGCAGACATCAATGCAGCTGTTAATTAATAAACAAGAGATATGAGCTTTAAGAAATTACTTCGATCTTGAGTGGTATTAAGTCTTGAAAGAGTCCACTTACCAGTTGGAGGCAATGTGTTTTTGACAAAGACAAAGATTGCTTTCTCAGCTCCAAGCTTGATTCTTTTGCGAACCACGTACACAAATTGACCAACGGATAGGTCTGCTGGGACGAGATACCTAAACAAACATTATTTGTGTGTTGATTAAGAATAATCATTCAGGATAATGCTAACTTAAGAGAAGATGAACTCAGCAAATAACTTACTTCTTCTTGTCAATGTCAGGAACATCACTTTGTCCAGCCTTTTCCACAATCACCTATTCAATATAAGTTTCTAAGATTAGAACAATGCTTAACTAAATTTAGTAAAAGAATATAATGTTTAATCAAGTTGAGAGCGTACAGGGACTCTGTCAGGGTACTTCTCTCTGATTCTAGTAGCTTCACCCATCCTTGCCTCTGTTTAACAAAATCACAAAGCATCAAATCACATTAGAACAAATCTGATGGTAATGATGTAATCTCATAGGATTCAGAGACTAATTGACTAGGGTTGGTTTAGCCAAATTTGTAGACTTACGAAGCAAGAACGAACAAAAACAGAGAGATAAATAGCAGAGAAAGAAAAAAACATATGCAAAGATTGAACCACCATGAAAAGTTCTATACACAAAACTAAAATAAAAAAAAACTCTGTAAATAATACAGACAGAGCTAAACGATCTGAAGCTTATGGTCTGTAATAATAAAAATAAAGTCAGAAACTTATGTTCGGTAGTTAAAATAACTAAGAAACAAAAACGAGAGGATCTGAGGAACTAACCGAGAGGATGAGAAAGCTTGAAGGAACTCTTAGCCATGGCGATTCGATTGGACTCTGAAAATTTCAAACACGAAAAGATCATGATTTCGATCTTATAAACTCGATCGATGATAAAATCGACCGTCTGCGAAATCAGGAAAGTAATAAACACAGAACAACCCTAGAAACATACCTGAAGAAGAAACTGTATGCTATTCGTCGAAACAAAGTAGGGTTTGCTGGAGAAATCGATTTGATAAGGATAAGAAGTCAATATCAAAAGAGGCTAAAGAGTATTAAAACTAAACAACAAAGGAAATAATTGGTTTAGGGTTTTCTAAAAGGGTTGCCTACACGGAACCGTAACTTCCACTGTTTGTGGAATCGTTAACCACTTGGCTTAGTATTGATAGTTGATTGGACGACAAGCAATCTCTGACACATATCTTACGTCAGCACCGTTGAATTATTCAGAGCCTTTTGGGTTGAAGTGGGCCTTATTATTCCGCTAGTTGTATCGCTAATGTTTTTTTTTTTTTTTGTCAACTGTATCGCTAATGTTATAAGTTGACAGAAAATAAAATTTTAATTCGGAAGTCAAATATACAAGTAATACATCATGTAAGAAGAGGGTTGGTTCTGGCCTCTGGGCCTATAAACATTGGCCTTCACCCTTCAATTTTATAAAATCTAATATAAATAACATAAGTTATATAGTTCAAAATTTCTGAAGTTAGATATATTAAAAGAGAAACATTGTAATAAATGTATTATACTATAACATTACAATCATTTGACAGTTAATTCGTTTACACACTAATTTTTAAAATTCATTGTTTAATGTGTTTATACACTATTTTTATTAATTATTTCATTTTTCTACATTTTTAGCCCGTGTATTAATAAATTAAAATTTTCTATGTGAAACTAATGAATAATATCTTATTGTAAAGAAAAAGGAAATCATGAAGATTCGCATCAACTAAAATGTTGCGATAAAATGTTTATAGAAATTGAAAGTTTCATACCTTGCCGAAATTGGTCATAGTTGACGTTTCGGTACACAATAACAATAAATAAGTTGATTGATTATGAATTAAAAAAAAAACTAAGGTGAAAATCACCACACGTGAAGTCGGATCTTTAGTTTCTTCAAATATTAACATTTTTATAAAGTTTTTATATCAGACCAAGAATTAGAAAAAAAAACAAATTGGTAGAAAAAAAATCAGAAATCTAGAAAAGCTTTAAAAGAAATAAAAATCACAAGATCGATTAAAAACATAATTCAGATACCAAGTGAAGATGTTACTTTGTAATATATATATTATTTTTATTGTTTACGGGTACAATTTGATTTTATTCTTATGAAAAAATGTTATTAATTTCTAGGTTTGATTTATTTTTACTTAATTTTATTTAAGAATTTACTATCATGTGTTATTTTGAACAAAAATATTTTAAATCTTCATTATCGGTATATTCATATATTTATAATCACATTTATATACTATTACATATACATACATTTACACATTGACATGAGCAACTATATAACTAAATATTCACCACAAGTGAGAATTTTAATTCTTATTGAAGTTGAATTTTTCTTTAATGTTATCCTTCACTGTTGCTCAAATTGTAGTGAAATGTTTTGTATTAATAATTATATTTTATTTTTCTTCAAATTATTTAGATTTTATTTGATTTTACATGTCTTTAGAAATTATAATAGGAAACTATTAGTTCGACATAAAAATGTCTAAAATTTATATAAAACGAAACCAAACAAATAACAAAATTTTTTGGTTATCATAAAAAACATCAAACATTTAAACCAAACAAACCAAAATAAATATAGATTTAAAATAATAGTTATATTTTAGGAGATTAAAAAAAACAACGTAAAACTATACCAATATCCATGCTAAACAGACATTATATCATTTTTATTTTAAAAATAAAAAAGTAATCTCATTCTAGCGGGTTATTACCTAATTATTACTTAAAACCTGTACATGGCCAGATGAATCTCAATAACTTTTGTAGATGGTAAGAGTTGTTTTCTACCATAATCCACATGACAAACTATCATTCACGTAACAGCGTTGCTTAGTTGCTGCTACTTGCCAACTTGCTAGTAAAGCTGACTCTAAGTGAGAACGTAGATAGGATCGAAGTATAGACTCATAACTGAATTTTACTTGAAGTAAAGAAAAATTTGAAGAAGATTGAACAAACTAGTTATGTTTATAACATGATACTAGGATTTGATCCGTGTCCCTGCATGGAATTTTGATTTATGATATATATATATATATATATATATATATATATATATATATATATATATATAGGATTTGATCCGTGTCCCTGCATGGAATTTTGATTTATGATATATATATATATATGTTTATAACCTGATACTAGTATTTGATCTGTGTGCCTGCATGGAATTTTGATTTATGATATGTATATATATATATATATATGAATATTCTGAAACACAAAAATTTAATGGTTGCATTTAAACTATTTAGTTTATCAATACCGGCCAAATATTACATTATTGGATCATGTTATATATCTTACTATATAAAGCTTGGTTCTTCCAAGTTACTACTTCCTCCGTTTCATATTAAGTGTTGTTATAGAGAATTTTTTGCGTTACAAACTAAGTGTCGTTTTCGATTTTTAATACAAAATTTATTAATTTTATTATGTAATTAGTTTTTCTATTGGTTAAAATATGGTTAGGTGTATAGGTGAATGTGTTTTTATATACGAAATATGTAAAATTAATTATTTTCTTAATCTGTGTGCACATAAGCTGTAGAGTGACATTTATAATGAAATAGAGGGAGTAATTAACAAGATTGTGACACATGTCAAGTATATATTTATGATTGTGACATGTTTCAAACAATTTCATAATTAATATATATACATATATATGGATAATAACAAAAACGAATTTTGTTAAAAAATAATTAGAAATATTATTTAATGGTAATTTTCCATTTTTAAAATCCTAAGTAAAGAATATTTACAAAAACAATATTTAATAGTAATTTTTCATTTAATATTGTGGCATGTATTAAAATTCTCATGATTAAAAGTATATCTACTAAGATAATAAAAATTTTGTTTGAAGATATTAATTTTAAAATTGATTAAAATTAAAAGAAAAAAAAGAAGCTAAAATTTTTTAATTGTAGTTTTCCTTTTTACAAATCCTAAACACAAATATTTAAAATAAAAAATAAATAATTTTGCACATAACAAATTTAAATATTTTTAAAAGTAAAAATAAATAAAGAGTAATTGTATTTTTCCTTTTTTAGAAAACCCAAAACAACAAACTATTCGTAAAATAGATTATTATCAATTTTCCTTTTCTAAAATCGTAAAAAAATTAATTTATAGTAATTTTTCAATTAGAATTTTATATATGTAAAAATATATCATATTAACAAAATATATATACGAAAAAAGGAAAATTATTTTACAGATAAAATTAATGTTTTTAAATTTTGAATAGCAATTTTTCTAAACCATTTTCCTTTAAAAAATTTCAAACAAATAAGGATTTGAAAAATAATTTATTTGATATTACTTTTAATTTTCCCAAATTCTGAATAAAAGGTATTTGAAAAAATAAAACTTATGCTAAATATTTTATAGTAATTTTTCTTTTCTAAAATCTTGAAAATAAGAAAATTATAAAAGAGAGTTTAATAGCAGTTTTCCTTTTTAAAATCCTAAACAAAAACAAATTTAGAATAATTCTTTCAAATATTATTTATGCTCTTTTCTTCTTAAGCTGATGATTAGTATAATATAAATATACTAAGATAATAAAAACAAAATTTGAAGATATTAATTTTAAAAATTGTTTAAAAGTAGAAAGAAGAAGTTAAAAGTGTTTAATTGTAATTTTAATTTTCACGAATCCTAAAAAAAAGTATTTAAAATAATAAAAAACGAATTACAAATATTAATTTTAAATATTGTGTAAAATTAAAAAATAAAAGTTGTTTACCTGTAATTTTCCTTTTTGTAAATCCTAAAAAAAAAAGTATTCATAAAGTATATTATTATTTACCAATTGGATTTTCTAAAATTATAAAGAAAATATTGTTTTAAAAGATTATTTGATAGTAAATTTTCTTTTAATTTTTTATATATGTTAAAATAAATCATGATTAACAAAATATATATACTAAGATGATAAAAGTGATTTTAGAAATAAAAGTTATATTATAATCAATTAATAGAAATTTTTCTAAACCATTTTATTTTAAAAAATTTAAACAAAAACAAAATATTTTCAAAATAATTTATTTGATACTAATTTTCCTTTTCTAAAATAATGAAGAAATGGTAATTGAAAAAAATATTTTCTACTAATTATCCTTTTCTAAAATCTTAAACATAAAAAATTATAAAAGAGTGTCTATAGTAGTCTTCCATTTTTCAAATCCTAAAAAATAGTATTTGTAAAATAATTATTTGAAATATTTTTTATGTTCTTTTATGCTTAAACTGGTGATGATTTTTATGGTTGTTATATTCTCATGATGTCGTACGTTAATTATTTCCATAGTTATACTTAGGTGTTTGTATGTAGTATATATTTTTTGATATTTTATATAAGTTAATGTGCATATTATACTTTTGTATGTTTGTTTTATAGAAGCTATAAAATTAGTTATGCTATTTTTTTATTTGAATTTCAAATTACTATGTTGTTGTAACTAAGTTAATGGCAATACCATTTGTTACCTTTATGTACCATTTTACTTATGTCTAATTGTTAAATTATTTAATTAAAAACCCTAATTGTAAAAATAGTAGTGATATGAATTGTAAAATAGTAGTTAATAAAAAAATTTATAGTATTAAAATAATTATCTTATAGCAATCAAATTTTAGATAATTGAAATGATTGTATGATAATAATATTTATTTTCTAAAATCTTAAACAAAAATGTAAAATAGTATTTGATAGTATTTTTTAAGTTATAAATAAAATATTTTATAAAATATAATGTTTTTGTTTGCAAAATCATAAGTAAAAAGAATTTTTTAAAAAAATTATTTAATAGTAATCTTAAACATAAAGATTTTGATGATAAACATGATACTAAAACAATTTAATCAACTAAAAAGACAAAAATAAGATTTTGTCGTGAATGATCTTTATATTGGTATTTGTATGTGTTTGGTCATACAAAAACAAACACATGTTTGGTATATTATTGTGTTTAGTCTCAAAAATAGATTATTATTATCATCAACATAAATGATTTTTATGTGTTTAGTCAAAAAGAAACCATGTTTCATCGTCATCTTACATCTATGTTTTATATATGATATTTCTAATCTATTTTATTAAACTGTTTGTATGAAAATATATCTTTAAAATGAATTTTAAAAAAATATTTAATAACAGAAACATTTAATAAAACGGCTTAAATGTTAGTAGAAATGAGAAACAAGTAATCTGAAAATAATTATAAATTAAGTACACACCACATGAAAAATTACAAATTCAAAAACTGAAAAAACTAAAGAAATGTTTGAAATACTATAACTTGAATACTATTTTTAATACTACATAAAAAACCCCATAACTTCTGAATTTAGGATTTAGTGTGTAGAGTTTAATATTTAAAAGATGAAACAAATTTATAAAATTATATAAAATTCCAAATGATGTATATGATATTAAATATCATATACTTAAAATGAAATTAGAAAAATTTCTTAATTACCTCTAAGATCGTCTTCTTTAACCTTATTACAATATATAATAAATTTATTTATTTTAAGATTTATCATCACCAATTAAGAAGTGACAATTGTATGATATTGTCACTGACTTGATTGATCTTTTTTATTTTTATTTCACTCTAATTCTTGATTCGAACTGGATTTGGTTTAAATTTTTATGATGAGTACTTTTTCTGGCCTTAGATACTAAGTTAAAAATAATTCACTTATGTACCATGATTATTAAAATATAAATATTTACCAATATTTATGTGTGTAAACAAATTCTAAATTCTGAAACAAATCTCACACAATATATACAAAAATAATCTTAAAACATAAATTTATTATTTTATATTCTTTGTAAAATTAAAATATCATATAAAATATGTGTTTATTAAAATATAAATATTAATCGGAAATTTTATGGAAAACGAATTCTTAATTTCTAAAATAAATTTCACATAAAATATGAAAAACATAAAACTATAAAATGAATTATTATTTTATATTTTATAAATATTAAAACATAAATAAAATTCGTTCAATGCACGGGGCAATATCTAGTATATATATATATTTTTTTTTTTTTTATTGGGTATACTGTATATTGATTCAGTTGTGATTATGTAACTTCCACTGTTTGTGGAATCGTTAACCACTTGGCTTAGTCTTGATAGTTGATTTGACGACAAGCAATCTCTGACACATGTCTTACGTCTGCACCGTTGAATTATTTAGAGTCTTTTGGGCTGAAATGGGCCTTATTATTCGGTTAGTTGTATCGCTAATGTTATAAGCTAATGGCACAATTGTGTTATCACAGAAAATAAAATTTAAATTCGGAAGTCAAATATAGAATGAATAAAGGGTTAATTTGCGTAATAAGTAATAACCATGTTTGGCGAGTAAATTAGGTAAGTAGCATTAATTTTGACATAATGTAAAATCAGACATTTACACCACTTCTCAGCCGGTTTTACCCATTTCCTTAACAAGTTTCTAGTCAATATACGTGATAAGAGATGAAAGAAAGATAAACCATTTACGTCATATGTTCATTGACCACATATATCTATATTGAGGTTTCTATTCTATATAATCGAAATAGTATAGAAAACATGGGTGATCCACATATAGCTTTACTATCACATATAGATTCCATAGCATTGGAAAATTATATGATTATAATTCTTCAGATTTCCACCGGTGGGAAGAAGGGGCAATACAGTATTCTATGATTACAGGAAAGTAGGTATTACTTACACCAAATTTAGATTGATTGTGGCGAAAGAAATGAAGATTAATGACAGCATTAGAGATAAGAGGTCGAAGAGACAACATCATATGAATGTCATTCTCATTCAACATCACATTGTATTCTGTTTTATCTGATGACATAATAAATTCTATTCCATTTACGTTCAATATATTTTTTTTTACAAATCATATATAAACTAATATAAACCACATATATACCCCATACAAAACTCATATCAATAGAACATGAAACAACAATAAACAAGATTGAACCCTCTCTTTCAAGCTTACTAAATAAATAGTACATTACATATTAACATGACAAATAAGAGAAGAGCCAAATTTGAAGCAAAGATAATCTATTCCATTTCATAAAATAGTATGGAAATACTGTTTACCCTTCCAACTCATCCATGACAAACCTGAAGAACAAAATGAAAATGAAGACACATTAGTTTACAAGTTGGAAGGAAATTGCAGCATATGAGATAGACTATTAGTATATAAATTACTTTATGTTTAGGTTAAATGTTTAGTTATGTAAATTCTAAAAAAAAATTTGTAATTACTTAATCTAAACCCTAATCACTGATCTATATATCCAAACATAATCTATATAATATGCTGCAAATATCTCGTATTGTACTATACATAGTATGGAACATTTATAAATAGTATAGCATGAACAATTTATTCTATTTCTATTAGCTCTTATTATGCTTAAATACAAAAACCCAAAAAAACTTACATATTAAATCTAAACTCTAATCATTGATCATAATCTAAACTCTAATCATAGATCTATAAATAGAATAGAAGAGTCATTTTACTCCATTTTAGTTCTTAAAATGCTTAAATACTAAAACGCAAGGCTAGCTTCTTATTAGTAAATCTAAATCATAATCACTGATCAATAAACCCAAACATAATCTATATAATATGCTGTAAATATCTCATACTTACTATACATAGTATGAAACATTTGTAAATAGTATATCCGGAACAATTTACTCTATTTCTATTAGCTCTTATTGTGCTTAAATACTAAAACACAAAAAATTACTTACTAAATCTAAACCCTAATCACTGATCTATAAACCCAAATAGAATCTATATAATATGATGCAAATTTCCCATTGTGTACTACATATAGTATGGAACATCTGTAAATAGAATAGAAGCATGTCTCAAACAATCTATATTATGATGTAAAGCATGTCTCAAACAATTTACTTGGAAGACCTAAATCGTCCATGTCAAACCTGAAAAACAAAGTAAGAGGAAAACTTGTATGACAGAGTAATTCATTATATTTTTTTTAGAAAATAACCTTTTTATATTTCAACAGCACGATCGTTGATAAAGAATGGTAGCACATAAGTTACAAATCATTCAATACAGTCTCAAGTAGAATAGTTTGTCAATCGATTTCATCTTAAATAGAATACTTTGAATATATAGTTTTTCTATTCAATCTCAAATCAAATAGACATAAGAGATCTCACGCAGACAAATTGTATTACATATGTTATTTCATACAACAAAATATATTACTATACTATTTACTATGCATCTCTCCTAAATGCAAAATTCAGATTTAACAACGATAAAGAACACTGGGGAAACCCAAACCCTAAATCATGATAGATAGAGACAAATTTTAATAACAAATCCCTATCTCTAACCGATTATGAAGTTAGAGCCAAATTTTAATAACAAATCTGTAAATTTAATTCGTAAAATACATGATAAATTTACCAATTACAGAATCCTAGTTCCAAGTAACTACAAAATAGAAGAGAAAATAACAGGAAATGAAGAGAAGAAAAAGGTAAATAGCGGAAAACTTACGGTGGGTGAAGAGATCATAGAAGAATCGACTTTGAGAAGTTGAAGAGATCTAACATGAATTGAATCTGTGAAGTGGAATAGGCATGGGTTGTTACTATTTACCACTGTAACTTCCACGCCATGGCCTGGCCGGCGATTTCAAAAGCGAAGAAGAGCACGGGGTTGCAAATTATGAAGGAGAAATCAAATAATCGCTCTGAATATGGTGGAGGTGACGTTGTGGAGCAAGTCGGTGCCGTAGACCTGTCAACTTCTACAAACTTACCAATGGAAGTAAAAAAAGAAGAAGATGTGAAGATAATTAAACCACGCTTTACTTTTTCTAGATATTAATTAGAAATTTTTATTTTATTTTTCTTCAGGTTTCACTGGTGGAAAGAAGAGGCAATACAATATCATTATAGAAGATATCATCGTGTATATAAATGTTAGGAAAATTAGTTAGAGAGTGAATTATACTTTTTTCATGGTCATACAACCCAATTTCCCATTAATAAATTATGTAAGAAGATGGTTGGTTCTGGGCATATAAAACATTGGCCTTCACCCTTCAATTTTATAAAATCTAATATACATAAGTTATATAATTCAAAAATTCCGAAGTTAGATATGATTATTACTTAAAAACTTTTACATGGCGAGATGAATCTCAATAACTTTTGTAGATGGCAAGAGTTGTTTTCTACCATAATCCACATGACAAACTATCATTCACGTAACAGCGTTGCTTAGTTGCTGCTACTTGTCTACTTGCTAGTAAAGCTGACTCTAAGTGAGAACGTAGATAGGATCGAAGTATAGAACTCATGCACTGAATTTTACTTAAAGTAAAGAAAAATTTGAAAAAGATTGAACAAGGTAGTTATGTTTATAACCTAATATGTATTGTTAATAAATTGAACAAACTAAACCAAAGCCCAACCATTGTGCAGTTACTGATATATTAGTTTGAAAATAAAATCTTACTATAGTGCCTTTATTAAAGTAAAAGATGTTATCATAGATTTATATTCTGAAAGAGAATTTCAAACTAAATATCCAAAACTAAAACCCGAAATGGGTAAAAGATACCCATCACCTAGCACTACCATCTCTACTTGATAGGACTTATACAGCAATGAAAAGTGAAAGCTAATGAGCATTGCACCCAAAAAAAAGAAGCTAATGAGTAATATGGCACGAGCCCTTAATATTATGTCGGACCAAAAATGTTAGTATCATCACCAACATATTCTCCTTGATCGCGCCCAGCAAATGGCGAGTAGATCGAGGGTTCACATAAGTCATTATCAAAGGTTCCAAAGGGTATGCCATTTTCCGAAAATTAAAATCTTAAGCTTATTAGTAAAGAGTTAATAAAAGACCATTGAGAACTACAAATACAAATTAAAGACAGCATAAGGAAAAAATGATATGGGTCCCCTGCATGGCTTGACAAGTCATCCTCATCGTCATCATACTTATCTAAAAAATCCAAAAACCTAACAATATCAAAAAAGAAAGAGAACTCAACCATATTGGAAGTGTCATGATTCCCTACATGATGACAATAACATTGCATTTTAAATAAATCATGTGGATACCATAAAATTTAGGTTTAAATTCATGATAATGAGATGGTGGTGGTGGTAAAGAGGGTTATGAGATATTGATCATGCTCTCCATACCATGACATAACTATGGTGATGTTGATGTAGATGTGACGTTCGATTCCAAGAAACCTGTCTTGGTTAAGACATCATTTCTTGTTTTGCTGAGATCTCTTCCTTTGAGTGTTCTTCCGATTCCTTCACACATGGAGAAAGATGAGATCTGCGTTCTTGCAAGCCTTCTTGCCACCAGTTCATGGGGAGGAACCATTGAGTCTTCATCATCATCTTCATCATGAGTGGCCCACGAATGCAAATGGTTGCTTCTGGTGCTCTTCTTCGTATTCCCATAAATCTTGGACCAGTCAGGAACATTCATTGGAGCAGATGACTGTTTGAACCTTGAGACCTCGTTGC
Organism: Eruca vesicaria subsp. sativa; assembly: GCA_932364175.1. Taxonomy (NCBI): domain Eukaryota; kingdom Viridiplantae; phylum Streptophyta; class Magnoliopsida; order Brassicales; family Brassicaceae; genus Eruca; species Eruca vesicaria. Next base: position 417,995 of record CAKOAT010797375.1, on the reverse strand, counting down.
CCTTAGGAATGTACCTTGCAGAAGATGAAGAAGCGGCTGAGAAGAGATTGCTACTTTTGAAAATTCTCATTTGAGGACCTTGAGTTTCCTTTTCTCTCAAAACTGACCACACATCTTCTTCTTGAAACTCTTCTCTTCCTTCCATTGTTAAAACAAAACCCTACTCCTTAATATTTCTTCTTTTAGCTGCAACTAAGTGGTATTCTTACTCCTGAAAACATGAAAACATTTTATCTTAAGATCAAAAAGAAAGAAGAGATAGAGATAGGGGGAGAAAGAGGAGAGAGAGAGAGAGGGAGGGAATTAAATTACCTGAGAGAGGCAGAGGAAGATTCAGTGAAAAATTGATGTATAAAAATGTGAACCATAAACAACATTAAACAATCTCTCTTTGCTGGCAAATGAGAGACAGAGAGGTCATTGATTGCTTCAAGGGAATCAAAAGACACCACAATAGGCAGAGGATTCATAAAGATCCAAAACTGTAATAATTTCGTACTTTTTTGGGGTGCCATAACTATGATTTAAATATATAATAAATAAAATAATAAAAAGGTTTAGATTATAGAGGAGTGGTAGCCTTTGGTACTATTTCTACTAAGACCTGCCAAAATAATTGATAGAGTCTGATTCATGCAAGAAGACAAAGAAACTGTACTATATGAAAATATACTTGCTTTATCTCAATCTTGTTTCCTAACACACATTGTACTCTCTTAATTTTTATAGCTATACAGATTTTGTTAGTAATTAAAGAGGAAATATCAAATATGTACTAAAATTCTCCCAAAAAGAGCTTGTGATCATTTTATATTTATCCTTTTTGAGAATCTTTGCTTAATTGTTTCTCTTAAACAAGTTTTAAGATTCTTGGTTTTCTATTACGAAGTACGTATTATTATTTAAAAGGTGTTCTAGAAAGATACTCTATAGTATTTATCACATCAAAAAACTGAATCCCGTGTTCGTACACACGTAAATACATCAAACTTTTTTGTGGGGTAAGAATCAAAGGGATTTGTAGTTTCTGAAAATCAATTTGTTAGGCTATCCAATCAAACGCTTTGTGGGTCTCCGCGCAAGGGATGTTATTCGAAAGCACGACGTATGGAAAAGTGTAGTTTTTATATAACACCTCTAAATTGTAAAAGATTCTTATTTATAACCTCTCCAGTTTTAAAAGATACATATATGATAAGGTAAATCTCCAAAATATCACCTTTTTAACTTTATGTCACAAAAATAGTCTTCAACAACTAAAAGGACCAAAATAGTATTTTATCTTTTGAAAATTTTAAAATTTTTTTATTTTTCAAAAATTGAAATCTTATCCCCAAAACTCCATTCCCAACTCTAAACCCTAAAACCTAAATTTTAAACTCTAAACCCTAAACCCTAAATCCCACCCTTTAACTTTAAACTCTAACTAGATTTTGACCCGCGCTTGAAAGCGCGAAATTTTTTTATGATTAAAGATTTATATAATTGGGTTTTGTCTAAATTTAAATAATATTTTGATATAAAATCAGTTAACCAAAATTTGTGGTGATGATTGTTTTTCATTAGTTTTTAGTTTTTATTTTTAGATTTTGGTTTTTAGTTTTTAAGTTTCTACTTTTCATTTTTAGTTTTTAGTTTGGGTTTTTAATTTTTAAACCCGTTGAGTTAGTTTGAACTAATATTACCAACAAACAAATCTCAAATAATTGAACATCTAATTTAAAACTGAAAAGATGATAACACATTTTTTAAAAAAAAATTGAAATAGTTTATTTTGTAAATAAACAAAGCAAAAAAATGTGACATGTGTTTTCAGCTTTTGGTTTTGGATTTTAGTTTTTAGGTTTGGTTTCTGGTTTTGCTTTACATTTTTTAAATCAGTAAATTATTTAAGAAAAATAAAACAATAAATTATTTAAAAGTTACCATTGAAATTTATCAAAACAAAGTAATTGTTATTAATAAAAAAATATATTAACATGTTTTAAAGTACATGATTTAAATAAATGATTAATAATAGATAATTTTGTTTTGTTAAAAATATTAAATACCTTTTGGGTCTGAAAATAATAATTGATTTTTTGATCTTTTAAGGTGAAAAGTTTATTTAATGTTTTTGGAGTTTTTCCTTAATAATAAGCTAAAAACAAAACTATATAATTTGTTCAAAAAATAAAACTAAGCCCAAGACTATATTCCATAAATAACCACTGGTTTAATTTAAGTATAATTAGTAGATTTCCATATTCCATATTTTGATGATATATATTCTTTTAGAACATTCCATATTTGTAGGAGAAAATATGTGTTTTTGGTATACACATAGATACCTGCCGTATTTTGAAGGTAGTTTACATTAAGGTCGTCTCTTTACATTAATTGTGCTGGTTTAATTAAGTAATACGGTTCAATCAATTATATGATTTATATTATTTGTAACATTTTAGAAATGGTCCAAATTTAAATGATAACTTGTATCAGTAGATAAAAAGAATGACTCTATTTTAATATAATAGATGTCTAAATTAATTTATCATTGAGATATAGGTGTATATTATCTCTTTTGATAAAACATTTAGTGCTATTTTGATCATTTTTATTCTTAAGTGCTATATTTGTGACAAAAACTTTTTTAGTGTTATTTTAGTCATTTTCTCCATATGATATATGTACCCTAACTTGTAAAGAACCTCGAGTCCGAACTTAAAAAAAGCCTCAAAGAACCTATTTTGAATCAAGAAATTGACCCTTTGAAAAGAACATATATACTGTTCCTTACAAAACTCATGACTTAATGTACATTGAAAGTGTAGAAACTGTTAAAATTAGAATGATATGTTGGAACATATGCGGCTTTAACAGTTTGGCTGTAATAGCTGTGGACGATGGCTTTTTAGCTCATGAGTTTTGAGTTGTAACATGAAACTATCTATCTACAACAGAAAAATAGAAGTGCAGGAATGGTTGAACATGACACGATTTATTGGAATCTCTTTCTCGATCGGCTGCATGTGACGATGGTTCTAGGACTCTAGCTATACTCTTTTGAGTTATTCACTCCTATCACACAAGTGACATGGCTGACATAATTCAAACTAGAGTTTGACCTGTGCGTCTGTATGGATATTTATTTTAGTTTCTATATTATGCATTTTTAGAGAACAAAAGTTTCCATGTTTACAGGTAACATTTTTATCATATCTTCAATTTTAGAGGATTTGCTGTGAAAAATGTATTATTGTAAAAAATGCTAAAATAATATATGCGTTTGAACGAAAACTTTTGAGTTTCTTCCTCCCGTGTTTGAGTTTCTTTCTCCCACACGACATTGGAAAAAAATACACCTTCTCTAATAAATATTTGTGACATAAATTTTGTTGGAAAGGTTGACTTCAACCTACATATGTGGTTGACTCAATTGAACTTTTTCTAAGAAATTTTTCCGGTTATTAAATATTGATAATATTTAAAGAGAAGATTAGCACAACATGGCTGCAGACGTTAAGAATACCTGAGAACTTTTCAAATTAAAGATCAGAACTTTGTAAAGGAAAAGTTAAGTTTTGTAGAATATAACATAGCCGACTATGTTATATTCTACAAAACTTAACTTTTCCTTTACAAAGTTCTGATCTTTAATTTGAAAAGTTACTGTGGAGAGTTTCAAGATATTTGCAGATTCTTATTTGGAGAGGCTGCGGCTGCGATTTGGTTGGAACGCTGGGCCGGCTATTGTACACCGGTACTCTCTTTTCAGGATTTTGAGCAAAAAAAAGACCGCAATATATAAGACATAGGTGCAGAGATTAATTTTGCATAAATGTAACCAAACGAGGTAAAGCTTTTACATTTAGAAGCGGCTTTCCTTTGTTTCTCAGAATTGCGACCTTTTCTGGAAAGAGTTTCCACGCAGCTGAGAGACCGTTTTATCATTTAATACAAGTTAGATTCCATGGAGCAAAATTTCATAAAGTGCAGAGAGATATGTCACTTACTGCAGATTTTGAAGAGTCCAAGGTGAAGAACCCAGTAAAAAATGGAGGTTCATTTCCTTCTGGTACATGTATATCGGTGTTTTGCTTGCCAGATTCTCTATAAGGAAATCATGCTTAAGGAATTCCTGTTGAGGCAGAGGATATACAAAAAACAGTTTTAGTTTTGCTACGATAATATAAGTTGAATGGAACTTAAGTACCTCTCCAATGGGCAATGACTAAACCTTGTGACTTCTTCTTGCGGTCAACTTGTCGCCCGACCCAGCCCAGGCATATATTTCAGTGCGACAATCAAGAATGAAGATATCTTTAGTGATTACTGTGATCATATCATCTTGAGCGAAGTTGAAGATCTATGTAACCTATATGGGGATAAAAAGAAATAAGAGCTTTGGTAAGTGCCCGAGACATGAGATCATAACATGAACATGGCTTATAAAAAAAAAACATAGGTTACCTTTAGATTTTCTGGTAAGACATGACATCCCCGATTAACGACCCACCATAAAATACATATGACAGTTTGTATCAGTGCTTGGACTGAGAAAAAGAAGTGAAGTAAAAGTATTTGGAATATATGTTGTCAAATGGTTTTAAGAATGTGAAAGAGAAGATGACATTGCAACACCAAGTGAAAACAGTATAGTCACTATGTAATATTTAACCGTGCGAAGAATTTAGCCCTATAAAAATCTGTTGGAACCTGATAATACTTAAGTTACATGTCTTAAACTGATGAAAGAAGCTGCTTTATCATGGTTTCTGTTTGAACCGAGTTCGGTCTATTCAGTGAATGAGTGACATGACTTGTCTGTGGGTTATTTCAAAGGCGTTTTCTTACTATTTAGAGTCAAAATGGGATTTTATTGATGAGAGAGTTCGGTTACAAATGAGGAAATGAGAGGCGAGGCGGAGTCTCACGGAGAGCTCGGCCGTGCCATACAAGTCGGAAAGAAAATAGAAGAGTGAAAACCCTAGTTCTAGCCGCCTTGTGAGTGAGAGTGATTTCGGATCCCTTCCTCGTTGCCTCCTCTCTCCCTTTTATAGTAGTCATGCCAAATGGACCTTGCTCAGCCCGCTAAGTTGAGCACTTTTCCTAAACCTCTTTAACTCGGCTAATCGCAGGGATTAGCCTAGCTAAACTCGATCAATCGTTGATTACCGGAGAGCTACCTCGTTGGGCCTGAACTCGTATGGGCCGAGCTCATTATTATATGGGCCTGGTGAGAAAGAATATTCCACCACATACAGTAAGTCCCCCAGATCCACAGCCGAGTTATAGCTTAAATCAGAGTGGATTTTTTCAACCTGGTCCATAGAATAATAAGGTCAGTCGATGCGTTACGTCGTCTTCCCGAACGATGGTTCTCCGACTCACGGGTTTGGACACGATTGCTTTTGCGATCGTGGGACGTCGGCTCGGGGTTCATCTCATTTGTTAACGTTAGCCCCGAGTTCGTCAACGACATGTTCGTGGTTGTTGGCTCGGAGCCCGGAGGAGAACGCGAATAGTCGTGGGGTCCAGAGGTTTCTTGGGAATTGAAGCCCATTAAACTCGGAATATAAACAGTTGCGAACAGCTTTTAGGCCCAACTAGGCTCGAGTAGACCTAATTAATACCTTCGAGAGTCGCGCCCCCCTTCTTTGCCTATAAATACTCTTCCTCTCTTCATTCTCATCACTTCTCCGTTTCTGCATGTATTCCTTCTCTCCCTTCTCTCTAGTTTCTCTCTCTATATTGCTGTAGAATATATACATCCGTTGTCGGTAAGATGTGCCCGCAAGTAAGGTTGACACGCGAAGAGAAAGGGAAAAATATTGTGACTTCGTCGAGTCCGGCTAGGGATGAGACGACCAACGAACCTCTGGAGGATTTTAGTCTAGAGCATAGGAATGCGTTGATGGACGTAGACGGCCTTAGTCTTTCTCAGCGACTCCTGATCGTCGATACTGAGAGAGAACTCAGGGGCGATGACGCGGAGAACGCCGCGGTGCAGATGATGGGCGATCCCCGAATCGAGCAACCTCGAGCGCCGCCACTCAGGTCTTCGAGAGCGAACTCAGGGAAAATCCTAATTCTCCCGAGGTCTTGGATCTCTGCGGAAATCACTAAAACGAACGAAGTTAACATAATATGGATGAATAACAATAACGAAGAACAAGGAGTAAAGAATTTGCGTGAGAGCTTTTTATTGAGTAAGAGATTGACAACTATTACAAAGAGAATCACGGAACTTAGACGTCGAAACGTTCTAAGGATCCGGTTTACTAGTCTAAACGCCTAAGCCCTAAATTCCTAAGTTAGCAGCCGCCTCTCTAGGTCTGATTTTCGCCCCTGCTTCTGCCCTATGCCTCTTGCTTATATACTCCCTTCCTTGGCGGTTTGGTCCTTCCATTTCGCCCAGATTCGAGTTTATCGGGAATCTTCCTTTTATGCTTATCTTTCCTTTTTTCCCGCGGAAATCTTCTATTTATCTTCAGACTTGACATTTATCTTCCTTCTACGGGTAAGTCGTGAAAACGTTATCGTACCTTTGGGTTAGACTTCGTTAAAATCGTGAGATGGGCTTTTATCACATTTTTAGGATCTTCGTAGATGTTTTGCGATAAATCCGTTTTACGACTTTATACGAAACCGTTTCCTGATTCGACGCCATTTTTAATAAATTCCTCGAGTTAATTGTAAAGTTTAGCTACGTTCGTTTTTTGGTTAATCGTTGCCGTTTTTACGATTCACTCGAAGTTTTTTATTAAAAACGCGTTTCTTACGATTTTTACGAGAAACCTAGAATAAATCATATAGTTTAAGCAATGTTCCGTGTTTCGTTTAACCGTTCCGTTTTATACGATTTCCTCGAGTTCTTTTCGAGAGAACAACGTTTTACAGTTTTTATCCTAAAACACGAACGATAGGACGAATCGAGATGAAACGGGAGATATTTCGACCGTTGTTCGGAACATGATCGTGTTGAAGGATGTATGCCTTGAATCGAGGACGTGGGAGATCGAGCCTCGGGATGGTCGGCTTGACGTACGACGAGCCGAACCGGTCTGGTTAAGCTCACCGTACGGCGAGCTACCCGGGAAGCGTCTAGCTCGCCGTACGGCGAGCTAGTCTTGATCGAACTAGCTCACGGTTTAAGGCGGATGCGGTTTTTTGCGGTTTTGTGCTTAACTCGGACGATCGTGTAATCGATGTTTGTCTCGTTCTTTTGAGATTACGATTTCCAAGTTTTCCGCGGATTTCCTTTGTTTGGAAACTTATTAGAATTTTATAAAACGATTTCTCGAGTTTTATAAAACTTATTCTATTTCTCTTTTTGCGGAAATTAATGATTTTACTCTTAAATAGAATTTATCGTAGACGTTGATTTCGAGATTATGGTCTTTGACACCAACAGTTAGCCCCCAGCTCGCAAGCTTCGTAGGAGGTTTTTGCGGGCGACTGAGGTTGTTTTAATCGGAATCCACGGCTGCGATTTGTCTAATCACTAGAGGTGAGCTTCCTTCTTTTCTATAAGTACTGGATCATTACTTCACAAAGCTTCTATCTCTCAAATTTCTCTCCAACTTCTCTCTAGAAAAATTGCCAAGATGTCTTCTTCCCAAGGTGATCAACAAGACCATGAGCTCTCAGCTAGTGACAACCCCTATGGCACATTCTCAGGATGCTCGTATTTCTGAGTTCCTCTTGTTTCAGGAGGAGATGGACCGCAGCGATACTGAGGAGAACACGGTGCCGAGTTGCGCACCCCCGGTGGACCCGTCCGTTCTTTCGAAAGAGGTCAAGGCTATTTTTGACGAAACGGCGGATACGGTAGTAAAATCCTCGATGGGTGTTGTTATTGAACCGTCGGGTTCATATGATGTTCCGCCCCTTGCAGTAGTCGAAAATGTTGCGGTTCTTGCCGAGGTTGGAACGGTTGCGGCTCCTACCGAGGTCGGAACGGTTGCGGTTCCTACCGTGTTTGGAATGGTTGCGGCTCCTACCGAGGTTGAAACGGTTGCGGTTCCTACCGTGGTCGAACCGGTCGCAACTTTGAGGCCTCCTCCTCCAGCCAAGAGGGTGATTGTTCTGGGACTTCCGGCGCTTAGCGCAACGCTGGCTGCTCCAGCCAAAGGTCGTAAGAGACCTTGCACGAACCCCGTTGCTCCCAAGAGAAAGAGAGGCGCAAAGGGTCCGGAGACTGGAGCTTCGTCAAGCAAGGCGCCAAGCTAGGGCTCTATGTCGAAACACCATGCCAAGGTACAGCTTCGCGAGTACTTGTTTTAAGAAGACTATTATTTGTGTCTGATCGTCTATCTTGGCTTTTCTAGTTTGTTTCGTTGATCGATGGGATGATCAAAGAGTGTGGGTCTGAAGTTGAGCGTTTAGCCAAGGAGTTGGCTGAGTCGCAGGACAGGTCCACTCAGCTCGAGGGGAAATTGAAGGTGATAGAGGACGTGCATTCTGCGGAGGTATCTCGGTTCGAGGTTAGGATTAGCGATTTGGAGCGTGATCTCGGAAAGACCGTGATTTCTCTGCTCAAGGTGAAGGATGCAAAGAAGTCCAAGGCTTCGGAGCTGCGCAGACTTCAGCGCAAGATGAAGAGTTTTGAGGGATCGGCGGTCCGCGTGACCGAAGGGGATGTTCCTGTCGAGGGAAGTGACTCCGACCCGGCTCTTGCTGCCGAAAGCGTCCCTCGGCCTGATGCAGATGAGAGCAACGGCCCGGAGATTGCTGATGAAGGTGAAGGTGGTGATGCGATGGATGAGGACGAGGCTCCGAGTGCGGAGGGTGTCTGAAGTTGTAGTCTCATACGAGGCTTAAAAATTAGATCTTTATGTGTTTGGCCGAAAAGGGCTTTTGTACTTGTTCGGGACTGGCTTTTTACGGCTTTGAATCCCTTGTTGCTTCGGCAACTTTTTATTTTCGTAATGAACAATCAGTTTTTCGTTTAAACTTTTTGTTTTGAGTTGATATTGAGGGGGGTCCGCGAGTTGTCGTCTCGCATTCCTTTTCCTTTGTGGATCGCCTTATTTGTTTTGCTCGTTTTTTGGACGTTTAATAGATCGAATGAGTGTTGAGATATAGACGAAGAGACATGTCTTTAGGATCTCGATTCATGCCTTGAGACGTTATAGACCAGTGTGTTGGGTTTAGGGCAAGACCTAGGTTTACTTTCGGATTGAGGCTATGCGATGACTAGTCGGCTTTCGTTTTGCCTGTTGCGATTTTAACCTGATTCCATACCGATTTAGAATCCGCGATATGTTCTCGTCTTATACGATTCGTCTGGTTGGAACCGAGCATCTCACCGGGAACAATTTCTAAGTTGCCCGAAAGTGCTGACCAAAAGTTTGGATTTCTTTTATAGCGCTATTACCCTTGTGTCGGGTGTTCGAGAGCTATCTCTGCGAGATAACTTATGTTTGTTTAGGACTGTTGCGAGTTTTTTTTGATCAGCAACAAACTATTTTTAAGTGATAGAGGTTTTACGTAGGTTAGGCCTTCACGAAGGGATTATATCTTAAGAAGCTGTGTATGTTTTATAGTCGCGGACGGACAGTTTGTTGTTTTTGGAGAGGAGCGGTTCTCCGAACATTGGCGACGTCTCGCTATATTCAGAATTTCGTTTTTTCTTGCGATACGTTTGTTGAAAAAGTTTGAGAAATTTCGAGTTTGAAATTTCGGGAGTATACTCACCTACTACCCCTCTTTTTAACGAGGGGGGACGGCTGGTCTTATCTTGCGACAAGATGCCTACGTACCCTTTAAGGGGATCAAGCCGTCTCGTAGTTCAGTGTTTTGCGGGTGCGTTGCCTAGTGATAGTATTTTTTGAGATGCATCGCCTTCCAGGATCTGGGAATTTTGGTGCCCTGCATGTTTGCGATTTCGTATGCTCCAGGCCGGACCACCTTTATGATCCTGTATGGTCCTTACCAGTTGGCTCCCAATTTCTCGGTGTTTCGTTCTGCGGTATTTTAGAAGACTTTTTGTAAAACTAGTTCGCCTTTGTGAAATCTGCGACCGCGTACGTTTGCGTTGTAGTACTTTGCGGCCGCTTGCTGATAGTTTTGAATTTGGACGAGGGCTTGATCCCGTCGTTCGTTAATCAGATGGAGTTCGTCGAGAAGCATTAGATTGTTCGATTCTTCCCTTTCTGGGAGCAACCTTCTGCGTACTCCCGAAAATTCGACTTCTGCGGGGATCATGCGTTCTGTTCCGTATACGAGGGCAAAAGGAGTTTCGCCCGTTACTCGCCTTGGGGTCGTGCGGTGCGACCATAAAACTCTCTCGAGCTCTCCAGCCCACTTGCCCTTTTTGGTGTCGAGGCGTTTTTTGAGGCCGTAGAGGATAGTTTTATTAATGGTCTCGGCTTGTCCGTTGCCTTGAGGATATCTTGGAGTCAATTTGGTCAATCGTATTTTCCATTTTTCGCAGAAGGCTTCGAATCTAGTCGAGATATACTGAGACCCGTTCTCCGTCATGATCTCGTATGGGACTCCATGTCTGCAGACTATGTTCCTCCATACGAAACTCTCTACTTGGGTGTCTTTGATGCTTGCGTAAGAGTCGGCTTTGACCCACTTAGAGAAGAAGTCGGTCAGGACCAAAAGGAAGCATTTTTGTTTTGACGCGTGCATTGGCCCTACTATATCCATCGACCATCGCATGAACGAATATGGTGCCGAGATAGATGAGAGAACTTCGGCAGGTTGATGAATAGTTGGAGCGTGCCGCTGGCACTTCTCGCATTTTCGCGAGAAATCCTCGCAATCTTTTACCATTGTTGGCCAGAAATACCCGTGGCGCTTGATTTTTATTGCGAGATCTTCCGCCGGAATGGTTTCCACAAGATCCGGAGTGCACTTCATGCACTATCCGCTGTGCTTTCTCCCCTTGCACGCAGGTCATTAGTGGTCCGGAGAATCTCCATTTGTAAAGTTCTCCGTCAACTAAAACATACCGTGCGGCCTGAGTTTTTATTATTTGGGCCGCCCATTTTTCCGGTGGAAGTTCTCTGTTGGTTATGTATGCGAGAATTGTTTCCATCCATGGACGACTGAATCCGTAATTGGACTGATCTTTGGCTGGATGGTTTTCGTTGATCAGGTTTATGACTACGGGCGGTCCGATGCTAGGGTTTTCGATAAATTCAACAAGAATTACCCTGCTCATAGCAGGATCCGAGCTGGATGCCAAGGCGGCCAAGGCGTCTGCTTGGGCGTTTTCCGCTCGAGGGATCCTAGTAAAAGCGAATTGATCGAACTTTTGGGTTAGATCTTTTACTAAGATCAGATATGCTTCCATTCTTTCAACCCTTGCTTCGTATTCTCCGCTGAACTGGCTAGCCACTAGCTGGGAGTCGCAATAAGCGTGAAGGTTACGAATCTTCAGGCTGTGAGCTAATCGTAGTCCTGCGATCAAGGCCTCATATTCGGCTTCGTTGTTCGAAGCGTGGAAAATTAATCGGAGTGACTGTTCCAACACTTCTCCTGTAGGAGATGCGAGTCGGATGCTGATCCCGGAGCCTTGTTTGGATGAGGATTTGTCAACGTATAGGATCCAGGTTGAGTTTGGCTCTTGGTCAGACATGCTTCCCGTTGGGAGTTCCACTATGAAGTCCGCGAGTACTTGCGATTTTGCACAAGTTTATGCGCGATATTCAACATCGTACTCGCTCAACTTGATCGCCCATTTTGTTAATCTTCCCGATTGGCTGGGACTGTGCAAAATGGTGCGGAGGGGGAACGAAGTAGGCATGATAATAGTGTGAGATTGAAAGTACGGTCTCAGTTTTCTTGCCGACATGACTACTGCCAAAGCCAATTTCTCCATCATTGGATATCGTGTCTCCGCGTCTAGTAGTGTCTTACTTACGTTGTTCGCCGCGTTCTTCTTGGATGAGAACGCCACTTACGGCGGTTGTGGATATGGCGATGTAGAGAAATAATGGTTCTCCTTCTACGGGTTTCGCGAGTACTGGCGGGGTAGCTAGGTAATATTTCAGCTGTTGGAAAGCTTTCTCGCATTCCTCGGACCACTCGAATGTTTTGTTACCCTTCAATGTTCCGTAGAAAGGAAGACATTTATCCGTATACCGCGAGATAAAGCGGTTAAACGCTGCAACCCTGCCGGTCAGCCTTTGTACCTCGTGTTTTGTTCTAGGGGAAACCATTTCTATCAGTGCTGTGATTTGCTTTGGGTTGGCCTCAATTCCTCTGTAAGTGACGAGATATCCTAAAAATTCTCCGGATGCGACGGAAAACCGACACTTCGCAGGGTTCAACTTCATGTTATGAAGGTTGAGCCTCTCGAAACATTCTTGGAGATGTACGACATGGTCTCCCTCTTCGAGCGATTTCACAAGCATATCGTCGATGTACACTTCCATTGTTTTTCCGAGTTTTTCGGAGAACATGCGATTGACGAGTCGTTGATAAGTCGCACCAGCATTCTTAAGGCCGAAAGGCATCACTTTATAGTAGTAAGTTCCGCGATCGGCTATGAATGCGGTTTTCTCCCGATCGTCGGGGTTCATCGTGATCTGATTGTATCCATAAAAGGCGTCCATGAAAGATAAGAATTTGTTTCCCGCGGTTGCCTCGACTAAGCGATCGATGTGTGGCAGCGGATAACTATCTTTAAGACACGCTTTATTGAGATCGGTGAAATCGACGCAAACTCACCACTTTCCATTCTTTTTCTTTACGACGACATGATTGGCGAGCCAGTCAGGATACCGAACTTCCGTGATCGATCCTACTTTGAGGAGTCTGTCGACTTCGTTATTGACCGCTTCGGCGCGTTCTGGCCCCAGTTTTCGTCTTTTTTGTTACGGGTATGGATGTTGGGTCAACGTTAAGTTCATGACATGTGATGTTAATGTCGATCCCTGGCATATCTTCCGCAGTCCAAGCGAACGTGTTCGAGTTTCGTTTCAGACATGTCAGGAGTTCGGCTTTTAAGGTCTCGCTCAGGTTCGCACCGATTTCGACGCAGCGTTCTGGGAAAGCTTCGACGATGCATACTGAGATGACAGGTTCACAGGTTGGTTCATGTTTACCTTCCAATGCCTCGGCTGCTTGCACCTGCCAGAAGAGTTCGGTTTTATCCTGCTCTGGGGCGTTGTCGAGGGCTGAGAACTTCTTTTTCTTTTTGGAAGAAATGTCGGCTGGCAGATTTTTTCGTTTTCAATCTGCGGCATAGAAAACTTGCGAGGTTCTCTGATTTCCCCATATGGTTTTGATTCCGTACGGAGTCGGAAACTTAAGACACATGTGGTACATCGACGGAACCGCTTGCATCGAATTTAACCACGGTGTCCCTACGATCGCGTTGTAAGACATGGGTCGGTCGACAACTTGGAATTCGACGTTTTTCACTATGCCCCCGGCGCAAACCGTAAGGTTGATCATACCGAGAGTCATGGTGACTTCTCCCGAGAGTCCTACTAGCGGGCTTGTGTTTTCCGCGATTTCTGACAGATCGATTTCCATTCTCTCGAGAGTGTTTTTGAAGATGATATCAGCCGAGCTTCCGGTATCGACTAATATCCTTGCGACATCCATATTCTGGATCATCAGGTCGATGACGAGAAGATCGTTGAGAGGTTTGATCGAATCGATCGTTGCTTTTTCTCGAACGAGATGACGTCGCTGTTTAGGTTAGGCATGTCTTTTCTCTTTCGTTCTAGCGATTATTGTGTAAGAGAGTCCGACCCTCCCTCCTTCTAGCGCCAAACTGTGGGAACCAAAATTCACACCGTCGATTTTCCGTTAAATATGGAAACTTAAGGAAAACCCTAATTCTCCCGAGGTCCTGGATCTCTGCGGAAATCACTAAAACGAACGAAGTTAACAGAATATGGATGAATAACAATAACGAAGAACAAGGAGTAAAGAATTTGCGTGAGAGCTTTTTATTGAGTAAGAGATTGACAACTGTTACAAAGAGAATCACGGAACTTAGACGTCGAAACGTTCTAAGGATCCGGTTTACTAGTCTAAACGCCTAAGCCCTAAATTCATAAGTTAGCAGCCGCCTCTCTAGGTCTGATTTTCGTCCCCTGCTTCTGCCCTATGCCTCTTGCTTATATACTCCCTTCCTTGGCGGTTTGGTCCTTCCATTTCGCTCAGATTCGAGTTTATCCGGAATCTTCCTTTTATGCTTATCTTTCCTTTTTTCCGCGGAAATCTTCTATTTATCTTCAAACTTGACATTTATTTTCCTTCTGCGGGTAAGTCGTCAAAACGTTATCGTACCTTTGGGTAAGACTTCGTTAAATTCGTGAGATGGGCTATTATCACGTTATTAGGATCTTATGAGCCATTTTGCGATAAATCCATTTTACGACTTTATACGAAACCGTTTCCTGATTCGACGCCATTTTTAATAAATTCCTCGAGTTAATTGCAAAGTTTATCTACGTTCGTTTTTCGGTTAATCATTGTCGTTTTTACGATTCACTCAAAGTTTTTTGATTAAAAACGCGTTTCTTACGATTTTTACGAGAAATCCCGAATAAATCATATAGTTTAGGCAATGTTCGGTGTTTCGTTTAACCGTTTCCGTTTTATACGATTTCCTCGAGTTCTTTTCGAGGGAACAAAGTTTTACGATTTTTATCGTAAAACACGAACGATAGGACGGATCGAGACGAAACGGGAGACATTTCGACTGTGGTTCGGAACATGATCGTGTCGAAGGACGTATGCCTTGAATCGAGGACATGGGAGATCGAGGCTCGGGATGGTCGGCTCGACGTACGACAAGCCGAACCAGACCGGTTCAGCTCGCCGTACGGCGAGCTCCCCGGGAAGCGTCTAGCTCGTCGTACGGCGAGCTAGTCTTGATCGAACTAGCTCGCGGTTTACGGCGGATGTGGTTTTTTGCGGTTTTGTGTTTAACTCGGACGATCGTGTAGTCGATGTTTGTCTCGTTCTTTTGAGATAACGATTTCCTAGTGTTCCGCGGATTTCTTTTGTTTGGAAATTTATTAGAATTTTATAAAACGATTTCTCGAGTTTTATAAAACTTATTCTATTTCTCTTTGTGCGGAAAGTAATGATTTTACTCTTAAATAAAAATTATCGTAGACGTTGATTTTGAGATTACGGTTTTTGACACCAACAGAGCTCGGAGGAGAATGCGAACAGTCATGGGGTCCAGAGGTTTCGTGGGAACTACCCATTTAACTCGGAATATGAACAATTGCGAACAGCTTTTAGGCCCAACTAAGCTCAAGTAGACCTAATTAATACCTTCGAGTGTCGCGCGCCCCCCTTTTTTGCCTATAAATACTCTTCCTCTCTTCATTCTCATCACTTCTCCGTTTCTGCAGGTATTCCTTCTCTCCCTTCTCTCTAGTTTCTCTCTCTAGATTTCTGTAGAATATATACATCCGTTGTCAGTAATATGTGCCCGCGAGTAAGGTTGACACGCTAAGAGAAAGGGAAAAATATCGCGACTTCGTCGAGTCCGGCTAGGGATGAGACGACCAACGAACCTCTGGAGGATTTTAGTCTAGAGCATAGGAATGCGTTGATGGACGTAGACGGCCTTAGTCTTTCTCAGACTCCTGATCGTCGATACTGAGAGAGAACTCAGGGGCGATGAAGCGGGGAACGCCGCGGTGCAGATGATGGGCGATCCCCGAATCGAGCAACCTCGAGCGCCGCCACTCAGGTCTTTGAGAGCGAACTCTAACCGACCTCGAAGAGGAGGCTTGAACAGATCCCGTCAGACGAGCTCTGGCCGGTCTCGACCGATGGTTCCTGATCAACCGAGACCCATTTGGTACGTGTCAGATAACGCGAAGCGAGTCGAAAGGGAGAAGCTTCCTCCGGCTCCAACTCGCTACATGGGGGAAGCGAACTTCGAGAGGGGGACCGTAATCCCGCAAGAATTGCTGTGTCCCGCCAAAGTCGCCGGCCAGAATTGGCCGAACACATATGAGACGGAGTCGACGGTGGAGACCGTCGAGAATCTGCTTATAGCTCGGAATGCGGTAGGGGTTACTTATCTGATGCCGACTCCCAATCAGCGCCCATGGTCGCCGCCAGTTGGCTATCAGTGCGTATACGAGTCCTACTTCGGGGATCACACTAGACTTTGGTTCCTGATTCCTCGCATGCTGACCTCTTATGTCGCTCGTCGTGGGGTGGCGATCAGCCAGATGGTGAATGGGTCGTTCCGCATAATGGTCGCGCTTATGGTGATGGCGGCTGAGATTGGGATAAGTTTATGCGTGTATGCGTTTGAGCAGTTAACGACGATATCTCGCCTCGGTTGGGGGCTTTTCTCGGTTAGGATGAGGCAGAACTACAACGTTATTACCGGTCATCCGGACAAGACTCCACATTGGCAGTGTCGCTACTTCTACGTCAAGTCGGATCAGCACGCCTTTATTGATCCTCCGGATGACGAGTTCCGGGTTTACTGGAATGACGTAGTCAGTAGTTAGCTCGCCTCAATCATCGTTTGTAAACACTTTAGCTGATTTGTTTTTTCTTCCTTTCCAAATCTTCACCCTAATTTCTACTTGACCGACGCTGCTGTTCCACCATCATTTCTTTCCGACGCTCGAGCTTTGGTGGAGGTAGGCTATCGCAAGTGGCCTGATATTAGCGAGGAAAGGATCCAATGCGCGATAGATCGCATTAACCGGGGTAAGAAAGAACGCATTCAGTCGTCTGATATACCATGATTTTGACCCACTTTTAGTCATGGTATTGATATGTTTTTATAAGTTTTATATATGTTTTGGAGCCTATTAGGTATGTTTTCAGGTTTAGGAGCATTTTGGAGTAAAATGATGATTTAGGAGCCCGTATGGAGCTTAAAGGAGAGTTTTCCGAGATGACTATGAAGATCAGACAACAAGTATATATATCGATCGATACACACCCTGTGTAATCGATCAATGACGCTTCCATAAAAGATGAAGTCGAGATACTCCATCGATCAGTGTACACCATATAACATCGATCGATATGAAGCGTGGAGAACAAGTCCGACTTGGCCGACTTGAAACCCAAGTTTTCCCAATATTACAAGTTTGCCCCTGACGAGTTTTTAACCTAATGGAACTCATATTTATAGTTTTGCCTATATGTGCTTTTCATGTTTTGAATACCTTTTGTTACTTCTAAAGCTTTGCGTGTTCTTAATTTAAGTATTCTTTTCATTTTAATTCTCAAAGGTTATAGAATTCTAGATTGAGAAGAAACACACAAAGAGATTTATTGTTCCAAGAACCAAAAGTTCAATCTTCTAGTCCTATGAATTTCTATTATTACCTTGCTGTTATGAATCTCTTAGCTATGTCTGAGTAGATTCCTTTGTTAGATTTAGGGTTCAAATAGTTATGAGGGATTAGCCCCAACTATGGAATGTTGACTTGCTGATATTCATTATCCAAATGAACCCTAATGCTTACTCTAGAGTAGCTACCTAGAGTATGATCATGGATGTGATTTAACTTGTTAATCATTATCCTGAAATCATTTGGCATAAGCTTAGATCCTCTAGGGATGTGCGAGAGCCGAACTATGATCTTGGTGAACACAGTTTCGATTCGATCTTATGCTATATCGATTGATACTCCTATAGAGTCATCGATCGACGGCAACCCATATCGTCTGATATCACTGTCAAAACATCGGTCGATATTGCCGGCAATAAGATCAATAGACAAGTCTATTTAGCGGCTGCTATTAGATCTGTTTAAGAATAGAAGTTCTTATATATCTTGCAAGCAACTTACTAAAACATCTATAGCATTATAATCTTGATTTTCTGAATAACAACCTTGAATCTGACTACTTTCTTTTATTGTTTTAAAACCAAAACCTATTCTCTTGAGCAACTCATCATTGCTCACAACTGCAATTTACTATTTAAATCTAATCAACCTAGCATAATCACTTAGGATTACATCTTTTGTGTTCCCTAGTTCCCTGTTGATTCGATCCCTAAGTACTACAACTGAACCTCTTATTTGAGAGAGTAATTCACTCCTTAGGGTTAAACATTTGAGTGATATCAAATTAGGCGCTGTTGCCGGGGAACTTTGATAGCCATTAGATGTAATCTGATTAGGTCTAGGTTATTTTTCTTTTATTGTTTATTCTTTTTCTGACACCAAAATTTTTTTCTTGTCTTTTTCAGGTACATGCCCAGTAGTACTAGAAGCAATAAGAACAAACAACTTGTGTAATCAGAAGACCCTCACGGCTTGGAACGTAGCATCCGCAAAGACCTACGCTCCGCATCGATCGACATCAACCCTTCTTTGTCGACCGATACTCACCTACCACAGTCGACCGAGACACCTTCTTCGTCGACCGACACTCTCACCGCCACATCGCTCGACATCAACAACCGTTCGTCGACCGATACCCTCCATCTGACATCGATCGATATACCTTACCTTACATCGATCGATACTAACTGGCGAGACGTGGTAGCGCCTATTATTCTCACAACCGATGAGAATGGAGACCTACGTGATCAAGATGGTCACCTGCGTAATGCAGCAGGTCAGAAGCTGAACGCTCATAAGGAGATCATACCTGAGCAAGAAACTGCACCTACAGCCATCATTCAACCTGTAGAAGAGGCTAACCAAGCTAGAACTTTGGCTGACTACAACCGTCCAGATCAGTTTTATTCCAACCGATCAGCCATCCGCCCTCCTGCTATTCAGAGAGGAGATTTCGAGCTTAAGCCGCAGTACTACACACTTGTAGGACAAATACGCTTCTGTGGTTTGTCTCATGAACATCCTATGGACCATCTGGAGAGGTTCGAGGATCTCATAACCATCATCAAAGCCAATAGAGTTCCTCAAGACTATCTTCTCTGCAAGCATTTCAAATACTCTCTATCTGGAGAAGCTTTGCAGTGGCTAAGGCAACTACCACCAGGTTCTCTCACAACCTGGAGCGACATCAAAAACGAAATCTTGCGTAATTTCTTTGATGAGTCACGCGCTGAAGAGTGGAGAAGAAAGATTGCCACATTAGCTCAGAATCCTGAAGAGTCATTCAAAGATGCATGGAACAGATTCAAGTCCTAGCAACGAGATTGCCCACACCACGGATTCAACAAAGTGCAACTGCTTTGCACTTTCTACAGAGGCATCACCTTGGATTATCAAAGAGCTCTTGATACAGCTAGTGATGGCAACTTCAACACCAGGAATCCACAAGAGGCTGTGAAGTTAATTGATAACTTAGCCTCCAGCAACAGGACGAAGAGCTTCATGAAGACAAAAGCTACATCATTCCTTGGGAAGGAATACATCAATGAAGTGCAAGCACAGCTGGATACCATTCAGAAGTTACTAAACAAGCAGATCTGTTCAGTGGAGGATGCAGACACTGCAGGTGAAGATTATACAAAAGAAGATGTGAACTGGGTCAGTGGAGCTGGTTTTCAGAGATCCGATAACCAAGGAGGATACAAAAACTTCACATGCCAAAGAAGCAACTTCAACCAGAGTTCACAGAAGCCTAACACCTTCAGCAGTAGCAACCCCAACAACAACAGGAGCTATGGAAACTCATTCTACTCCAACCCACACCCATCCACCCAAGATAGTAAACTGGAGGAGATGCTAGACAAGGTTCTTGAGAGTCAGCAGAAACTCCAGACAGACTTCAATGGAAAGATTGACTCCGTCTACAACACCCTCCAAACAAAGCTAGATGCTTTAAACACCCATATGAAGAAGCTAGAGACTCAGGTGTTTCAGACAGGAGAAGCCCTAAAGAACCAGGAGTTTGCCAACAACCATAACATCAATGCCATCCTGGATGATGATTTTTGGCAAGAGGTAGTAGAAGAGATTCAAAGATCTGATGATGAGAGAGACTTCGTTCGCGACTACTATCGATCGATTTCATCCCATGAACATCGACCGATACGATCCAGAGTACATCGATCGATAGACTTTGATGAGTGTCGATCGATGGACTTAGACGAGTACCCTCACGAGTGCAGTACCGTCAAAACCATGCCTCACGAAGCCTTCGCAGTACGACACCCACATCTGCCAGTCCTTATCAAAATCGATCCGCACGACATCGATCGACATGATTACCCTCCCATCAATCGATAGGAAGACCATGACATCGACCGACGCACTCCAGCCAGTGTCGCCTGATATACAGTACCCCAACGCCGAATGCAACTTCCCAAGATAGATGGTGCACGTATTGACGCATTCCGGGAGCAGTATTACACTACCAGAAGCCCTAAAGAGGCCATCTTGGAGAGACCCACGGATATCTTTGAGTCCATGGAGATAGAAAAGGAAACTCATGGAAGAGTGCTCAGAAAAAGGAAAGAGAAGATACACAAGCCTTATAAAAGGGAAGCTAATGAGAAGGAATTGTCAAGCTTCAGAAAGAGAATTCTAAGAATACCTAGAGAGAAACCTTTTGAAGAAGCCTACTTTTCACACAGATTGTGGATATTTTTCAGAGAGACCAGAGAGACAGAAGAAGACATCAAGAGAATGTTTCACCAAGTCAGAGACAATATAAAGAAGAAGATCACACTGGAGAAGAAGAGCGATCCATGGTAGTTCACAATACCATGTTCCATCAGAGGTGTTGAGTTCCCACGTGCCCTACGAGATACAGGATCTGGAGTTAGCATCCTACCCAAGCTTATGGCAGACCAGCTAGGTCTGAAGATAGAACGTATCGAAGAATCCTTCATCTTTGTGGATTGTTCTCAGCAGAACTCTGGAGGAATAGTTAGAAACCTTGAGGTAAAGATTGGAGATGCCCTAATTCCTACTGACTTCCATGTCCTGGCCAACAAGCTCAACTTCAAGACTTCTCTATTACTTGGAGGAGCTTTCTTAGTCACAGTTGGAGCTGTTTGTGACCTCAAATCCAACAAGCTCTGCCTAACCCTCATCAACCCTACCATCCACTACAATCATGTTCCAGTCATCAAGTTTCCAAGGATGAAGAGCCCAGCACTCGCAGCAACTTGTTTCTGTGCCCACGAGTATGTTTCTATGGCTGAGTACGAAACCGATTCAGCAGTATCGACCGATGACAGCACCCTACCATCGACCGATACCAGTCAAACCGTGTCGACATGGCTACACATGGTTTTCGATTGATAAGGTATTCCAGAAGATCGAGGAAGAGTTTTCAGACGGCGATTTTAGCACAAATGATTGGGAAAACGATCATTACATGCCAGAGTTAGCTAGCATCACTAGTCAGGAGCAGTATGATGAAGATTATGAAGAGGAACGAGCCACCGAGTTTAGATTTCTTCGAGAAGACGAACTACAACTTCCTCTCCCATCCTTCATCTTCGGACCATCGACCGACAGAGACCCTTCTCCATCGACCGATATGCCCCAACCCAGATCGCTCAAACGACGTTTCGAATCAACGAGCGACGAACCCTATTGTGCATCAGTCTATGTCCCACATGAACCACACGACGGAGATTATTCGATTGGAATTTTATTGTTCACGTAATTATAAACTCAGTTGATATCGTAATTAACTCCATTTGCTTTGCTTTAACGAAAACAAGTGCCTTATTGAACTACCTTTTTTTTTTTTCTTTTTTTTTTTTTTTTTTTTTTTTTTTAAACTACCCTTATTTTTTTAATAAACT